>OX438933.1:18582500-19100000 GCA_949316025.1 Lapara coniferarum | reverse complement strand
GTGTGTGTGTGTGTGTGTGTGACGTGTGTGTAGTGATTATTAAAAAGTATCATTTATTAATTTTTATGTTGGATTTTCTATAAAAGCTAGTTTTTAGTTTAAAATATTGAATTGTCATCGGTCCTTGATAAGCAGTTACATAGATGTAACATACTTACCTAAATAAGTCTGAAGCTAATAAAAGCGTGTTAAAAATAAAAATAGCCTTTGTTTCCTAATTCCTGTGAATGCTCAGGACGTAGCTCCAGACACGTGTTAGTTTTCATAAATTTACATGTGGCACATACATTTATTTAATCTAACCTTGTGTCAGAATGTGCACCATTTACGTATTATGCAACTGCGCCCGAGTCCCAGTGGTACTCTGTAAGTGGACTCGTTTATCTTTCAATTGACAAATTGGTGTTTGATTTAACTCTTTGATATTTCTAAAATTATCTGACTACGTTGTTGAAAATCTTTAAAATTGCTTTCAGTTTATTACTGTAATAACAAAATGAATTCATTCCTTATTCTATAGAATTATGCATAGGTACTCATATAGGAAATTAACAATTCGATGCCAATCGTGGCACATCGAAAATGACACGACCGAATACATAGTGATCGAAATCGATTGTCGCCGTCTGAGATCTATTAATATATATATTGATTAGTGCACTACGGACAAGCTGCTATTGACCCAATACTAGTATTCCTACGTTTAAATTTGAGAACTGACATTTTAGATGTGCTTCGTCTAACTACTAGAGGTATCTCATCGCGTTGGTTAATATATAATACTAATGCATAAACAGGACGTCATGGTTAATGCTTGTTGATGATGTTAGGCTTTTTAGGTTTCTTTCAAACCAAGAGCAGTTTAGTCCAATGTTTATATCTTTAGACTTCGCATGATCTTTAGAGTTTGCTTCGGCGTTTATTTAACAGAGACTAAAATAATATAAGGAGCAGGATTTATATCTGTCTGTCATTTAACCCGTCACTGTTTTTCCTATACTTCCAGCATGTACACAATCAAGTACAAAACTTATGAATAATATATTGACATAATCAATTCTACACAATCACAACATCGATTGATCTACGAAAACTACACAAATATAACTCAGAACAATAATGTTTCAACAGTTGTATACATCAGAATAAATTCATGTATAAATAATATGTGTACACTGTACATAGCAGAGGATCGGCTACTTGTTAATAATAAAATCAAAGGGTGTACTCACAGCTTGAATTCCTGAAAGTTGGGCGGCAGTGGATTGTCAATGATCTTGACTTTGGGCGCCGGCAGAGAGTCAGGGTTGACGGGCACCTGCACTCCTCTCTCCCAGTCCTGCTTCCAAGTGTCAGTGATGACCCAGTACTCGCTCGGTGTCAACGGCTCGTTGTCTGGTAGTTTCATCGCGCTGATTAGGTCCTTTCTGTAATAGTTGTCAGGTAACATGAGTTTCATCTCTGTACGACATTGTCAGTTTATCCTACTAAATATAATATCCTTCAAAATCATAGGCAAAATATTTTTTAAATCGGTCCACAATTGGCTGATATACCAGTGTATAAAAATAATGGAACAGCATAAGTCAGCTGTTACTTTTCCTGAAGTTCACATGATCTATCTTGCGTGTGGCCGTTTTTGCTATCGATGACAATAGAAGATTTTTACTAGTAACAAAGTGAGGTTAAAATTAATTACACTGTTGACAATTTACCATCGTTATTGTATATTAAAAAACTGTTTATTTAATATTTACTGTAACAAATAAATCGTAAAGCTTACAACTATAATTCATATTGTATTTTTAACATACCATTTGGGCGAGTAACCTCATGAAGAAAGTGTCTTTTTACTGATTATTATAGAGAATAGTGTTCACCTGACTGAATTATATTTTTGTTTATATGTATAGAGTGCAATGTAAAATCTAGGATAATCTTCAATCTAACAAAATTTGGAAGGGATTTTATATACCTTTAAATTTCTTAGACCCAGAAGAGCCGACTAGGTATATTAGATCAGCCAAGAATAGAGACAATAGAGGCACAGTTATATCGATATTAATTATGAAACCTCCTATAAATCAAATCTGGAAAATTGGAGGGAAAGCCTTTGTGGAAAACAAAATAATGAAATATTGCTGGCATAAGAAATAAATATCAGAGGTTTATAGTAAAGTAAGTAAGGAACTGAAGTCAAGGTTACATGAAAACAATTATAATACTTGCTTTGAACAGAGATATCGACAATTTCGTATTACAATTATAACAATTAAAGTACCTATATTAAAAGCGTCTGTTTCTCACAATTTTGTGTATCGGTTAGATAAAGAAAGATTTAATTTCATCATTGGAAAGGTTAGAATCGAATTAATTATGCACTCTGTACTAGGCAGTACAGAGCACACAATTAATTCGATTCGAACATACATTAGGTTATCAATAAAGAGTATTGTATAGACAGTGCACTACCTTTTAAAGCCAAGCTATATGTATGTTCTAAACCTCTAATTCACACCAACAAGGGTTTTAACATTACATACATATTATTACCATAAAACAAATTATCGCATTATAACTTAAAATAAATTACTTTAGGAAAAATATTAATCAATTAACTTGTCAAACCCCACTTAAATATATAGATGTATGGGGAAACCCTATATACTCGGACACTGGCGCCCGTAGGGGGGCTTGACGAGTCAATCATGCAAAATAAGTTAAAGCAACTGAATTATTACATTAACAAGGGAGGAAGAAAGACATCAATAAATAGGTTCTTAAGATGAATGAGACAGTAACCACTGTGTTCCTTTGTACTGATAAGCAGGATACAAAGTATGAGTTACACTACATAATGTTATGCTATTTGCAAATTACACGTAATTACTTATTTTTTGCAGGGCAACTTCGCACTTAATCAGGTAATACGAACATAAATAAATAAAAAAAACTATTTAGATACATTGTAGCTAAAATGGCAATACCGAATGAGAAAAGACTAACAGGGATGTTGGTCATCATTTGTTCTGTTTAAAATGTTTAATCCCATAGGACTTGATTTTCATGACATAAAGCTCGATTTTACCAATGATCAATGCTACATACATAAACTAATGGAATGTTTAGTGATCCCTTAAGTAAACAATTTTTGCCTGTCTAGTGTGGGTGGTCTTGCACATTAAATTTCACAAATCACAATAGACCATTGGAAGACCATGTATATTTTGGTACTATAATCTATACTAATATTATAAAGCTGAAGAGTTTGTTTGTTTGTTTGTTTGAACGCGCTAATCTCAGGAACTACTGGTTCGAATTGAAAAAATCTTTTTGTGTTGAATAGACCATTTATCGAGGAAGGCTATAGGCTATATAACATCACGATGCAACTATTAGGAGCGAAGAAATAATGGAAAATGTAAAAAAAGCGGGGAAAATTATTCATCCTTGAGGGCTTCCATTGCGTGCGCTGCGAAAACGGTTCAAGATATCAAAAATATGTGTAAGAAAGAATTATTCCCCTTGAAATTATCTAAAAAAATGTCCGCAACAGTATATGTCTATCTTTTAAGATTAACTTACTAGAACCGTTTTTATGGTAATGAAATTTGGTCGAAATTAATGCATTATTTGTTAAGAGTTGTATCAACGTCATAGTCATAGAGTGATTCAACGGGAAGGTTTTTATGTACTTTTAGCCCGGAAAAACTTATTAACGCGGGCGAAGCCGTGGGCAAAAGCTAGTAACTTATATTGATCTGTTGTGTCCAAGACAGGTTTACATTAATTACAGTGTGTATTGTTCGAATGTTATGTAACCAACTGTAATGTAATACTAAGAGAGGGGGCGCCACTATCGAAACAAGTATAGTTGAGCTTATTTTGCATATTTTTCGACCATTTGCCCTAAATATAGGCTGATACAACTATAATAGTGGACAAACTGGAGAACATTATTATAAATATATAAGAATTTAAAACTTCAACGAAGTACAATGAAATAAAAAAGCAACATCACATTATTTCTAAACTTGACCTACATACAGTTTAAGTTATTAGTAGATACTATACATCTCTGTGCACTCTTTCTTCAAGTGCCATTATTTGATGCAAAAAGTATCTGTTGTAATACATTAGCTTGTAGAAATCGCATTCTGCAATTCTATAGTTGCACATTTGTATCCAGGAACTAAGTTACATATTAATTAATCTTTGGAAGCCATAGGATTGAAACTGATTGTAATTATACATCAGGTGATGTGACATTTTATATAATAATACTGCAAGATGTTAACTTACAACAAATGGCTAGACTAATAGCGAACACTGGGTACATAATGCTTGAGAATATTTTTTCAAGTATTTCATACAAAGTGTGATTTTTCTTCTTAATTATGTCCCAAAAGAACTAGCTGGGATATGATCCACAGGCCACGTCACACACTGTATTTTTGTTGCCTTTCTAATGCTTTGAACCATTTAGGGTATATGTACAATACAAGCTGTGTAAAACATGACTGCATATATTGACCAACCACTTAATATAAAAATATGTTAGAATTAGTTTTGTTTTCATACAAACTTCCATTAAACAAAATTTTAATAAAGATTTTTAATGATCGATTATAGTATAATATACAAATCACTTATATTGACTATTTTCAAGAAAACATACTCAGTTTTAGTGAGTTATAGAATATTGTAACTCTGTTACCTATACTCTGCAATATGCATATTGTATGTAGGTTTGTTTTATTCAAACCTTAGTGACAAGTTAATAGCTCTGTGTATAAGTGACTAGCTTTTGCCCACGGCTTCGCCCGCGTTAATAAGTTTTTCCGGGCTAAAAGTACATAAAAACCTTCCCGTTGAATCATTCTATCCAACACATTTATTTGGATAAAGACTAATGTTATGACGTTGATACAACTCTTAACAAATAATGCATTAATTTCGACCAAATTTGATTACCATAAAAACGGTTCTAGTGAGTTAATCTTAAAAGATAGACATACACTGTCGCAGACATTTTTTTAGATCACTTCAAGAGGAATAATTCTTTCATACATATATTTTTGGTATCTTGAACCGTTTTCGCAGCGCACGCAATGGAAGCCCTCAAGGATGAAAAATTTTCCCCATTTCTTTCACATTTTCCATTATTTCTTCGCTCCTAATAGTTGCATCGTGATGTTATATAGCCTAAAGCCTTCCTCGATAAATGGTCTATTCAACACAAAAAGAATTTTTCAATTCGAATCAGTAGTTCCTGAGATTAGCGCGTTCAAACAAACAAACAAACAAACAAACAAACAAACAAACAAACTCTTCAGCTTTATAATATTAGTATAGATGTGGGCACTAATAGATATTATGAATAAATGTTTATGCTTTAAATTACACACATTTAGTTTATTCTGATTATCATTTCCCTTCAATGTCAAAGCAGATTTTGAGATTTCAAAAAAGATCAATGTAAATTTTTAAGACATAAGAACACTAACACAGTTGATTAAATTTAATTTCCAATTTAAAAAATTTGGAACATTGCTACATAATCATTAAACATAGAATATTATTGCTCCATTTTTTAACACATTGTATATTAGTTACTAGTATAGTAAAATAAATACTATGCCTAAGGTGTTTATCCATGTTGCCTTAATATGATAGCAACTTAGTTCCTAGATATCAATTACTAATATAGTTGAGACAAACTAAGCTGGCCAGCATGACAATTCATTGACACTTCAAAAAATACTATGTGTAGTGAACAAAAAAATTGGTTGTTCCAAATAACCAATTCTTGAATGCAATCATTTTTTTTATTCAAGGAGCTTATTATAGCATACATATGGAGTTAGATTAATATTAAATCGTACACATTATAATCAGGAGTTGTTCTATTTAAAATTTCTGGATTATCCTTTCATAACTTTAACATTGGTTATGAGTAATTACAAAGAAATACGAGCCTGTACTGAAAATACAATAATAAATATAGTGCTAAGGTTAAAATTATTTTCTTTGTAGATTTTCAGTTTTCTTTCATGGAGTATGAGTATGAGAAATGTGTAATTTTTTAAAAGTAAATAACTAATTGTTCAAAATTAATTTAAATCATATATTTTTAATTAACAGCATTGCTTTAATTTACATAAAATGCTTAAATATTTTTCACTAATTGTTATGTTTGGTTGCCAAGGGATTAAGACCTTTCCAATACTACGTTCATAAACTGCAGCCACAACATTGTATAGGTGTTGTGTTCATGTAAGAGTCAGGATTATTTCAGTATATTTTTATAATATGAAGTCAAACATGATACATAAGTATGATAGTCTTTGTTATAACATATGGAGAAAATGGTAAGTATTTGCTATTATGTAGTTGAATTTGAATTCATCAGGTAACAAAATTTCAAGTTATTGTGTCACAAGAAATTTGAATTAGCAAACTGGCCAGCTTAGTTGCCCGACTTTAGTCTATTTTTGATGTTATTTACACATTTTATACATTTAAGTCTTCTCCTTTTAAATACAATACTAAGCAAAAGCAAGATTCTTGATAAATTATAAAACTTAAAATTACATAAAAATAATTCGCACTTAGCAATAATTGCCATGTATATGTAAAATAGTTGCATACACAAGATAAAAAGGCTATACAAAATCGCCAAAGCTTTATTTTACTTACAATATTATCAAATTTTCATGAATAATTATATAGTACTTAATGTGGCCAACCTGACCCCTATGCTCAGCAGAAGATAGAGGAATTATCCTCACAACTTAAAATTTTAGGCCTTAAAATCTGCTTTGGTCTTATTTTAAGGTGATCAAACTTACCTTAATATATTATTTGTATATATTTACCACTCTTTATTATAACTTAATAAATGATTTAATGAAACCCATACTTCAAATCTTAGGACTGCAAATAATTTATAAAAACAAGAAATTCTCCTATTTTTAATGTTTAACAATTCATATCAAGGACTTTATTTTAATTTGACCTTTGACTTTTGGATTTCTATTTTGTAATTACATTTCATTATGCACATGAGCTTAATGAGAGCCACCAGCACCTACTAATACAAATAGCATAAACAGCTTTTCCTAAAAACAAATATATTCGCATAAGCATTTTTTTGGGTTTTCATTTTAATTATATATGATTTATTTATATGTATTATAATATCACTTACTTCTAATCAAACAGTTTATTACTATGTTTTTTATATTTTTAATTTTTATATTCAGAACAAGTTTATTGCATCTATGTAGCAATGTATATAGTTATGTATATAGATACAACAACATTTTTGCAAATTATTCTACATCAATAATTAATGGAGGAAAATACTGCTACAGTGAAAAATACATATATTTTATATAATGTATTAACTGTAATAATAATATTTCGCAATAAGCAGCAAACAATCTTGTAACTATCAATAACGTATATCAACAAACTAACAATTACACTATATCATGTGCATACTGCAATTTAAACTTAATCACAATTTTTAGTTTCTAACTTAATACTATGTTACAAACTAGGGTTGAACTATACTAAATTGGCCACACCAACCTGAATAGTTCAGCTGGTGCCTCTGAGGCACTTCTGTTATATATTGATGACATTTTGAGGTCACTGACAGGACGGAGTTGCCAGAGAGCATCCTCTGGCTCCATCCTGCGGCGCTTGGACGTGCCAGGCTCTTCGCCGCGCGCCCCAGACGCCCGCTTTGTGCCTCTCAACGACATCTCTCTCACTTTTGTTCACAACCTACATGTTCACGATCCCCTTATTGCTTTACACTTAGAGCGTGGCAGTAACATTGTGTAGAATGTCACATCGTTCACTACATGACGGCACTTCAATTTGCGTACCGAATACCTGAAAACAAAACAACACAATATTGACATGTGGAATACTAGCTTGTGAATGTCATGTGGCTGATAACGATGAAGATGATGGAATACTAGCTACGGGAATACAATCAAATCACTGGACGCCAGGACGGAACTTATTAAACACTGTGTACCATCGTGCGCCAACTGCTTATCAACTTTGACAGCACTAAAAACACCACCACACGACACTCGTCAACAGAAAAGGAGCCAATTCACAAATACATCGCGTCTCAATCCAAACTAGTCACATATAAACACTGCAAATGAACATTAACACGCGATTATATCGCGTAAAAATGCAATTTGACGTAAGGAACAAAATTGTCAATTCAGGTTCCAATACAGCTCAAGTTAGGGTGTTAATTGCTGCGATATCGAATTATACCTTTGCATATTATGAAATACGGAAAATATATGTGGAAATACAGTTTATTTTCCGCCAACTACGAATAATGATCCACAATATACTTTGACGTTTCACTTTATTGCGAGAGTAAAATGTATGGCGGGTCAGTATTACTGAGGCAGTCGGTAAATAGCGACCGATCGTACGGCGCCTTCGCCCACCCTGCTCCAGTACTCCATTGCACGGATACATAAAATGCACTCACACAACACCGCCAAGAAGTCGATTAATTCCATTCTTTTAGCGATTAACCGTAAATATTTATCTGGCGGACAGTCTCCATTGTAGACTACATAACAAAGTTGACAACATAGATAGCAGCACTGTTTTGTTGCCAGATTGACGTGACTCTACGCATCATTTTCTTCCTCATTTCTGTATGAATGTATGTAATGTATATAGCTAGTTGACTGTACATCCATTTGTAATAATGCAATATGTTTAAATACCTCATTCTTTACATACATTTTCTGTTAAAGACATTTGGCGCCATTGATCCAAAAATCACTTTAGGTCACGTGACTATGTACGAATCACCAACGCAAGCCAAGTAAAATGGCCAAAACGCACATCGAGTTCATCTAATGTCATTGGTTTTGAAAGGAACTTGCCGCATAACATATACATCGGGTTAAGGATTTAATTTGTTATACCAAATAATGAATCAAACACGAGCACATATTCAATAAACTCGAATTTGTCAGTAAGTAACACAAATTACCAAGAATAAATTACAACATGAACATAGAACGAGAGATATCAATAAGAAGTTACAGGGATTCACCGCTAGTTGGCGCTTTCGAAAAAAATATGCAATGTTGCCACTAGAAAACATGCGCAGAGACTATATAAATATTTGTGGAATATTCTATGACGTACACGTGTTTATGCTTTTATCATATTTTTTCACCGGTGTAATTAGTATAAGTTTCCAATCTCAAACCTTTCATAATCCTCTTGTAATATCAATAATGCTCATTATTTTAAATTATATAGGCTTGCAACTAGTGATAACTGGTAGCTCAAACACGCGCGCACTAGTGTTGGGTAGAACATACAAGAGGGTAGAGAAGAACTACATATTTTGTCCCACACATGACGTCAAAATGTAAGAACAGCTCAACATTTTATACTGTACTACTTCATATTTCATGTCGCGGTAGTCGCAAAGTCGCGTCACTCACTATCAGTCTCAGTATAACTATAGAAAGGGAGCGGGAGGCATGCTATAAATTATAATAGCACCTCATTCTTCAATGAAAATATGACATATTTGTACTCGTTATTTCAAATGTATCGCTAAGCTTCATTACGTTCCCGTCAAGAAGATTATAATATATTTCTAGTTCCCGTAGTATCATAATCTCAGAATAATAATTGCTTTATTTATTATTCTGAGATCATAATGCTCTATGTTATTCATTTTTTTTGTCGAAGGCTCGACAAAGTGGCTTCACTGCATCTGATGGTAAATGTAGTGAAGCCCAAAAAGTTATGTCGACCGGCAAAAGATAAACATCCCTGGTCGGTCGGCACAGTTATAAAAAGGAAAATTCAAACACCCCAAGTAAAATTCAAACACCCCAAAAAAAGCCCTGTACTGTCAATATTACTTTGCATGGTGTAGTATATACCTATATCTAATATTTTTTAAATAAGTTCCCTGTTTTTTAAGGTGAATAACACACAACTTAGTTTATTTTCAAAACGTGTAAAAAGATCTACATTTTCAATGATTTTCAACAATAAAATTATTGTTGTGTTTGCCGCCGTAGGATGGCGTGTCTTTGATGGCATGCCCATAGAGTATTATGCCAGACTCGGCAACGTTCGGCGGCAAAGTGTATTTGGCATTATAGCATTACACCATGTGTAAAAACTTGAACGTTTTGCCTTTTTTTTATGTTCAAATAGTAATACATGAAAACATTTTTATGGCCCTAAAAATAGCCCTAAATTTATTTTGGCCCTAAAAAAAGCCCAAAACACTTATTTGAGCCCTAAATTTAGAGCCAAAAGCCCTAAGTTGGCAAGCCTGTCTGCGGGACTTCTTTCGTGAGACATACTTTAGTTTTCATTGTGTACACTATCTTGACAGACAGAGGCGCCAACATTGCGCCATCGGAACTACTTGTTGAAACGTACAAGTCCGCGGTCCGCCTATATACCTTGGATCTCAGAATAATATTGCTTTAGTTATTATTCTGAGCCTTGGATTGAATGCACGCCATAGATTATAGAAGTATAGGTATGCACGCGCGCAAACTATCCGCTAGGAGTCGCCACGTAATGAGTGAAAGAGATAGAAAGCACAGTCTGTCGTGTATCTAGAAGCTGACTCACTTATTACTTTCAAGAAAATGTTTTTTTGCATTTCTATTTCCTTGATAGTTATCGCTCATATTATATTTATGGTAACTTAATTTTAAATTCGTTCAATATTTTTAGGAATGTATAACATTTAGGTTTAGTAATGGCTTAAAAACCACGAAGTTTAGACAAGTGGTAGGAGAAAGGAACACTCAATCATTGAGTAGGTACATCGCAAAGAGAATATAAAACACCGAATATTCTTTCCGTAACATAAGTCAGAGTCAATCATAACTACTATTAAGTATTTTTTTGATTCAATGTCTAAGAAAAAATAAAGTTCTGTATACCATTTACTTAATAAACTTTATTGAAGTTACATTTCTGTTAACATGTTATATATTAAACTATAAACAATACTTTATTATATCTAAAAGTAGAAATAAAACTAAATGAATGGATATAAACCAAGATATAAACAGATTTTTTCAACAGAATAATATTGCATAAATCCTTTGGCCATCGTAATATGGTATTTACATTTGATTAACTATATACATAATAATTTTATTAATCAATGTTATATAATTAATCAAATGTATTTTCAAATAGTCAATAATCGGTAAGCATGATGTATAAATAAATGAAATAATACACAGATTAAAGGATAATCTTATACTTAAAATTAAATTTGATGGCCTTAGAATTCATAATTAGTTACATACTTAAACACTTATCTGAATGCTTTTATAAAGCAAAATGTATTATTATGCCTAAGTACATAAAATATTATAATATGTAATGTTATACTTTTAAGGTGCCGTGTAAAAAATACCCTTTCCAGCTACAACTGAACCAGTTTAATCGTAAAATGTGAAATTCAATTTCGTTGTTGGATAAACGATAATATTAAACAATGAAGGTTAGATAAAATAATGGAATGTTAATTATGTAGGTACTTATATAATAATATAACTTAAAATTAGAAGGTATATTGCTGCTGGTGATATTAGGGCTTATTATAACTTAAAACTAAAAAATAACATTTGGTTCCAAAAAAAATGTTCAAAAATGCCCAGGGGTACTAATGAAATGACCAACAGCCCATTAGCAATCTACTCTGTGACTGCAAACTTGTAAAATATTGTAACAAATGGCACTATTTAATTTTATTGATATTAAATCTATCTCTAAATCATATACAAGTATAAAAAAAACATAAAAACAGATAGACACAACACAATCACACTCGAGGTTCCATCGTGTACCGAATTCAGAAAAGTGTACTTACTTAATAGATAAGTTAATTGTCCACACATTATTGTATAATACTGCTTGTAACATGCATTCTTTCAATTTGAAATAAATAAAAAGAAGTAAAAAATAAACAAGGCATTATATAGCTGTGAATAAAAAATTCGTTACAGAATTATTTACAACATATCTTCTACCTATGATCGCCTGTATCTGTCTCTCCAATAGCTATATGAGATGGCACTACATTTTAACTTGTAAAGGGCCAGGCGGTCATATATAATTGCAAAAATTACGTTTTACCCAGAATGTGTAATAATAACTTGGAATGTAAAGTAGGTCTTTTATAAAGTTTACGTGAACTATGTGTAGACTGCTGAAGCAAAGCTCAGTTGAACTACATGAAACTATAATTTTAAGAACCACAAAAGATTCTATAATTTGGGCACAGATTGCCACATTACTCTAATAATTATTGTCAATAACAACGCAATTGAAAGAATACTGTTACGTCCAGGTCCATCGATGGAACCTCTAGGTGCTGATACCGAAAACACAAACACAAATATAATATGTACAATGTGTAAGGTACGTCGGTGAACTCCGAGTTTTTACATAAAAAAAAAAATAATACGTGGAACCTCGTTAGTGTGATTTTACGAAGTACATCATATTTTGATAAAATAAACGATAAATATAAATTGCACGGTCACATATATATGACACGATTGTCTTTTGTCAAAAATTCATGCATGTATTAAGACGATATTACAAAAACATAGATATGTCTTTAGCAATCGCAATCTGAAGACTCGAGTGTAACCCACTTGTGACAGTTATGTACATGACACGCAAAATACAAATATGCTACGTCTCTTTATTCGTACTGGGTTAACATTTTCAACTCTTTCAGCTGACATGTCAATTTCAGGAATGTGTATGTGTGCGTGCAGAACACCTTGTTCATTTGATTTGTATGGCTGTGACCACAGAACAGAGTTCTATCTTTACTTCGTGGCTGTGACATATCTATACTATAAAAAAAATCGTTCTTATTTTTGGTCGTTTGGTTAATTATAATATTTTAGTCTCACAATAGCCGTATAAATCAAGTTAAATATAAAACAGTTGGAAACCTAATCAATATACTAGATTTATTATGGATTGCCCGAGCCCCGAGGCAACTACTCAGTATGAAATTTTAACTGTCTACAACTTTTTTTCCTAAATTAATAGGTTTCTTTTTCGGTATGACCATACTAAAATCCAAGACCTGCGTTTTATTTCCAATTTTCAATGCTGAACGAATCATATTGCGCAGTTCGTTATTGGACAAATTATTTTATTATCAATGGTCATAAATCATAATATAAGTCTCAAGAAACATGCGTTGTAAAATTTGTAAATAAAATATTCTACATATTCATTTATATTATGTTTTACATTTGATATGATAGAAATAAGAGAAGACCATAGACGAATAATATGTATAGATAGTAATCAAAGGGAACCACTTACGAACTAAACATCTATTAAAATACTTATAATTACACAACTACTTGTTATTTTTGGTATACCTCAAGACAATAAACTACACACAAAAAATTAACCTTCTCTAACTATTTCTAAAACTTCGTTAGGTTAATGTTACTGTTACACAACTAATATGAAGATGTGAGTAATAATGTATAGGTACACTAATATTGTTCACTACTTCCAATACATTAATAAAATCTCAAATTCAGTATAGAATACATAAAACATTTATTATAAAGAAAGCCTTTGGAGTATGGCGACATAACAAATACTGTTTATTAATGTTTTTTTGATACTTTTGTATTTTAAATTTATAGTTTCAACATATTAAGAATAATGAAAAAAAAAAATGAAATCCTCCTAGCCAGTTTCGGCCACGGCGGCCAATCTCAACGGAGATCAGCCAGGTACGCAGGAGATATTATAGTGCACAAGTGTGTGCGCAATACACAGGTGCACTCGCTATTCCTTCACTCTCATAGTCCGGTGAGACGGCAATCCGACATGACCGGAGAGAGATCAGGCGCAGGACCAACGGCTTTACGTGCTTTCCGAGACACGGGGGTATCACACCGCCAACTTCCTGACTCCGAGCTGCGACTGAGTAAATTTTAAGATGGAAAAACCCAGTCACAATTTTTTTGACTCGACCCGGGATTCGAACCCAGGACCTCAGCGCGCAAATGGTACTCGTAATGCGTACGTAATACCACTACGCCACCGAGGCAGTCGAGTAAGAATAATAGAATGGTAATGTAATACATAAATAGCCGTACCCAGCTGTTTGCTGAATGCAATAATATGTATGTATTGTCGCTAAATTCCAAAAGCTTCGTCGAACAGACCAATACTAATCTCCTGTATCAATCAGATCCTTTAATTCCTATCAGTCCATTATTACGAATTTATCAATTCAGCATTTAACGTAAATAATGACTTTTTAATAAAAAAATTATAACATACGCTTAATTATTGTGATAATACGTCCACTGTGAATCATGGAAATGCCATAAAAATTAAAATTTTGTACAAAAATTATTTTATCAATTGCACCAAAATAATTGTGCGTAAATATATTATTTCCAATAGAAATCATGGTGAAATCGAGGATGCACGTTGCGCACTTAATATTGTCATAAAATATATCCAGATGGTGGACGTTCGTGGATGGAATCGTGAGTTTGGAAACTTATGAGCCCAATATCAAAGGCACCATCAAGGAATATGCATTGAAATAATGTAGTACTGATAAATTAAATGGCGGAGTTAAAACAAAACTCTTATACATCGAGACAAGCTGTTCTTCATCCTCGTGCTCTATACAATTTGGCATATCTATAAACCACAGCCAATTATTCCATGATACATAATAATATATCAATGTATATATAATATATACTATATATGTCAATATACTCTACATTATTGTTCTGATTACATTCATTGTGACAAAGTAGATAAGTCGCACTAATAGCGCGCACAGTACACTTGCAAGTACTTCGATAGATATATCGATCACAAAATCTACTACCGTAAACACATATATAAAAATGTAAACGGTGCATGCACCATTAAAATCGTGTAAATAGTATATACATACAAACAGATTATTATCCGAGTCAGAAAAATCTACAAAAAATTGACAAATAAATACACTTCAGTGGAGATATCTTTGTCAAACAGATTCCCTTTGGAATAATCGGCTTAGATAATGAAGATAGATTCCTGATTTTCAAGCAAGAAATCGACGAACGCGTTGATAGGTACTATGGCCTGTAGCGACATCTGACCATTTTGAGGCCAGGCAAGGTTCGGGCCGAACACCACGGCCAAGTTGCTGCTGGTCATCTTGTTCAGGCAACTCCTGTCTTTCACCTGGCGTCCAGAAACATTAAGTGTGACAATGTAAAAGTGTGTTTGTTGCTGTCTAATGTAAACTAAGCAATGTAATTTTTTATGTAACCTGGCAACACTATTCGTTGTATTTGTGCCAAAAACAAATATGGCGTTTCTCTGTACCGATGTGAACCAAAGTGTGAGGATGCATTAAAAGTGTTAATAGTAAAATGTGTTTATCTGCTGCCTAATATATACCTAGACACACGATTATAATACACAATAATACAGGGATAATAAAACATATATATACACTCACGCCTTTTATCCCCGAAGGGGTAGGCAGAGGCGCAACTAGTGCACCCACTTTTCGCCATTATTCCGTCCCATGATGTGATAGGGGGCGAGCCTATCGCCATATCGGGCACAAATTCCAGACTCCGAGCTGATACTGAGTAGAAAAACTCAATATCACTTTACCCGACTCGGGGATCGAACCCGAGACCTCAGCACTGCAGTCGTACCATAATACAACCATGCCACCGAGACAGGAAGATAATAAAAATACTATGCTTAATGCCTATATTCAAAAGTGCTACTAAAGGCTGAAGACGAAGATTTCCCGGTAGGCCACGGCTTGGTTGTGCCTCTGGCATTCCTTTATCCCATGGGCGGCGGACGCTGCTAACCATCAGACGGACAGCTCACTCGTTTGCCTACTAAAGCAATAAAAAGATTAAAATACTGCACCTTCCACAAGAACTGAACAAGGTACTTCAGTAACTTGTAGTTGTCCAGTGGCAACTTCTCCAGGATCAGAATCTTAATCTGCCTCGGCTTTTCGCGGTTGGACCAGGCTAAAAATAACAGTTAATTTTAGCATGGTAGTAGACATGGGCGTATTTATAGGAGTGGAGGCGTGAAGCCCGTGCCTCCAGGACTGTGTGGTACTCGGAATGTTGCACCCTACTACTAATATGTCGTCGAGTAAAATAATAAAAACAGAAACTATCAAAACAAATTTAATCCTTGAATGCTTACTTACCGATTGGATATTTAATATTTCTAAAGAATAATAAAATTAGTGAACTACGAAATATAGTACTAAAACTATTCAATTGACAAAACAAATATTATAAAAATCCTACTAATATTATAAAGGCGAAAGTTTGTAAGAATGTATGGATGTTTGGATGTTTGGATGTTTAGATGTTTGGATGTATGGATGTAAGGATGTTTGTTCCTCTTTCACGCAAAAACTACTGAACGGATTTCGATGAAATTTGGCACACGGGTAGATCATGTCCTGGATTAACACATAGGCTACTTTTTATCCCGGGAAAATATAAACCGGGACTTTTATCCCGGAAAAACTTTTTAATGCGGGCGGAGCCGCGGGCAAAAGCTAGTTTAATATAAAATTCTAAATATATATTATGATATAATGAATGAATCAGCCGTGTGTTACAATATTTTTTTATACCACACGGCTGATAGAATCTACCCATTTATATTACGCCATACTACTGTATTAGGTTATCCTGTAATAGTAGATGTAAGAGAGGAAAATAAATAAATAAATAAATTTAATATAGACGTTACAATAGTCCATATAAATTACTTCCTAATACAGTGTACCTATAAAATTATTTATACATTAGTACAAGCTGCAACTTACATGTAAACTTGAGTATCTCGTCGTACAAGTCGAATGTCAGCAATGGCTCCTCGAGCTCCCGGAGGAAAGTCTTCAACAACACCGCAGCACTATGCGGATCGTTAAATTGAATGTGCTCTCCACGGTTGCAGCGGCACTGCAGCTCTTTGACCAACGCCATGTTACCAGATCGGCGGAACAGTCCCTCAGTCTCCAGAGCTAATAATAAAATATTTAAATCCTTACTCCCCGTTCGCAGAGCCGTCCTTAAAGTATCCAATGGACACGATATGGCAATAATGCGCAAACAATTTTTTTATGTCAATTTTGACGGGGGCGAGGTAGATACGGATAGCACACATTTAATCATTTAATTTCATTCATTTATAGTAAAACTAAACTATTTAGTTACACTACTACATAGGTAGGTGAGTATGAGGTTTCATTTATGAATGCTATGTAAAAATGACCCTGTATATAAAAAGATAATAGATATGAGGCACCAACCGTTCCTATTAAGAGTACTCACCATCCGGCTGCGACAGGAACTCAACGCAATCCCTCACTACGGGAGGGATGGACTCAATCATGTTAACATTATTGTCCTTGATGAACTGTAGAGACACGCCAAATTGCTGAGTCGGCGGTGGTGACAGGCTATCGCTGGAAGCCTATGGGAACAAACATAAAACATGGATACTTACATATTATGTATACAATATAAACACGTTTTATTTCCGAAGGGTAGACGCAGGAGCAACTAGTGCTACCGCTTTTTGCTACCGGAATTCCGTCTATTGATGCGAAATATTGGGCACATAGCCCATAGTCTTACTCTGGGCTGACAGTGAGCAATGAAAACCTAATATCACATTACCCAGCCGGGAATCGAACCCAGGACCGCAGCAGTCAGCAGGGCATTCGTTCCAAAATAAATTAAGTCACAAACCAAAAATGTTAACAAATCCACTGTCGAGGATTTCGAGAACACGGCTTGTAGAACTTTCGATGGTTGTCATTGCCTTAGTAGGCTAAAAAGCAAGCAATCTGCCTGTAGGTAAGTAGCGCCCGTCACTAAAGGACTCTAAGCAACGCCGGGTGCACAGCCAAGCCGCAGCCTACTTATTTGCAAACCGAAAAAAATGTTCGTCTATGCGGAAAGAATCGAACCCGTAGCCTCCTATTTCAAATCTGTGGGTTCTCTATACATTGTTCACAAAATAGCGTATGTAAAGACCGGCAAACAAATTGAGCACACTAACGCGTGGTGGGGATTTTTATTTAGTACGGTAGTGTGGCTACATTAAGGTGCTGAGTGCTCAAGAATCAAGGTGTTCGTCGGCTATTACATAAAAAAATCACAATGTATAGGAATTGTTGCAGATAATGAGCCAAAGAAGCGTTCATAAAGCGACAAAATTTAGTGATTAGTCCTCACTCAGTTGTCGCTTGGACGCAGCGGACATGTCTATGTTTGTTGACTTGATAAGTTGATATCCTTATTTACATAATATAAACCGTTTAATCTTCACATATTTTTTTGCTAACTAGAATAAAAAAGGAATAATAATGTTTCCACTTAAGTAAGCCATGTAAACGCATCTTATACTTAGGTCTGTCCCTTACATTTGCATACAAAATGAAAATAAACGCTTTAATATCTCTGTACCGTGAAAGAGCGTGGAAGCAGTGAATTATTAAAAAAACGTTACACAAATCAAAAAATGTTCAGAGTAAGTTTTATGTAATTAAGTCCATGGAAATGAAATATCACGGACATGAAAAAAACTAGTCTAAAGAGCACGTGCAAGCATTTAAGCAACGTTGCCGAGGAAGGCCAATGTCGCCTCGTGGCGTTCTATCCGGGGTACTCGTGCGAATGTTGGAAAAATATTTACAAAGTAAAAACCGACGATGAAAACTAATAGAAAAATAACATTTTAGACTTAAAATTTGTGTTTCAATGTAGTTAAGTTACGCGTGCGCTATATTACTTCAATTGATACTAGCTAAAAGGTAGGTAGGTATATGATTTAATTTTTAATGGAAACATTGAAAAAGAAACAGTCGAAAGCAGGATGTGAACCCGCGACCTCCAGCGTACTGTGCCGGAGCTCTGCTAACTGAGCTATCTCGACCTTACCTTCGTGTATTCAATTTCAAGTTCCCTATTTTATGTCTTTAAAGCAGATGCCTAGTGAGTTCACATCCTGCTTTCGACTGTTTCTTTTCAAATGTTTCCACTAAAAATATATTATTAATCATTGTCCAGGCACTACATGGCCCTTAACATGTATAAAAATCATGATTTAGGATTAGGTAAGTATATATTACTGTATCTTAATACATAATTGGTTTATACAAATACATAGGCATGAATAGGCCAGCCTACCACGACTAGTACAACTGGCTCACCCAAGACCTGCGTGAAGTGGAAGTTTTCTTTTACGGGAGGTGGTATTATCGGATGCTATACCTACTGATTACTCCTGGATGTTTTGTTCTAGAGCAGGCCAATAAACATACACTATCTAAAACAATTTAGGCATAACATGTACGAAATAAGCTATTCAACGTGACGGGTTATTTTCATTTACAATTAACATGAAACAAACATCTCATCAATGCTGGGTCCAGATTATGTAACATTTCCCCGAGCTGAACGCCAACACCACCGCGCAACCATGACGCTAAAATATATGGTAGGGGTTCGCAACAGAACTCGAACCCGACATCAATTGTAATTCACGCTCTAAGCACCTGCGTAAAACAACAAATTTGCTCTTAAATCAACTTTTGCATCGTACGAATCTGTTTTTATAAAGTTTCCTGTATACATGCGTGCATACGTCTGAATCTGATAAGCGTGTTAGTAACATCCGTAATGCACAATGCACACCACTCCAAACTTTAGCTACAAGTTGGTTGATAAGTTGTTATGTCTTATGATATATTATTATAAAGAAAGGGTCATCATCTAAGTATCTGGCACAAACACGCGTGGGGTGTACGTTCGGACAGATGTCCATTACGTCACGATCCATGAAACCCATTTTGTATCAGCGAACTGTTCACGAACGGCACTTACAGGCGTTGCTGCTCATACTCGAGCTCGTGTTCGGTGAAATATTACGTAGAGTGGACCCAGCATAATACATAAACACCCACAATCATGCCTAATACCCCCTAAAGGGTAGGCATGATGTGATGAGACGACCCGAGACCTCGGTGCAGTAGTCGTACCGCATAGGCCATACAATTACGGCACCGATGTCGACATCTTTCATTACAACATGACTCGTGACATTACTTACCTTGTGTTCGTTCCTTACCTTTCGTCCTTGCTTACCTCAGGTTCCTTGTGTTCGGTTTTAAGACGCGGAAGGACGCGTGCGGACGCAGTCTCAGCGGCGCGGACATTTTTAGAGAGTAACTGTTTGTCATACCTGTGATGGATTAATGCGTGATAAGATGCAAGCATACCTAGCTGGATATCATTAAGATCCAAGGACAGCGTAAGTCAATATGGAATTTTACACAATGTTCGTTTTCTCATTGGTATTTTCCGTGAGTTATTGTTTTTAGCGGTTTGAAGTCCACGCGGTTTAATTCATTGACGCTTAACAAATAATTGACAAGAGTAGCAAGCCACTCGGCTGATCCTAAGCGCTACGAGTTCTTATAAAAGGCAACAGAACCCAGAAACTTCAATTGAAATGTTCTGTATGGCATTGAAGTGACTGCGGCCTCCTGAGATTCCCGAGTCATTAAATGTTAAGTCTTAATACCCTTTAATTGCACTACTAGTTGTGTGAAATTTTTCAGGCGGCACAAAAATCAATTATAAAAAAAAATCATAAGCTTAATACGGTATCAGGATAGTGGATGTGAATTCTGAAACCATATTCTGGGATAAACTGTTTTACTGGGTGATAGATCTCTTGAATGCAAGACGTGGGCAAACAACCACATTGACTATGTCGTCAAGTAGTACTACTATGCATGCACTTTAGTCTACCGATTTTTGTATTCTTACCAATGTACTTTTTCTCTCCACAATTATAAAACAAAGGGGATTCACTTTACTTCCCACAAAGAAAAAAAAATGTTTCGATTAACCTTAAAACGTATAGGCGATTTGTAATTTTAAATTTATCTATTGCATTGCTAGATACTCAAAGGGCTGACTGTACTAACAACTCTTATATTAATCCAGAATTCAATATTCACAAAAGGTTTTTTTTTAATTAATAAAAGGAGAATTCAATCTGATACTGCACGTTTCGCTAACAATTAATTATTGTATTCAACTTTCATTGGAACAAGCGAAAAGGAAAATATTTCTCCATTGCAATCCGTAAATGATATTGCGTAATTTTACTTGTTAATTGAAGGATAAGGGAGATCGTACACTGCGATTTATAACCGACTTCAAAAAAGGAGAACTTTAGAAATTGGAACGTGTATTTTTAATGTTTGTTAGCTCAGAACTCAGTTATGTCTTAACCGATTCCAGATTTGACTCTTACAATAAAAAAATCAGTTCAATAATTTGGTTTTTAAATCAAAAAAGATAACAGAAATAAGTATGACGTCCAAGTAAACGTAATTGCGAATTTCGCTTTCCTGTTTCGCTTCACTGTTTCAGTGGTGTTTTTGCGTTGAGTTTTGTTGGGTCTACTTCATATTTCATATGTTCCAGTACAAAGCGCAAAAACGATATATCAAAGAACGCTAGTTTCGATAAAATTTAAGTTTTGTAAATATAGTTTTCTATTCACTCTTTGTGATTTGAGGTAAAACTGAAAGAGAGCTTTTTCCTAAGGTATTTTTACATTTGTATAAAAATACCGCTATTTGGCTATTTAGTTCATTGGATGAGCATTTTTTAAGCTATCTGGTGCCATAAAAATCAAGTTTTAGGAATAAAATACTTTATTCATCACGTAGGCGAGCATACTTGCACTTATGATAATTTTTTAATTAAAAAAAAATTGTAGCATGTCTCACAGATGCGATTCTCTATCGCCACTATCGCGCAGTAGTCGCGTCAGCAACGCGCGTTGGAACTCGGAAACGATACAAAAGCGCGACAGTATTGCTGCTGTATCGCTACAAACTCGCGACGATATCGCTGCTGCATCGCTACAAACGCGCGACAGCGTCGCTGATGTATCGATACAAACGCACAAAAGCACGATCACGATGCTTTCACATTAATTCCTATATCAAAATTGCGTCGCCACTGCTGGAGGAATTTTATGTAGAATCTTTTGTAGCGACACAGAATCGTAGACGTGGGCGCAGATACACTGCCAGCGACAGCATCGCGATTGCATTGCTGTAAAAAGTTGCCGTGGACGGCCTCCCTTAGTTGCCATCAAGCGCTTCGTTGGTTGAGATAAACTTTTAAAGCGCAGTACTTGTATTAATTACATTCTACGCACGATTTTACACCCTTCAGATAAAGGCCTGCCACGATGAGGTTGTAGTTTTTCTAGAAACCAATTATATAGCAAGGTAGTTTTATTTTCCCAGTTATACAGAGAAAGAGAATAATAATAAAATCTAGGTATAATTTTAACTTTGCTCATTTTTAAGATCTTACGTAAGAACTATCGAGACTCCCTCCCACCCCCTTACAAGAAAAATAAGACATGGTCCATCCACCTCTCCCTAAGTCGTCTTACGTAATAAATGGATGGCCCCATAACGTAGGCGAATTCCTATATAAGAAATAAATTAATTACGCATTGGCAGCCCTTATTATACAATATCGAAATCCATTCAATTATAATAGTATGATTAATTGTTACATTCGCCGCTTGACTATCATAAGAGTCCAATAAAATAAATAAAGGCCTTTAATTTCGTCTTTATAATGTGTATAGGGATAAACTTGTGAAAAACATCATCGTTACTCGTAGGTGTAGTGGTAGAGTCCAGTAGTTTTGGGTTCCACTTTCTGGACGGGCAAACTAAACTTGTATTTTCGTATGACATCAATTAATTATTTATCTATCACACCATTGATGATCAGACTAACCCTCATCCTACGCTAACCTGTTCGGTAATAAAGGCGTGACCTTATGTATGTCCATCACAAATATTTTATTAAAATCCCGGATAAAACATTAACATAAATAAAAATGTAAGCTGTTTCTCTGTTGTACTTTATCTCTTGCAATTTAATTACATTAATTTCGCACTTCCAAGAAATATTTTTCCTTTGTTTGTATTTTCATAATCAGTAAGAGATAGAACTCAAAGGCCCAGGCAGCCTTACATTGCAGTATTATTGGACTTGTGAAGTGCAAATTACAATTCTAAAGCGCATTCTCGAAACTGAACACTGCTGTGAGAGCTCTGTGCAGTAATAGAGAATCGCTCTTTCCTTGAGAACCTTTTTAACGCGAATCAAATATCAGTAAAGTCTTGATACATTGAATAATACCCTCTTTTCTACAAAAATAGTTGCGCTGTGATTTCCACGCTTGTTTGTATCAAATTAAATAGCATCGGCGGTTTTGTACCTATATGTTGTGTCAACTTTAGACAGATATTATGTTTACACAACGACCAATGTTTCATTGGCGATGGTACGTATTCGTATCAAAATATATTTGAGAGCGCTTTGACATAGTCAGCAAGACATGTTACAAATTAATCAGACATGTTTGATGCATGCAGGTTATGGCTTACACAGATCGCGGGTGCGGGAATAGATTAATGTGGGTGGCTTTTACACACACAAACTAAGACTGATTATTATTTTAATCTGATGACATTTAAGGCTCTCGATGCGCAGTACTTCATAATGAGCAGCCCTACATTAGCTAGGTCCTTGTGACCACCGAGAACCGACTTCATAATTTTTTGTTTCGGCAGACGTAATAATATGGCAACAGTGTGCACTAAACTTTAACTAGTGCTTGAAAATGGAATGGCGTAACATATTCAAGATGTTTTCAGTCAATGCTCGACTTTTTTCCGAATAATAATTTCCTCAGTTTGATTTATCGAACACTTTTATGTAACTATGGCCGAACCCAAGAACAAATGGACATAAAATATATACATTAATATTATGATAGTGTGACGTCACTATACACGGACCTGTTCAAATTAGCTGCTTAATGCCGTCAGGAGACAGCGCGGGTGCATCGTTGCGGTTTGAACGTGTTTTCTTTACAACGCTGCGACCTCGCGGAAAATTTAATGACGCCCTTCGAGCTGTTGATATCGGCATGAAATTTCGGATGAAACTAATATTCCTCAAAATTTTTATATAAACAATAATGTGTAATGCTTATTTAAGAGCTTTATAACTATGTATTTAATATTTTTCCGTACCGCTCTACTACATAAAATAGTGTTATGAAAAACACAAATACTTCACGTGTCAACTCCCCGCTGTACTTCGTACAGTTATTCATGAACTTAATTTAAGTAAATCGGACTTGAAGGTCATCCTGCACATCAAAGCATTCTGACGAGAAGTTCCGACATAGTTCATTTAGAAAATAAGCAGTCCTACTTCGCTGCGCTCCAGGCGGACTTGTAGTAATGAAAAACTTGCAATCGGTATTTAATAAAATTGTTACGCCAATTTTAGGTAGTTAATTCAACGAGTTTTGTAGAAAATAAAATGATTTACTTCAATCGATCCATAAATATTATTAATTCCATGAACTGTGTTGAAATGAATTCTTTGAAAGTTATTTATTAACAAACAGGAATAATACATTACACAAAAAATATTATACCTTTCAACATAGTCGAAATCGCGTCCATATAACAAACACATTGGAGAGCGATCGATGTTAAGAGGGTATTAACTAACAAAAATAAATTAGGCACGCATTATAATAATATGGTGAAACAAGTTATCGCTTGTACTTATTTCCAATTTAAGAGAAAAATAATTGGTAGGCGCGAGGAATAAGCACATTCAAATAGTAAATTCAGATCCGAGTGACATAAAAGTTGAAAATGCGCAGGTAGCAGGCACGTCCGGATTTTCAACATTTATATTCATTCCCATGGTAGTACATTGGCTGTTTCCGAACTATCACTCAATTTTAAAACATTTATTCAAAAGTAAGAAATAGATACAGATAGTTATTGTTGACTGCATTTAACTTCGATCGGAAACAGTGGACGTTGTGTAAACAACTTAGGACCCATAATGTTGTCGCAATGATGCTGAATCAATTTAAATACAGTTAATTATATTATACTAGTGGTAGACCTATGGTTGGTGTGGTAGACATGTAGTATAGCTGATAGCAGAAGTAAGAAGAGTAGAGAAGTAAAAGTCCAAAGTTCAGTCCACGATAGATTTTAATAAGCACACTACACAAATAACACCATACACATAAGATAGAAGGAGAGAGAGCAGAAAGTTTATAGACAGCGATAGAAAGTAGCGCGAAACAGAAGATACAGTTTTCGAAGCGATAGTACTACGAGTTAGCATTAAGCAACACAGGTGTATCGTTTAGCGGTAGCGTTACGACTGTACTCCAGTTGTTTAGTGTGTACGCTTACAGCGCGGCGGTCAACGACGGACCGACCCAAAATGACGTCACGCGGCAGGTAACCGGTGCGCACAATAGAATGCACATCGTTTAACTCCACAAAACAAGATCGGGTTATCTATATATAATTTCATTCTAACATTAATATTTATTTGTCTGTGCGTTGATACTTTTTATTTTATATTGTTTTATTTTTTCTTTATTAATAATTTTGTTAGTAATGTTTGTGTATTGTGTTTAATGTGTTATTTTTGTGTGTGTAATAAATGTGGTGACATGGGTCACCCACATCACTCCCCCCCGGAGACCGTAGGTACTACGGGCGAAAATAATCCGGGAATCGGACTACACGTCCTGTACGGGTAGTTTTTACATTTTCTTGTGGACTATTGACAGGATTTTCCTGTGTCACTGGAACAGAGGAGGTATTATTATCTGACAGTATGTAGGCCGGCTTTAAACGGTCTACCGATACTGTAACAGGTTTCCCCTTGATACGAATTTTAAATACTTTGGCATCCCGTTGGATAACTTCATGGGGGCCAGTGTATGCTGGTTGAAGTGCGCCTCTTACAGAGTCCTCACGTAAAAATACGTGGGAAGTGGACGCTAAATCCTTGTAAATAAAAATATTGTTTTTCGCATGACGCGAAGTTGGAATGGGCCGAAGATGGTTGGCAAGTGTTCTGATGCGAGATGTAAAATCCGTTATATCAGTATAGCACTTGTCAACATTACGGTCGAAAAAATCACCGGGGAGTCGTAAAGGTTCCCCGTAGACCAACTCAGCTGAGGAACATTGTAGATCCTCTTTGAAGGCGCTTCGTATGCCAAGCAATATGAATGGCAACGATTCTGACCACCTATGATCCGCATGGCAAATGATGGCTGCTTTTAATTGTCGGTGGAATCTCTCGACTAAGCCGTTGCACTGAGGGTGGTAGGCAGTGGTCTTTCGGTGTTTGAAACCGATGGTTTTCGAAAGCTGCTGAAATAGCGCAGATTCGAACTGCCTGCCACGGTCGGTTACGATGACGGTAGGGCAACCGAATCGAGAAACCCAACCAGACAAAAAGGCTTTTGCCACCGTTTCTGCCGTAATATCGGTAATAGGCACCACCTCAGCCCATCGCGTAAAGCGATCGACTGCTGTGAGACAGTACCGATATTCGGAGGAAGGCGGTAATGGACCAATAAGGTCTATGTGGACATATTTAAATCGGGCGGTGGGTAAATCGAAAGTGCCCAGTGGTGTTGACACGTGTCGATTTACCTTAGCCCTCTGGCACGCCAAGCATGCCTTAGACCACTCGCGGCAATCTTTCCTCATATGAGGCCACACATAACGTTGTGCCACGAGTTTGGCGCTGGTATTAGCACCAGGGTGACTCAGTGAGTGCAAGCTATTAAATACTTGTTTGCGTAAGGATTGGGGGACGAAAGGCCTAGGAGTCGTTGTACTGACATCGCAGTACAGTTGCGTACGACTACCAGGGATTGTCATCTTCTTAATCCGCAAAGAGGAATTGTCTTGAAGATATTCTTCAAGTTCCGGATCTGATTTTTGGGCATTGGCTAGAACGTCTGGGTCTACAGGTGTCTCCAATTCTTCGACTCGGGATAATGTGTCTGCAACAACGTTGTCCTTCCCTGCAATGTGCCTAATGTCAGTCGAAAATTGTGAGATGAAATCCAGATATCTATACTGACGTGGAGAACAGGTGTTTTTGCGCTCTCGGAATGCAGAACACAAAGGCTTGTGGTCAGTGTAGATGGTGAAAATTGCCGTTTCTAGCCAGTGCCGAAAGTATTTAACACTTTCGTAGATGGCCAGGAGCTCCCTATCGTAAGGTGAATATTTCCTTTGCGATGGGCTCAGCTTGCGTGAGAAAAACGCAAGAGGTTGCCAATTGCCATCCTTGAGCTGCTGCAGGACTCCACCAATAGCGATATCTGATGCGTCCGTTACCAGACCTAATTTGGAAGCCGAATCGGGGTGTGCCAGCATAGCTGCGTTACACAAGCTGTCCTTGCACTCCTCGAAGGCTCTCAATGAGTCTCCGCATATATCTACCGGCTGCGAGGCTTTGATGGAACCGGTCAGTAGAGCGTTTAGGGGCTCTTGTATCTGAGCGGCTCGCGGTATATATCGCCTATAAAAATTAATCATGCCCAGAAATCTCCTAAGCTGCCTCGCTGTTTTCGGAACCGGGTATCGTTTTATTGCCTCGACCTTGCTTTCCAGAGGTTTACTTCCGTGTCGAGAAATGTGATACCCTAAAAATGTGACTTCCTCTTCTCCAAGTACACATTTACTAACGTTGATGACGATACCATAGTCTCTGAATCTGGAGAAGAGTTGACGGAGATGGTCTTCATGCTCCGTTTCATTCTTGGAGAATACTAAAATATCGTCAAGATACGGAAAACAAAAATCTAAACCACGAGTTGTCTCGTCAATAAACCTCTGGAAAGTTTGAGCGGCGTTCCGTAAGCCAAAAGTCATGTACGGAAACTCAAAGAGACCAAACGGTGTGGTTATGGCGGTTTTCGGGATATCTTCCTCGAAAACTGGCAACTGGTTGTAAGCCTTAACCAGGTCGATCGTGGAAAATATCCTGCATCCAGATAGGCTATGGGCGAAGTCCTGTATATGCCTGATTGGATATTTATCAGGAATAGTCCTGGCATTCAGCATCCTGTAGTCACCGCACGGACGCCAGCCATTATCCTTTTTGGGGGCAAGGTGCAGTGGTGACGACCAGGGGCTCTCAGATGGACGAGCCGTGCCGTTTGCCAACATGGACTCGAACTCGGATTTGGCAATCTTGAGCTTATCTGGGGCGAGTCTTCGGGGCGAACTAGAAACTGGAGGTCCTGGTGTGGTGCGTATGTGATGTGTCGTGTTGTGTTTTATGTTGCGTACTATGCCAGCTGGTCGTGTGATTTCCTGGAATTCAGAAAGCAGACTATTATATTTCGAATTACCAGTCGTAACCTTAACGCTAGAAACTAAATTATTAAATGCAACAAGCGAAGCCACAGTAAATATACTAGTGCTACTATCAATTAACCGTTTTTGTCGAATGTCTACAACTAAATTATAGTGTGACAAAAAATCTACGCCAATAATTGGTTTTGACACATCAGCGACTACAAAGCGCCACACAAAATCTCTACGTAAGCCTAGATTTAATTTAAAATGTATATAACCATACGTATGAATTACAGTTCCGTTCGCCGCACACAGTTCGTATTCCGTTCTTGTACGTCGTTGTTGAAGCGCAGTTCGAGGGAAAACACTTACATCGCTTCCAGTGTCTATTAAAAATTGGACTTTCGAACTGCGGTCCGTAACGAAGAGGCGACCGCTGGTGGTGGTGGGGCAGTCGTCAGCCGCCATTACCGACTGCCCGTTGCGTTTCCCGAAGTGAAGTCGCAAGGTGGTATGCACCTCTTTGCTTGGCTCCCGAACTTGTAATGGTAAAAACAAAGTGGAAACTTGCGATAGTTGGACTGCGACCTTCTTGATGGCGAACGATGACGTTGGCGAGAAGGCGTTCGACGACGGGAACGAGAACGGGAACGGTCTTCGTTGGCGGCGGTCAGTGCACTAACTTGTTTTGTCAAGTCAGCAATCTGACGAGCCATCATCTCCATGGTTGCTTCTAACCTGGATGAACTCGACGCTTCCGCAACTTGGGGTGACGATGGTGCAATATCGTGCACCCTGTCGGCTAACTCTGCCAGATCTTGCAACGACATATTGGACTGGGATGCAACGATTGTCTGCAGGCCATGAGGGAGACGGCTAGTCCATACGTCCATGATGAACTCGTCCGGCATATTAGCTCCAGCTAATTGTTGGAGGTGTCGTAAAAACTGTGAAGGCTTACGATCACCTAGTTCTTCAGCACGAAGAAGTTGCTTCACCTTGGCTTGCCTGGATAGTGAAAGGCGTTTGATCAGCTCGGTCTTCAGCTTTTCATATTTTCCAGTATCGGGTGGGTTTTCGATTATATCATCCACCGTCTCGGTGTATTGTGCATCCAAGTGTCCCAGGATGTAGTAAAATTTCGTGCTGTCATTAGTTATCCGCGCTAAGTGGAATTGGGCTTCAACTTGAGCAAACCAGATCTTCGGTCTCTCCACCCAAAAAGGCGGGACACGAACTCCAACACGAAATAGCTCCACCGAAGGATCTCGCTCCGCTGACACGCGTTCGCACTTTTTTATGCGGCGGCGGGTACGTGCACTTCTCGGCGAATTGCCCGATTTCGCAGTTTCACTGCCGTCGCTGCTCATTTCGACGTTCTTGATCGGGTCACCAGTTATGGTTGGTGTGGTAGACATGTAGTATAGCTGATAGCAGAAGTAAGAAGAGTAGAGAAGTAAAAGTCCAAAGTTCAGTCCACGATAGATTTTAATAAGCACACTACACAAATAACACCATACACATAAGATAGAAGGAGAGAGAGCAGAAAGTTTATAGACAGCGATAGAAAGTAGCGCGAAACAGAAGATACAGTTTTCGAAGCGATAGTACTACGAGTTAGCATTAAGCAACACAGGTGTATCGTTTAGCGGTAGCGTTACGACTGTACTCCAGTTGTTTAGTGTGTACGCTTACAGCGCGGCGGTCAACGACGGACCGACCCAAAATGACGTCACGCGGCAGGTAACCGGTGCGCACAATAGAATGCACATCGTTTAACTCCACAAAACAAGATCGGGTTATCTATATATAATTTCATTCTAACATTAATATTTATTTGTCTGTGCGTTGATACTTTTTATTTTATATTGTTTTATTTTTTCTTTATTAATAATTTTGTTAGTAATGTTTGTGTATTGTGTTTAATGTGTTATTTTTGTGTGTGTAATAAATGTGGTGACATGGGTCACCCACAGACCTCTCGTATGTGAGGGGCCATCTGTATAGGTGCGCATGTACTCTTGTGTTTTGGTTTAAACGACATTGTAACCAGCGCAATTACTGGGAATTATAGACTTAAATCAAATGTCTCAGAGTACGAGCGCAGTGGAGAGCGACGCACTACTTTCTCCTTTTTAAAGTTCTGGATGGTGTTGGTACTGTTTATGGGCGGTCCTATCGCTCACCATCAGACGAGCGGCACGCTGGTCTTGTAATTCAGTAGAATAAAAAAAGGCAGAATATTTGCGCATGTAACACACCATAGGTTATGCCGTAATTACCTACATAGGTAAACATCCGATATCTATTGACTTCAAATTGTTAACTTACGCGAAATTGCATGCGAATACCGTGCGAACACATTGAATATGTCTATAGATGTATGTAGAGTTATATATTATAGCGAAGTACATAATACATAACTCTTAAATCGTGACACACACAAGACAGTGCCTACGCAGACAAAACCATTTAAAAAAATATATTTTACCACTCTTTAAAACACATTGTCTCTCAATAGCAGCATTGTTTTAGTGCAAGGAAATACCTCAGAGAAAACAAAACATTGTGTTAGTGTTAGATTTAAAAAGAGACGTCACAACTATTCTTTTTTATACTTAAAACTAAGCCATGTTCGCGTTGAAGACGTTATACAATTTGTAGGTAGATTACATCAATAAATTCAGATCCTTGGTATCATCGAAAAAAAATATTCACACAACATTTAGTCATTGTCGTAACCGCATCACCTTTTGTAAAAGCAAGTAGCTCGCTTCTGAAAGGCTGCACATTATAAAATCTGTCGTAGAGCAAGGCTGACCCAACTTTTCAGTCGGGCCAAATTGACGATTAAAAAAAATATGGCCGTCCACTGTCTTTCATTCCTATACTTATAATATATACTATATAATATTATAAAGCTGAAGAGTTTCTTTGTTTCTTTGGTTAAACGCGCTAATCTCAGGAACTACTGAACAGATTTTGAAATATCTTTCACTAATAGGAAGCTACATTACTCCTCAATGCTACATTTTATCCCGTGAAAATAGTCTTATTCCCGAAAAGCTTCTTCACTCGGGCGGAACCGCGAGCAAAACTAGTTACATATAATACGCGCCTTGTAGAGCAACAAGTGGGAGATCCCAGACAGCAACGCACAAGGGCTTTATAAAAACATTACTTGTTTTTAGACTTCTGATTTATATTATAAAAATAGGCAAATGGAAAACACTTGAGTATATTTTTCCTTGCTTGTGAAACAATTTTATTATAAACCATGGAAAAATTCCGATAATTGGTCTAGCATTGGTATTATAGAATCTTCAACACGAACAGGGCAATAAAAGCAAAAAATCTGCTACTCACTCAAGCACGCCGTCAGGAATACTAAGCATGTCCAAATTTATATGCTGTTGCAGCTCATGCAAATAGTTGACATACATCATTTTTCGGCCAAACTTCACGCTGATCGCGGGTTTCAACATCTGCCACACGATGCGAATGAAATTGGTAGGGTGGACCAAGTACAGAGCCTTAAGGTTCTTCTTGTATTTCCTGTCAAATGTCTTGTACGCCTTCCACAACCAGGAGAGTGGCGGCTTGTTCTTGCTAGTTAGGCCATAGTGGAAATACACTACGCTGTAATCCTGCTCGACATATTTATCCAGTGTGGCCATCAGGTACCTGAAATGCATGTACAGTCTAATAGCTGAGCAAAACTTGTTTGCAGATCACAATTTATGACCAAGTAGCTTAAATAAAAAAATCCAATGTGCACATTGGATTTGATTATATGTATATACTATACCTGCTTGTCTCAGTTTTCACAAAAAGACAATTTAACCATCACCTTTAACGCGATAGTAAAACATGGTAGTTTTAGCAGTTTTTGAAACACATTCAAAATGTAAAAAAAATAACATATTTGATTTATGTTAAACTAACGAGCCTATTTCACTCTAATACCCACCACTGCAACTCCTGTCAGTCAGGATCGGCATGTCAGTCAGTGGTACGCGTTTTATGACACCGAGCGGTGACTCTCGGCTAGGCTCTGCGAGCACTTATTAGTCTTAACCCGCAACGAAGTTAGTCAAAAAGAAGTATAGCGAGGAATTAGAAATATATTTTTCACTTCCATCCATAGCAAATTTTATGTTAAATTGTAAGTTTTAGTGTAACTGATAATTATCTGACATTTTATTTTTTTGAAAAAAAAACGAGATAGAATATTACGTGAGAAAAGAGAACCCCCTCTCCTACAAGAAATCTTATGCACTCTTATTTAGGATGGGGGGGGGGGGGGGGGGGACAAAAATCGTAAAAATCATCCTTACGTAATTAATTAATGGCCCCTTGGCAATTATCACTCAGGGATAACTCCTAAAGGTTAAAGAATTTTGAGAACCGTTAGGCCATATATAAAAGCTTACAAACGTTACCCCTTTAAATATAAGTATAGATAACTAAACTCAAATATACTTAATATACATTTTACTAAAATTCCGGAATAAGAGCGGAAGATAGTGTTGTTATACTGCCTCGGTGGCGTAGTTGTATTACGATACGACTGCATTGCTGCGGTCTTGGGTTTGATCCCAGAGTCGGGCAGTGGTATTGGATTTATCTATTCAGTATCAGCCCGGAGTCTGGAATTTGGGCTCGATATGGCGATAGGCTCGCCCCCTATCGTACCTATCATGGGACGATACTGATGGCGAAAAGTGGGTGCATTAGTTGCGCCTGCTGCTGCGTATGCAGAGGCGCTTACGCCGCACACGCTACACTTACGCCCTACATCCCTAAAGGGCTACCCCTTAAATGTATAAAAAGTTTTTGTCACCACTTTTAAGCAAATAGTTGAAATAAAAGTCAGTTAAACAAAATAACTCCGGAAAATCACGAAAGTGGCAGCCCTAGTTAGGGGCCATTCATTTATTACGTAAAACTATTTTCGCTAGTTTTTGACCCTCTCCACCTCTGTTATAAGAAAAAATAAGAATAGCCCGATTCCCTCCCCCTGTTTAATGTTTATTATGTAAGAATCTAAAGGGAAAATAAATACATGTTTGGTTTGTTTTAATGTTTTTTTTAAGCTATTGCATAACTTCTATCGCGGGCCTTGAGCGTGGAGACCGAATCCAGAAATACCGTAACGAAAAAACCTGTCATTCCTCACTCCGACCGGCACAGCGGTGATATTTTATTTTCAACTCTATCACAACCATGTAGAGCGTAAAATTCCATAAGTAAATTTAATATCGCAGTCTTGTAAGAATACAATATGTAAGAGGATATGAGCCGAATGTTTAACGATAAAAGGTCGAAATTACCGTGTATTTAAAAATTCTTCCAGTCAGTGAAACGTATCGAAATGTCAAACGCGGCGGGATGACGTGATTCTAAGTTTGAATTTTTAAAAAGTTTTTATTTTATATGTTTAGCTTTGCGAATTTTTGTGATCTTACGTACGAACTATCAAGACTCCTTGTAAGAAAAAATAAGACATGGTCGACCCCCCTCCCCCTTTAAATCGTCTTACGTAATAAACGAATGGCCCCTAATAGAGCGCGACGCACCGACGTCTATGGACATTTATGGACGGTTGGATTGGCTTACCAACAACTTGAAAAAAAAACTTAAACACGTTAAAGTTTATTACCGCGGTAGCCCGATGTCTGGTCTATCTTTCTGGGCGGTTTAACGTTATCTCGCGGAACCGGTGAGTGGTGACCCACCCATACCCGCCCAGCCGGCTCGAGGCTGAATGGTACCGATAATTGCATTTTCCCCACGAAAACAAAAAAAAGAAGTGGTTAATAATTTCTTATAGGAAATATTTTACTCAGTTGCATGTTTATTTTTCTTTTAGATATTTTTAGTATGTAATATTATTTTTATGTGTTTTTAATTGTTATTTTAACATAGTTTTACAGCTTGGAGTCTGGAATTTGTGCCAAATATGGCGATAGGGGATCATGTCATGGGACGGAATATTGGCGAAAAGTGCGACAAACAAACACGCGGGAACGAGCGCGCGGGCGCGCACGTGTATGTGGCTATTTTCACTTTTTTGTGGTAAACGCATCTTATGGGTATAACTAGTTCATCATGTGAGCTAATAAAAATAAATAATTTCTGCATGGAAACACCATTTTTTATCACAGTATAAAGACCTATGTAGCATAAATTTAAATGTACAAGGGTCAAATGGGTACTTTGATATTTATACGCGGGGAATTCTCGCGTGTTTGTTTGTGTTTTCGGGCCAATCAGCTGGTTAGACACTTATACGTCCAATGGAGTAACGATTTCGCTGTAAAGAATGCAAAATTTTGCAATGAAGTTATTATGTTCTTTGTTAGATGAATAAGTAAAATATGACGTCCAATTATAATGCTACGTTTAGTAGAAGTCGAAATTTAGTAAATTTGGCAATAGGAAGTGTAACATTTCAAAATATTTATAACACACACACACACACACACACACACTCACGCCTATTATCCCCGAAGGGGTAGGCAGAGGCGCAACTAGTGCACCCACTTTTCGCCATTATTCCGTCCCATGATGTGATAGGGGGCGAGCCTATCGCCATATCGGGCACAAATTCCAGACTCCGGGCTGATACTGAATAGAAAAACTCAATATCACTTTGCCCGACCCGGGGATCGAACCCGAGACCTCAGCATTGCAGTCGTACTCTAATACAACTACGCCACCGAGGCAGAATATTTATATTTCTTTTAAACGGCGTAGTACGTGTATAGCGGCCAATTGACACATGGGCCTTTTTAGAGTGGTGTTTAGAATAAAAAAAATATAGAAGAAACTAACGTATAAGGGTCAACGTGCAATTAAAAAATCTAAAATATATAAAAACTAAACACTATAGTGTAAATAAGGAGGATAGTTATTATAGTGAGAATGCAAAGTTTCATAAACGTTGGTTTATCCATCTTAAAATTATACCATATTTAAACTTTGTAAGCCTCTCCTGTAAAGTTGTGATTTTGCATTTTAGCCCTTATACATACGACCCATCGATATTGTTAATAATTTATATATCATACAGGAATACATATTATTATGAGGTAACTTCACAATAAAAAATAACGACGTCCCACAATGTTAAATCCAGTGAACAAGCGTGCAAGCAAAATACTTACATAATATACACTTGATATAGATAATTAAATATTTCTTCCCTTTGGCATACCGTTAACACAGTCGCACAGCATTATAACGCGTACTAACACTTTCCTTAAACCAGACCTTTGTTATTTTTTTGTAAACATATACTTTTCAACTAAATTCTCCTTCCTCTAATTATATCCACAACAAACAAACTAATTTCTAAAATGCGTTAAATTATGTTTTCCTTAAACTGATTTGAAAAATTACAAGACACATCGAATTTAGTTTACATTTTCATTAGTGTCTATGTTTTGTGAGCCCTACAGTGTTGGCTATGATTTCTGTCCATAATTTATGTCACTACCCGAACAATATCGAACGGTTTAGTGGACGCATGATTAGGCCAGTCACTAGTTTGGAGTTCTATCGTTTATAATACGGTCAGGAAACTCAATGTTCGCTGGAAGGAGTAGTCTATTTAAGCCCTCGACCGTGATTACAGACTGTAAAATATATATTGTGACAGTCGTGTTATACGATCGTCTGCATAGCTCCGGTATAAATCTTCCCTGTGCATAATGCTTGAGAAAGTCCCTTGATATAACGCGTAATTGCATTCTTATATTGGTTTAGGTAATAAATCGGGATAAGAAAATTTTGACAAAAAATCACCAATAAAATAGACATACGGATGTATTCATGTGCTTTTATTTAAATTGAGTTTTGAAATAATTAGGCCAACACGCACACACATGCTATGTGGCTTAGGGCCGATTTTTAAGTCACCATAAAAGTTATCTGGCAAATAAATCATAAACTGACAAAATATAAGAGGGAAAGATCAAAGTATTTTATTTTTGCTTACCTTGTGAATAACTTTTACCTGACTTTAAAAATCACCCCCAAATAGAATAATTTAAGCCAATGTTAAATGCTGTTGCTCGCACAATGTTGATGTTTTAATTCTCTAAATCCTATCGTATATAATAAAAAGAAAAATTGTCAAAAAGAAAGCAAACATTAAAAATATGAAATAATTTAAAAGCACAATAGGTAGATTTTAAAACATCAACAATGTCATTACAATAAGGATTATCGCTTAGCCACCTCAACACAAAATAATATCGCGACAAAGCCGACTACGGATTCACCGGTGATCCGATCAATCAATTATTATAATTGAAGCTTTTTAAGGAGACGTTCTTACCCCAGTAATCTGTCGGGGGGCAAGTCCTTGCTCGACGGCAACCTGCACGCGGACACCACGATGATGCGGCGACCCATCGAGTCATCCCCGACCACTTCCACAAGCCCCGTGCGATTTAGCTCCTCGAAAGTCTCTTCATCCACAGAGGATGCCACGATCTAACCCATAAAACATGTACATGAAAAACCGTCGAAGTAACGAAATTGACAACACTTTACAACGACAATGTATTCAAGCCATTCACTTCGGTAGATGATCACATCCGATGAATTAAGTAAAAACAAACAATATAAAAACAATTACACCAAATATGTCTTAAGGCTGATTTTTCTTTAATCACACAAAACTGTAACATCAGTTTACTCGATCGTTTGAAATTTAAATAAAACTAGTTTGCGGATGTTATTCAGATTTTTGTTAAAACAGATAAAAGTTGTCCATAATCTGATAAATGTAAAAGTGAACAATTGAAGTATTTTATTCACACCACTGATATTATTAAATTATTAGTTTAACTCCTTATAACTTTTATCTGACAATTGATAAATCAGCCTTTAGAAAGTTGAAAGCTAAGTTCAACACACATATCTTACTAAGACAAAATGAATGAAAATTTGTGATGACGCTACCGTGTAAAGATGTTTCTTTACATGGAAGGAGGGATGCTGCGTGGATCGCTTATTTAATTTTAATGATATTTGCTACATATATTACGTCAATTTAATAATTTACCTACACTACGGATGGATGTCTTTTTAATTCAGAAATATTCTTTCTGGAATAAACATATAAATAAATGGGACGCGATATATTTCATGCCGGTAAGTTTTGAAAGTCGCTTTAATACAGATTGTTCCAATTGAAGTCTTACAACCTAAATCCTCAAGGAAGTGAAAAAAGTGTGCGAGCGCAATATATTTTTAAAATAGTCGATTGTTCCGGATAGGTCTTGTGATGAATTTCAACGACGATCCTCGAACCGCGTTTTGTACCTAGACGCGCGATTTTTATTTTCAATAAATTTCACAATAAAAAAGAGTAAACAAAGTGTAGTCAAAAATCAAAAAGTTTTTATTAAGAAAGAAAATATATTTATTATTGGTACAATGCTTTCTTGATATTAATCGTTGCGTAGGGCGTACAAAAGTAAAAGTTTGAAACTTCAATTTTTATGCCACCGCACAGCCTTACCTTGTTGCGAACTTTTCTAATGCGACGAAGAAGATAGGAAGTCATGGCGCCCATCTCTAGATTTCAGGTCCGATGCGCTAGTGATTATTTAAGTTGAACCGAAAAGACAACGTAGTAAAGATTCGATTCGCGCGCGGCCAGGTATCGCTGGGGTGGCCGTTGTTGGACAACTAACGCTGTAGATCTGGTTCTGGTAGCACGCGCTGTGTTCACTGCGAGTGGGCCGGTATAGGGTAGCGCCTCCCCCCGAAGGCTCGGGAAATAGTCCTAACTAACTCAAAGCTGAACGGCTACTGCGGGATGGCAATACTAACACCAATGCAATACGTTCTGTTCTGTTGAGTGGAACATGTATCGGCCGTATATGTATATCCCCCTTACACCTTAATATTGTTCTAAGAATTGGTTCAACGCGTAATAAATTTCCAGAAATATTTTCACAGCCCGATATTGTAGAACGCATGGTACGTTTTTATTTATATTGAGCCGGCCAAAGAACGAAACTAATTTTATTATTAATCTTTTACTAATGTGTCTCAAATGTACTTTTAGAAATTGTCACATTCGCGTAGTACCTAATGGCATTTATAAATGCAGGAATGCCTGTCTCAGATTCCTAAAATGACTATTAAACGCGACAAACGTATGCCATATGGTAACCCCACATTCAGCGATATTATAAAAATGTTTGAATCTTTCTGATTGCTTTTAAAAAGTAAGTAGTAATATTTCGTTAAAGGTTTATAAAAATATTTGCTCTTTTTAGCCGGGATTGACCGACTTAGATTGGGAAAAAAATATAATCTGTATTTTTATAGAATCAATGGATTCTAATAAACATTTATACACTTCGTAGATAAAAGTTCTAAACGGCGATAGTTTAGTTGGGAGTGGAACGGACTGCCGAGATGAATGTCCGCAGGTTCAAACCTCAAGGACACACTGACGATTTTACTAAAAAAAAAAATATGTGTGTACTCTCTGTGAATTATCGCTCGTTTTAACGGTGAAGGAAATTATAATGAAATGAAATAAATTTATTCGAACCCATAAAATATTATACAGTATTTAGATACAGTCAATATTAAATCTACCACCAGTTCGGAAAGCAGTTCTCACTAGAGAAGAATGGGCAAGAAACTCTAATGTTGCTCTTTTCAAAATCAGTTCAACGTATAAAATACAATTAATAATAAAAAAAATAATTACATGATATAGATATAGTTCTTAGAGCAGTTCATTTATATACTCGCAAAAAAAGTTAATAAATTTTAAAATCCTATACGAGTGCATAACCCTCTCAGGAATCATGTAATAGTTTGGTCTGAAATATGTGAGGCAACCATGGTGAGGAAACCTGCATACCTAAGTTCTCTGAATTTCGAAGGTATGTGAAGTCCGCCAAACCGCACTTGGCCAGCGTGGTGGACTAAGACCTTAGTCCTCTCAGTTGTAGAGGAGGCCAGTGCTCAGCAGTGGGCAGTATATAATATAGGGCTGGTATGGTAGTCAATAGTTCAAAGGTCAAAAAAACATGAAGGTGCACAAAAAAAACCAAGGATACTATATTACATTTCCACATAATTTTACGCCTTTGTTTCAAAGGAATAATCAGCAGTAATGCAAATGAACGAGTAGTCTTAAAGCTTATATGGAACGTTTTTTTTTTTGTTGACGCGGAGAAAGTGACTTATTACTACCGCCCAGTGTTCAAGGGGAACGACTGAGCGGTTATGTTGGGTTCACCGTGCCTTACGACCCGACGTTGAGCCGCCCGTAGAGATGGAAAACGTCGGGCGACCGCCGGGCCGAGTCCCTAACCTATGTACACCGCACGGCATACAAACTAAAACTCCGCGGTGGCCATCTTCGGCGCATTAGGGACGGCTGCGGGCTTCCTCCGACTCACGTCTAAGTTGTCGTCCGCAATGTTGCGGTCCTTCTCCTGTTGTTGCGGGGGCTCAGAAGCCCCCGTACACCGAAGGACGCCCTTGGCGTCCGAGGCAGCGTGAGACACGCTGCCGTCCACCACGGGGGTCACAGAAGTTGGCTAGACTAATAGGTGGACGGCCCCTCCCGCCCACCCGTGACCCCCGGAGGCCCCTATTAGTCGCCTTTTACGACAGGCAGGGGATACCGTGGTGGAATTCTCCAAACGCCCCCAATCCACAGGGCGGTTATATGGAACGTGCACGTCGTAAGTACTGCCATCTTGTAGCGTAATTAATCTATGTTTCACCTCATCGATACTTGGCATTGACGTAAAATATTCATTAAAAGTACGAAAAATAACATTTAATTTGTTGATAATGTATTGTACTGTAGTGCTCCAAAACATAAAAATAAACAAACGGTGTGATTTTGTATTATGTTCGCAAGAATAATACCTAAGTACTTACATACATAGTTATGAACTAAGAAACAAACAATGGTCGCAAAACTTCAGATCTTTATAATCAAAGCGGTCTGTCTATTCAGACCGCACAGATTATGTTTTTTTCCAGCCTATTTACGAATACATCACAAAGAAAAATAATACGGATTAGTGAAGGGGTACATTTAAGGCGTCAATCGGATAAATCTCATACCATGCGGATTTGGTTGGTGGGTGTACGGAGACTACCTAATGTCTGTATCGTCTCCTCAGACGGTTACAAATATCCACAAAACTCACACAACTCGTCCTGCTTTAATAGTTTTGCAAAATACTGTAAAAGCCATTGTTTTCTCATCCATTATGAATCTTTTTTTATCTGCTAAATTATTTAAGACATCAGATATTATAGAGGCTAATGTCGAATATACTGCTTTAATAATTTTCACAAACAAAAGCACTAAATTTAAAATACTGTAAATTAGACCACCGGTATTGTATAATCTTTGAATATTATTTGAATTATTTTCGAAATAAAAAGGTTTAGACAGACGAACTACGAGACGCGGATTTCAGAGAGGACGAGACTATTATAGTCAGTTACAGTATTTTAAGTTATCAAAAACGGGATTAAATAGTTTTTGACAAAACCTAAATTTAATACGATCCGTAAGTACATCCGATCACGTCATCAATTAAACATAAACAATATTAAAGCATTACCGAAGCCGTGCAGGTACTTAAATGTATTATTAGCTATAACCGGAAGCGGAACTAGCAGGTTGTCGAGACCGAGAGAACCGTGCACGGGTCACAGGCTAGTCTGACTTATCGCTGTTCGCCATGCGCATACGTGTTCCAACTACCACCTATCGCAAGCAAATACGCACTTGCACCATGACGCGGGCGCTTTTAAAACGTTTGCAGCAGAAGGCTTAACCGGGGGTAAAACGTGTGTCGGACTCACGCCGATGTCGATCTATTCTACCGGTACGTTACAAGTAAATAATTACTAAATATTGATTAGCAAACTGAAATCCATTATTAAGTGACGAACATTATTTTATTTACTATCAAGGCTTATTACGAGAGTTCGATTTAAGGTTATGTAATGGCACTTATTATAGATACTTACCATCCACGATGACGCGCCCTACTAATTCTCCTAACGCCATACAGTACATGTATACAACTTTTCGCTTGTGGTTTGATTACGTAAATATACAATAAACACCTATGAGTGCACACGCACACTACGATAAAAAATCAGTCACCTTAACCCGCGAAATTCCGGTGCAAAAATAGGCAGCGCGCGTCACCGTCGATGAAATTATCTATACTAGTTATGGACACACAAAGCTTTAAAGCCGCGTGTATGAAACTACGTCATATTAGTTTACTTGTTGGTGAGTAGCGGTAATGAAAGTGTACCTCAGTGTAAGGTCCTACGGGTCCCCGCGCCAGCTCCTCTTCAAAGTTTTCCTCGATGGTGCCATCACTGGTAGACCTGTCCAGCAGGTCGTCTGGAATGTCCAGCAGTTCGGGCGGCAATGGCGCTGAAAACACACCTATTACAGACATGCTGGGAACTTCATTTCACAGTTTCTTTAGACATTTGGAAAAATTACGACTAACATTTGGACGACACAAAGTAATGAGATATTGTAAACTTTTCATAGCACTTTACAATATATATAAATAAAAATGTCCTTTGAAAGTAGTTCAAACTATCACGACACTGCAACTTCCCAAAACGGATACAATATTCAGTAGAAATTAATAGCAAGACGAACATAGAAATGCTCTACAAAATGAGACTAGCAACTGGGACAGGTGAATTATGTAATGGTCACTCTCATAAATATTGTCGTAAGTCAAACGACTCACATATATTTGACAACCCTTCCTGAAAATAAGCTTAGCATATTTTTAACTTTGTCATATAAAATAATGTAATGCAATTCTTATTGCCCTTTAAAGCAATTCAAAATGTAATTTATGTCCAACAAATATGGTTTAAATTCGACAGATGAAGGACAATGTATCCGTTGTAGTTAGCGCGATTTCTGCAAGTTGGGCGGTTTTCTCACGGGCATTTATGCTGCGATTTAACGGAGATACATAATCGGACTTACAGACAACATAAAACCAACAAGTTACCTTAAAGTCAAACAAAGTTCCACACACAAATTGATGCAGTTTTTTAATTATATATTTGAAATTCAATACACAAATCTATGATTTGTATTTTCTGTAAACAATGCGCAATACAATTTAATTAATAAATGAAATGGTGTGAAGTTGTATTATGTACCCAAGAATAATACCTAAATACTTACATTCATGGTTATGTGACAATCGTCAAAAATAATAAAAGCTCTATAAAGCAAACATAGTTATGAGTTCCAAAAGCATTTAAAAATGTCTCGTTACGAAATTTATAAAAATAAGGATGTTTTGAATACGTATAATATTCAATACAAAAAAATCTGTAATTATGGGAACATCTTTTAGCTTAAATAACTAGCTTCGATAAAAAAAGCATGTTCTGGACACGCTGGGTATCAATAACATTCGGCCGGAACACACATTTTAAAATTTTTGTCATATTAAAAGAATAGACAGGGTTATTTTGACATAGCGTTAATAAATGAAACTACATGCTCGTCTTTGCCTCTGCTAACATTATGCCGAGAATCATCCATGAAAAACGAATATTTTCACAAAAACCTTGATTTTACTTACCTGTTTTTTTATCGTTTAGTAGTTTAGTGGTAATATGGCGTGTGCATGAGTGTTTTTCTGGATGAAAATGTAATGTTACCACTGCTACGAATCATCTTAGAGTAGTTGTTGTGACATTAGAGAGTGAAAACTTAGAGTTACTTTTTATTGATACTTATTTTGTTCGAAACTTACACATTTCTATTTTACATCTATGGTTAAAATAACTCAGTAGAAAGTGTTATTGTTAAGGAGATAAGTATGTGGTTTCATTTAGTAACACAATGTCAAAATGACCCTGTTTAAACTAATTATTGTACTAGTTATAGTTTCTCTTTTTATCCACCTGTGGCTCTGATGTCGGTTTTGTGCTACCGGCTATAGTTCGTGCACGTTACTTATACATGGCACAAGAACTTTCAAATGCGTTTACACTACCTGCAATATTTGAATAATTCTATACACATGCGAGTTGCCGCGAATCCTTTAAGTTTCAAAATTTGCAGAAGTCAGCTTGTCGTGAATAAACAAATACGGTAAAAATCGCTTGCGGGAGTGAATTTTTGCAAGTACCACAAATATTTAACTCTCCTAAAAACTAAAAGTCGCGAGTGGGGATATTAGATAGGTACTTTAATAAGTAAGCTATAGGGTACGATAATTAAGAATTCATAAAGCAATTTTATTGAAGACCTAACAACAAAGAGAATCGATATCAGTCAAGATCAATATGAGACATGCACGTTTCATGATTAAATATTCTTTCTATATTACAACGTTCATTAACTAGCCGCTGAACCGCTGTGCTTTGTATTAATGTATATAATATATACATTGTTATGTGGCATTTAGGTTCTACCTTTTTAAACTCTGCTTGTATGCAACACTAAAGTCGGACGTCACTGCATCGGTCTTGGTTGATTTATCCATAAAAATCAATAAATAAATGTTATAAACACAAGTGAAAGCGCCCTTTTAAGGCCATTATAGATAGTCCTTGAAGAGAATTATGAATATTTACATGCATCATAGCATGACTGGGAACTGGCATCCGTGACGGCTGTCAAGGCCGCTGCTAATGTTAAGGGCACCAGGCGCACCGCAATTGAACAATAAATTGTACTTACGATTAATAGTTAATGTTAAAGCTTTCTTACTATTTTCTGTGCTAGTAATATAGGTACCTGAGAGTTAATGACTCTCACCAGATAGAGTCCCCAGTCAGGGGAGGATCGCAAACATCACAATAAGTATCTACAAATTACTGGTATAATGTCAAATAAGATATAAAGGAAGATGTAATAGAAAAAATAAGATACACGTATTAGTTTATAACTCTTGTTCTCTGGTTGCCAAGTTATGAAAGCGAAAGGACCATGTGGATTGTGAACGTTTGAATACGAACTTTAAGCCGTGCATACAAATTACAATAAGATGATAGGAACAGTCGCATCCACAACCCGACTCCCGAGATGCGCAAGAGCGCGAAATAAAAAGGAATAGTAAGTAATAATGATTATTATTTTCCCCGCTAAAAAAAGGTGTGTAGCAAAAGTAAAATCTTATTATGTGTATGTTGCCGTTAAAGACGTCGCCTGTCGACGATCGTTTTTTCTGTTATCTCTTCCCTGTAATTTTTTTTTGTGTTTCACTTCACTTAGCGACAGGACCAGTGAGGCCTCATTGCCGTGCCGTCGTAAAAAAAGGACGCATTAACGAATGTTCATGTTTTCGACATAGGTGCCACTTATCGAAACAGGAGTAACAGTTGTGAGAAGATTTAGTATAGAATTGAAGATTAAACATTCCTCATTATATAATACGTTTTGCTGAAACAATAATCGTTGAAAATAACATAGGAAATAAAATCTGGGTTGTTAATAATATATAACATTACCAGCCCTGAATTCTGGATAGTTGCCATGTTTTACACACACACACCCACATACATACACACACTCACGCCTGTTATCCTCGAAGGGGTAGGCAGAGGCGCACCTAGTGCACCCACTTTTTGCAGTTATTCCGTCCCATGATGTAATAGGGGGCGAGCCTATCGCCATATCGGGCACAAATTATAGACTTCGAGCTGATACTGAATAGAAAAACTCAATATCACTTTGCTCGACCCGGGGATCGAACTTTGCAGTCGTACTGTAATACAACTACGCCACCGAGGCAGTAGCCATGTTTTAAAGGTTTAAATATTCAAAAATGATTGTAATAAACTGCCATGATTCGTGTACGTTTTAAATCTGCGAGAAAAGTTCAATTCATTGCAACAGATCGATGAATATACAAGGGGCGCGATTCCTACGCTCGACTTGTTTATCAAAATATTATACAACATAAATGGTTGGCTGTCTTAAACCATCCGATTATATTATTGCTGTTGCATGTTTTTCTCTATCGAAACAATGATTTGTTTACTTTCGCGTAAGTATGCCTAATGCACCTACATAAAATATTCTTAGAATATAAAAAAGGTAGACGCGAGGTATAAGCTAAGCCGTGTTGAGAAAACAAGTTGTTTACACGACTTATTTTGTTATAATAATTTATTTTTTCTGATTTTCCTAAGAATTTAATGATCAAGGATTATTTTCCAATTAGAATTCATAATGGTAGTTTTATATTAATCGCTTTAATACCTATAGTATTTATTTAATTAAAAGTGTCCCACAAAATCAAAAGACTTTTTTGTAGAGTTTACAAATCTCATCCACACCGCTGCGAATTCGTCGATGTAGAGGAAGGGTATCAGCGGAGTATGACAGGCTGAGAATATACATCTAAGCCCGCGCAGGTGAAGTTGTCAGTGTGGCAGTGCAACGCAACAAAATCATTTACAAGAAACACTGACATCCAATCAACATATTATGCTTATACTACTAACAGACGATTAGATTTGGTATCATGCGACCAGTTCGTTACGCGGTACAGTCTTCACGCCACACGATCGAACCGTACCATGCGATGTCCAGTTGTATCCAACCAAGTTTGATGGACAAGCCATCGAACCAGCCGTACCAACAATAATAATAATAATGTCCATCGAACCGTGCCCCACACGATGCGATATGGTTCGATGGCATACCATTTTAATGGTTCGGCTGTACCAAATCGCATACGTATATCGCATAGTACGTGCCCACTTTTACGAACGTGCATTTAACTTTGATTAAAATCATATTACCCTTAGAAATAAGGTCACTGAAATAGAACTTCGGGATCAACAATGTTCACAGTTTCCTATTATACATGTTATTAGAATTTGAAGGTTAATTTATGATTATAATAACATTAATACACTCGCCATATTCGACTTTTTACATTTGATTGAATTGGCACGGTCAACTAAATGGACTTTAGTGGGTATTAAGTTTCTAAAACAATAGTACAATTAAGCGGCGAAAGCTGAGTACAAAACGTAAATTACAGGTTATTAATTAATTTTAAATTAAGGGCAATTTTTATACATTCAATTTCATACTACTTTACTAGCGCCATAGAAACTTTTTGAACTCGCTAAAGATTCTGACACGGAAAATATGATTGTACATCAGCTGAAATATCATTAAAAACCTGTGTTTTTTTTACATTTATTTTGTTATACTGTGTCGGTCGGACTTTACACGGATTCAAAGAAAAAAAAAGACGTGTGGCACTCGGAGACTGCCGCAGTCAAGCTATTGCATAAATTCTAATATTTATAACCTCATTGAACAGATATAAAATAAAATAATAAAAATAAATTCATCAATAGATGGCAAAACTAAAAAAAATATGAATGACGGGCTCAATGGACTAGTATCCAGAGCCGTAATATTTAAATAAAAATCTCTTTGAACAGATATAAAATATTTTTTTTTAAATACAAACTTAGAATGACGTCATCCCGCCGCGTTTGATATTTCGATACGTTTCACTGACTGGAACAATTTTTAAATACACGGTAATTTCGACCTTTTATCGTTTAACATTCAGCTCATATCCTCTTACATATTGTGCTCTTACAAGACTGCGATATTAAATTTACTAATGGAATTTTACACTCTACATGTTTGTGATAGAGTTGAAAATAGAATATCACCGCTGTGCCGGTCGGAGTGAGGGGTGACAGGTTTTTTCGTTACGGAGTTTCTGGATTCGGTCTCTACGCTCAAGGCCCGCGATAGAAGCTATGCAATAGGTTAAAAAGATTTCTGAAAAATTCAGACTGAAAAAAGTTACCTCTTTAGATTTGGGAGAGCATTTATGAAAATTGATGTCGTAAATAATTTAAATGCTAATCCTTGTACAATATTATATACTTATAGCTTTTGCCCGCGGCTCCGCCCGCATTACAAGTTTTTCCGGAATAAAAGTCCCGGTTTATATTTTCCCGGGATAAAAAGTAGCCTATGTGTTGTTAATCCAGGACATGATCTACCCGTGTGCCAAATTTCATCGAAATCTGTTGCGTAGTTTTTGCGTGAAAGAGGAACAAACATCCATACATCCAGACATTCTTACAAACTTTCGCCTTTATAATATTAGTAGGATTAAGCCACCGAATTAAGATATGCGCCGTCTGTCGTATTGTTGTATTCATGGGCATAGCTAAAGTTATTTTCCGGACGGCGCCAGCGTTCCAGATAAAAAAAAATTACGTCTGTGCACTTGCAGTTTTGACAAACTATCATCTAAAAAAATATCGTAGTAATAGGATACTTAAGTGGGCACCAGGCAATTCTGGGGCAATTGAGCCCACCCGGCCATAGAAAGCATTGAGGGTCTATATACGGAGTCTATATAAGCCTGTTGTGTCCTAATGTTGACCGACAGCCTTTCTAAGATCGTTCTATGAATCTCAATCCCGCATTGTTACAGTAAACAGTTAAAAATTGTATAGGCTATTATTCCGACATCTTTTCTTTGATCTACTTTGACACCTACGATCCGTTTTACGGCTGTATAAAGGGTTAATCCTGGCTTACAGCTCGCCAGATATTTCGTGAAGACTTAGTAGACTATTTGAGCTACATCAGAAAAAAAAAAACAAAAATTTATGACAACTAAATATTAGCCTAATGAATATTAGGTTTATTAATATGAGGTCCTTACATATGAAATTGGCGTTTTGTATGGGAGGAATACAAAGTCGATTTTGTTTTTGTAATATATAAATAATTGAATTATTAATCAAAATAGGCACCATTGTTATCTAAACACTTTTGCTATCTCATAGGGAGTTCAATGATCCATTTACTAAAAAAAACCATGGGGGCAAGAATCAATAAACTCCATGAAGGCGGTTAGGACTGCCATATTGGAGTTGAATTTTTTCCTTGTAAAACGTTATCTAAATTACGGAAAAATATGTTAATCTGTTGAAGCAAAGTTCGGGGAGCACGGTGGATGTCGCAGCCATTCCAATTGCAGCTTCTCTAGTTTAGCCTAGCCGTCTGTTGTGCAGTATGTGTTGCTTCAAGCTTTTTACTTTCCCGATTTTATTTCAAGTGGATTAAGAAAGTTTTTATTGATCTGCTTCCACTATAGCCTTTAATTCCTCATTATTCACCTCGGTCTCCGGCCGTCCACAGGGATTGTTCTGAAGGTCGAAATTTCCAGAACGAAAACGTTGGAACCAAAATCACACCGTGTTTCTTTTGCGACACCAGCGCCATATATATCGTTAATCCTTCGAGATGTTTCTGTAGCACTGGTGCCACGGTGGAACTCATGTTCGTAAATATAACGATATTTCATGTTTTCCATTGTGCGATATGAAAGACGCTAATTAACTAATCAGGAAAAATAGTAAGAAAGAAAAGTACCAGTTAAATGCATTCATAAATTTTAATTTGGCATTTTTAACCAAGGGGGGTTTTCAAATCAAAGTGGCTAGTACGACAAAACGCCAATACTAGCCTACCTAATATTGGCCTGAGAGCTGTACCGGAAAGTAAATTAATATTACCGTAGCATACAAAAAACATTTAAGATAGCTAATTAAAAATGTATGATTTTTCAGTAAAACCACCACGTGTAGTTTGCAGCGAAATTAAACCTTCATGTATGAAAGTATTGTTACATACATTGATGTATAATTTTAATACATCAATGATTACATACGATTTATACGAATAATAGCCTAAGCCGATTAACTGAATTTTAACTTGAATGTTTGATTCTATTAACTTATTTTTTGATTAATCAGGATTTTCAATATTTTTTTATAAAAATGGGTGAAATTGTGTTATTGTGGATAAATTAAAAATTTACAGACATTCTATAGAAAAAATCAATAAATATTACACACACATATCAAGCTCTTATCGCCGATGGGGTAGGCAGAGGTGCAGCAAGTTACCGAGTTTTCGCCTTGAGTTTTTCGTCCCATGATACCACACAGAGCGAGCCTATCGCCAATCGTCATATCAGGCACTAATTCCAGATTCAAGCTGATACTGAACCGAAAGCCCCAATATCTCTTGACCCGACCCGGTATTAGAGCCCGAGACCTCTCAGCGGTTGTCGTACCTCGCACGCAGTACATCTACGCCACCGAAACAGTAATAAATATTAGTCAGTTCATAAAGGGTGTAATTGAATACATAATATTCACGCCATGTTTTATGCAACTTTGTTTCACGGACAATCAGTAGACTTTGATGTCAAACTTTTCCTCCCAAACTAAATTAAATAATTGTATTTGTCCGATAGTAATTTAGCATTTTTCAATTGATTTAATTACACCCAACACACTCAACGATTGAAATGAACTTAACTTACTTAAAGTTGAAAAGTACTACATTGTCTGTTCAGAATTATTTTACCTCTGACATATGCAAATATATTTTTTATCTACTTTGGCATTACTTGTTGTCTTGCCATGTTTAAATCTCCGTGTGTTTATCTTTTAAATCAGTGATTATAGATATCGTATCAAGTCTAAAAGGATATAAAGTAATGACAGAAAAATCGTGCTATCGGTGTTACTTTTCTGAGGAGGAAAAGTCCAATAAATTTTCAATAATTCCCTTTGTAAATGTTCGACAACGGCTCGCAGCGCCGTCATGACAGGTATGTAAACTATATTATCAGCTATCAATGTTTTTCCTCAAGGGAGAGGAAATAATTTGCATGTGAATAATAAACATGTATGTATTTATATCATGTATCTCAGTAAATACACTACAATGCTTTCATAGTACAACAGTACAACCTAGTAACAACCTAGTACTTGCCGGGAACGAATTTCAGAACGTACCGCTAGCCGAGCTATAGTGTTAATTATTGTATTATAATTATAGAACTATGTACGAAATGAAACATTCTGTTGGATACCGTTAGTTTCTTGCAAAAAAAAACGACTAGGTTACATTCGGCGCCGAAGGTGGGGCCATTGCAACTATCATTGATTTACTACTGACATGAATAGGACAGTAGTTGACTTGTGTTCCTACATTGAAATAAGCATGCGAATGCCATAGTAAAAAAGTTATACATCTGAAAAAAATATATCTTACTTCTATCGTAGCTGTGCAGTGTTCCTAATTAGTTGGCCACAACTGTATATTTACATTGAGGAGTTTTGGTGGGAACTTGAAAATGCCATGAGGTGCTCTTGTTTAAATTCATTATTTTGGTTATACTTAATGTTATATTGCAGAACTATGATGGTATATTATCCAATACTGTTCTATCTAAGGGCTCAAATGAAGCGAATTGAAATAACTGTGCTCATCAAGTATTTTTTTTGTTCCCGCCAAAACTCTTCGATATGGTTTTGGTAAGGTAGCCACTGCTTTACTTCGACATACTACCGATGATAAAAAAGAAACAAGTATGCATCTGAAAGACTTATATCCATGGACAAAAATCACTACATAGAATAAAACAATGTCGCTTCCCCCTGTCTGTCTGACCCTATGTATGCTTAGATCTTTAAAACCACACAACGGATTTTGATGCGGTTTGTTTTAATAGACAGTGATTCAAGAGGAAAGTTTGTATGTATTTTTATCTCGGAAAACTTATTAATGCGGGCAAAGACTTGTAAATAAACAAAAAAAAAAACATTTTGGGATTAGGTTTTAAATTAATTATGACTGGAGGGCTGATAACAGTTATAATTAATACTACTGTAATTTTAGAGGCATTTAAATGCTTTGGTCAAGTCTGCCACGTGTCCATCCATCTGTCGTATAAGTAATAGAGTTATTCCCGCCGATTTTGATCTGTTTCCCATCAGCCAATTTAAATGGTAATTTGCATATACGTGTTCCGATGCCAATACGACGTTACCGCATAATTGAATGATTACTAACTGAATTTTGGATACGCAAGTCGTGCACTACGCAAATCATTGGCTTGGAATGGTTATACCAGGTTTAGCTTTACGATAAGGGGCATCTAAATATACTTGCCGTGGTCTAAAGTCTGAATGCAATTGCTAGCACTGGTTGCTAGCAACCATTTGCGTTTATGTTTAAAGTTCATGCTGCTGCGTATATTCGCTACTTGCTAGTGTTTAGTGTTCCTTTCTACCAGAGATGTGCTATGAAGCTATGTGACCGTTTTAATTAATGCTAAGCTACGTAGCGGAGCGAGTAAGGTGTGCTATAAAGATACGCCGCCGCGATGTGTATAGCTGTGCAATGTGCATACACCACTCGCGACCATTCATAGTACGCATCCAAGGCATGGCTCCATAGCACGCATCCATAGTACGTATACACCCACATAAAATAGTTTAAAAAAACACGCTTTATAGAAAATCCAACTAAAAAATAGAAAAGAATTTTAATAAATTTGAATTAAGAACAGTGTAAATAAGAAAAAATATTTTATTGTAAAAAAAGCGTGGAGTGCTATTTAAGATGTTATCGAAATGATAATCCCTTCTACTCATATTATCTGTCAAAAAAATATTTATAACAGTGGACACCATGCACCCCACGCTTTTTTTTACAACAAACACATTATTTTCTTATTTACACAATTCTTAATTAAAATTTATTAAAATAATTTTCTATTTTTTAGTTGGTTTTTCTATAAAGCGTGTTTTATTAGTTTTTTTAAACTATTATTTATTTTTCATTTTTTAGTCCTATTCTACTATTGTCCATCAGATGTCGCTAAAAAACAAGTAGGATTTTTTTACACATAAGAGTAGCCAGTTTAGTTATAATTCTACTATGGTTCTACATTGTCACTAAAAATAAATAATTATTTATTAATAATTTTTAGTTGGATGGATGGATTTTAGGCAGATATTGGATGCGGTAAGCTGAAGACAGGGCGCTATGGCGCTCATTAGGGGAGGCCTATGTCCAGCAATGGACTGATAAAGGCTGATGATGATGAATTTTTGAATTTACTATAAAAGCGTGTTTTTAGTTTAAAATATTGAAGTGTCATCGGTACTTGATAAGTATGCCAAATTTCGATTTAATCCGACGATTTGAAGGGGGTCAAAATCATGTTCAAGGTGTCAACTGTCAGTTACATACGTACATACATACACCTGAAGCTTATAAAAGCGTGTAAACACATAGCTTAGTTTCCAGTGCTATGCATTATGGACCAATGAATATGATGGTGGATGTCAAACGCACCCATAGCAACCAAGCATAGCACATCTCTAGTTGAAAGGCACCTGAACCTTAAGCTTAATTTCTGAGAAAGCATCATAGGATGCTTTTAGTCGAATTTTTATTAACTTATCGAGTATCATATTACTTTCATCTCGCAATCTAGAGTACTTATTTACTGCATTTCTTTGAAGCTGATTTATTTTTCAGCTTATTTATAGAGTTGAGTATGATTACGCATAATTGAAACGTTTCTATGTTTTATGAATACCCCGTAGAGCTCTTTAATATTTATTGTAAATAAATTCGCTTAGTAGTGCATTATGCGTAAGAATGTAGGATATTTACGTTCATGGTACGTTACGAGTCCTCAATATAAATTCGTCACTCGTGCCGTGCCTCTGAACGAATGATAGCAAATGTGTTTGTCTGGACTACTCAACTCGACAAAACTTTATTTCATTTTCTCAGTAGTACATTTGTCGAGCAATTGTATTTATTCCATCGAAAATGTACCTATGGGGTTTCGAATTTCAGTGAGAACAATAGCTTGCCAAATAAACCATAAAAACTATCTGCACCACGTTTTTCAAGATGGCGATCGCAGGATGGGGGTTGCGATCCCACCAATTTGGATTTAAGTTTGCACGTACTTACCCCCTCTTGACATCTAAAAAAATAAATATCGTCCTCTGACAATTGCACGCTAAGCCCAAAAATATGTAACGTTGTAACGGTCTAATTGATAATTTGTTTTAAAAATTTTATATACTGTAAAAACATAATTAAGTTATTTCTTCTCATTGCAAGACAAAATCAGTGGTACCTCAGTAAGATGGCAGTCCTATGAAATAGAAATACTAATTTGTCGCATTCGAGCAGGGAGCTTAGAGAGTCTTATAATATAAACAGGTAATTCTGTGGTAAAGGGCGAGACGCGCGCTGCACAGAGCAGGCACCCGAATTGTTTGTGAACCATGTTGGCTCTTGAGCAACATTCGATATTAAACGTTATTACATACGTGTTAATAGTAAAAATATACCTATTAAAATAAGTCATCTACACGTCAATTAACTATTGGTCAATTTTCGCCACGTAACCGATGACAGTATGATCGTTTAAGCTGTGAATCCGCAGAACGCGGCAGACGGCAGACAGCAACGGTTGACGGCAACAGGATGTGCCGCGACGGCAGACGGCACTACTATGCAGTATTAAATTATATTCAGAGACCCATTCCACACACGACGGCAAATGACGCCCGGAAGGAAGTCACTTGCAGCGCGTCGTCGTGTGCAGCTTTATAGAAGTCGGTCATAAATTGAACGTTGACCAGACGGTGTAGTATCGGTGGTGGCATCGAGCAGCCCCTGAACTTCTGCTTTGTATGCTGTAGTACAGGATGGAAGTTGCAGTCACTCAAACATAAACACAAATATGAAAACTGCTGATAGAATGGTACATGGTATCTTTTATAACCGACTGGGCCACCACCGTAGTTAAATGTACGGTTATTGTTTATACACAGTGGGTTATTCCTACGAGTCCAACTGGTGCACAAAGTACTTGCGCTTAGATAGGCTGGCATACTTATGACGACAGTAGAATGTAAAGTTTTTGGTTGGACAACTTTATAAATTCATTTTACAGTCAGATGAACCTAATGCCATTTCATTCGGTGGATCCAGAATAAAAAAAAACGAAGTAACCTTACACAGACTCCACAAAGGTAGCAGCGCGTACAGGTTCAGTGAGTAATTAGCTAATTAATTATGACGTCACAGAGCATCATGTGCAACCGCGCCACAAAGAAAATCTGTACTAATATTATAAAGCTGAAGAGTTTGTTTGTTTGTTTGTTTCTTTGAACGCGCTAATCTCAGGAACTACTGAACCGATTTTGAAAATTCTTTCACTAATAGGAAGCTACATAACTCCTGAGTGCTATAGACTACTTTTTATCCCGGGAAAATATTTTTGTCCCGGAAAAAACATTTTCACGCGGGCGGAGCCGCGAGCACTACTAGTATAATATATTTCTCATATTATATTCGGTGCACTAAGTTCACGGTCAAAGGTAAACTTTGTCCATCAGCTGACTGACACTAATTGATAATGATGAAAGATAATGAACATTATTGAATGTTACGTAGGTACTAAATATTATAGGTACTAAATATAATATTAGCCTTCTATTGCGGAAATTTTATCTTTCACGACACTTTTGTAATTTGTAAGTTTCGGTAAGTAAAAGTGGGAAATCTATATTTGTCTGTCTTTATTCTTTTGTATTTTGCGAGCAACTTGGAGTCGCTACAATTGCGGAGGGATGTCGCTTCTCTAAGCGTGTTCTACCGTCTGTATCATGGCGACTGCTCTGAAGAATTGTTTGATCTGATCCCCTCCTCTCCTTTCCTCAGCAGAATCACGCGTGCTGGCATGCGAAACCACAGCTTGATGGTTAAAACCATCTCGACCCGAACCAATAGGTTCGCCAAATCTCTTATTTGCCGCACCATCAAGCTTTGGAATAATTTACCGGCGCACGTAATCCTGGGTCCTTCCGCCGTAGCTTGAAGAAGCAGCTCAGTAGGCCGGTATGATTGTATCGAATGGCATGATATAACCATCTGCTGCCAATCGATACTCTATCTGGACGGCATCGCGCTTACCATCAGGTGAGGTGCAGGCACTTTGCCGTGCCCGAATAAAAAAAAAATCTGGCTTGTTTTAATGACTTATTCAACACATCATGCACTGGTGTGTTTAAGGATATTAAAATTATTAAATCATTTGTATTTCGATACATGTATAACACTTGTAGTGGTAAATTTTCAACGAATACAAAAAAAAATTATGTGTGTATCTTGTAATACATATTATAATATAAAATTAAATATTTGGAAAGTGCAATAAAATGTCATTCAATACAGGGTTTGTTCAACAATGCCCAACAGAAATATGAAGTAATGAGAACTAAGAATCTGTATAATATTAAGTAGTTAATAGCCTGTGCCATACACGGAACTTTGATTAATATCAAAGTTCGTTTCTATTCTTCGAATCCAACTATCACAAATCGCGCTACAACTTAGGATTTCAAGCCAAGCGAGTAAGCGGATGCTGGCTCTCCATTGCGTCTTCTAGCGTCGGGAAACTAATACACAGAACTTAGGTGCACCATTAAGCCGATTAACTGAAGTAACAGTATGTTTCCCCGATTTATTACTTAGCTATAGTCAATATTGTAATCCCCCTTCAGAACTACTAACTTGCGCATATGACTATATCCATGCAGGTGCATCGGTGCTACAACCGTTACACTTTCTATGAACTTACCAATAATATAATTATCATCTACAAATCTATTATAAGATAATCAAGATTTTGTATAAATACTAATTGACTACTTGACGATGGTGATATCATCATCATTTATATATCCGGACGCCCCAAAACGTAACATTAAACAAATCAAATGGTGTAAAATTCTATTACGTTCCCAAGAATAGTACCTAAGCACTTACATTCCATGGTTATGTGAAAAGCGACAAACAAGAATTAAAGCTATAAAAAATATGCTCAATGTGACATTTATAAATGCTTAAAGAGCATTAATTAGCAAAAAAAACATTATGTAATTTATAAAAATAAAGACATTTTGTAGTTAATATTCAATACAAACTAAATGTAATAAAAGGAACATAGCCTCATAATAATTTGATTCAATAACATCCAAATTTCTGGCTCCCGCTAATAAAAAAAATATGTAAATAAATCATAGGTAAGAATAAAAAGTTTTACAAATTTATTTTTTATTCGATAGTATAATAAATTTATAAATGCTCTTTAATTGATCCAATCGGTACTTTGAGACTGAGGGCCGCCTAGAAAGGGCGCGGTGAGGTCTCTGTAATGAGAACTCGCAAAGACTGTATCAGGGTAAAGGAAGCAAGAATAAGGATGCGCAATACTGTGCTGTTGCCGACGCTTATGTATGGAAGTGAATGCTGATTTAGCAGAAGAAGCACGAAAGTCGAGTAAATGCGATGGAAATTCACTCCTTACAGACTACCGACCATATTACGTGGAGTCACTAGTCAGTAGGCGCATGGGTTGGCACGAATATGCTCGCACCAATCAGCGTAGGTCGCCCGCAGACGCGCGAAGTCTGTCGCATGCGCGCGACTTTTTTATTTGAAAGGAAATGTGTATTACGTTATGGAGGTATGGGCGAATTTGCTTTATCAAGATTCAGATTGTTGCTTCGATGCGCTTCGACACTGCGTTTGTATTCATTGACACTAAGATAAGTATCAAAGTATTGAGCAGATGATAAACAGATGATAAGCTTAGTAACAAACTGAATACGAAGCATTGGCCATTCGCTAACCAGAACCCAAGGCTAATCGAATTACAATATGCGTCGCAGGAGTTGGAGTTTCACTGAATAACGAGCTAACTCACCGTGATTTGGGTATTAGGAAATTCCACAGATTGGTCTTAATTCTTAAACTAAGGAACAAAAAAAGCATTTCTTTATTTCATCTCGGGAATTTATCTATACGGATTTTTTTTATCACGTCCATACATCGGTATTCCAAGACCGATAAATAATACACCCAATAAAGTGAATTATGCCTTGACAACGGCGATATCGCCTTCAGTCTAAAGCTGTTATTCCGCAGGACGCGGCAGACGGCACTACTATCCAGTATTAAATTGTATGAGACCGATTCCGCACACGACGGGAAACAGGGTTGCCGTCTCCCGTTGTCGTCTGCCGCGTTCTGCGGAATTACAGCTTTAGAGATTTTATCCAATGGAGACGATACGGCAATAATGTGCAAACAATGTTTTCTGTCAATCCAGACGGGGCGAGGTAGACACGGATAGCACAAATTTAACAAAAAAAAAAACACACGTGCAGGGCAGAATATAAGATCACTATTTACACAAAACACAGCAAAAATCATAATTTCTGTGGGGCACCGCCGTAGAATGTAATGACAGCGATCGCAAGTTATACAGGTTTTAATAAAAGTTTATGACCAGCTGCGCATTTATGACCAGCGAACGGTTCGCCTGGTCATCCCATCTCCTTGTTAAATGCTCTAAACCTTCAGTAGACACATCGCAATTTCATATTACCATGTATTTTTATCAATTTCAGGTCTTTGCCCAGGCTGTACTCCGTTAAAGTGTTATAAAGAATGCACTTGTCGTAGAATGTGATATTTCACAAAATGCATACAAAGGATAAGTAAGACGTTGAGTAACATAATATTCTACGAAACGGCCGACAAGTTACTACGACAAAATACTAAAGAAAATCCACTTGCAGCATTTTACCTTAACCTTGAGTTTGAAGCGCATAAACAAGCTGTAGTACGGTCTTCGGGCAAATAAGGTTAGTTATGGATTTAAAGTGGGTTTGTAACATGAAAAGACCGTAGTCATTGTTATGTTCTGCGATTTTACGAACATTGCGTGAAAAATATGAAACAAAATCTATATACATATAAAAGAGTGTAGTGTTAGTTACACCATTTATAACTCGAGAACAACCGAACCGATATTATGTTTTTGATTTTTTGGATTTGTATCCGAATAGCAGAACAACTATAAAAATATCGAAAAGTCACGATCAAGGAAATTGTGAAGAAAATTCATTTTCTCATAAATTTTATTAGTATAGTGCGTGACAACTTTAATTTCTGATGGCGTTATGTTGCCAGCAAGGTATATGCAGTGTTGACATACCACAAAAAATGTGTTACCTTGAAATAAAGTTAAATGTTGTAATGTAGACATGTTTTGTCTAGTAACAAAACACTAATATTTTCAAATCAAATTTTAAAATATAGGTATAGGTAAGCGTAAACTATGTACTGACCCACTTTTTAAATAATTTATTACTAAAATCATTGAATTCTGCGGAAGTACGAAGTAATTAACCAGCTTTGTAGTTTCCAATAAATACTTCTTTTTTTCTAAGATGTATGGTGCAGGACAACAAATAGTTATGTCACAAAATTACAATATGGAATTAATCTGCAACTTACGGAACTAAATCAAACACTATAAATATAATGGATGAGTGGGTAGATATTTAGTACCTAAATCAACTTTAATATCATTATCTTCTAAACCATTATTAACTACATTTATAGATTTAGAATAATATATTAAAAAGCAATTATGACAAGGCAGCACAAAAAACATTAATAAGCATATAATACATTGTATAATTAAGTGGACGATAGCCTAGTTGGGAATGGAACGGTCTGCCGAAACAACGTCCAGAGGTACAAAACCCAAGGCACAAACCACTGACTTTTCAAAGTTACGTGTGTATTGTTTATCAATTATCGTTCGCTTAACGGTGAAGGAAAACAACGTGAGGAAACTTGCATACCTAAGAAGCTTTTTATACGAATTCCGAAGGTATGTAAAATTTGCCAACCCGCACTAGGCCAGCGTGGTGGACGAAGGCCTAAACCCTCTCAGTAGTAGAGGAGGTCCGTGCTCAGAAGTGGATAGTATATAATACAGGGCTGATTGCATTGCACTGCATTGTATAATTACACTGGCCATTTACTTATTGTTATTTTAATCGAATGTTATACAATTATTGTTTATAATATTTTTTACTCCCATAACATTGTTATATGACTATCAACACTTAAGTTGTCGACTTATTCTATTTTAAAATGTATCGACCTAAGGATAGAGCGTATGTAAAACGAGGAATCAAAACACTTCACGACCTAAGGATAGAGCGTATGTAAAACGAAGAATCAAAACACTTCACGCAGCTTTATTTTCTATCACGTACGAACTACAAAGGCCAAGTCTTTAAACAGCTTTACAATATTACGTTTAGCATTTTCTATGCTAAGATGTTTTGATACACGCTTCGGGCAACAAGTTTATTACAGACTTATGGCTATATAGAAAAGAGAAACCCAATATCTTTACCCGAAACATCGAAAGCCTCACTTCAGTGATACCTTCGCAAAACAATTACGCCAATGATGCACTCAACGGCAAATATATAATATAGAGTGCATATGAAGTTATAGATAAAAGAATATATAGAACGAAAGAAAAAGTCAAATTACTGGTAACATATCTCCTTAAAAACGCGATGCGACGTTATGAACTGTCTCACGTCTGTTTATTATTTTTAAGATTTTATTTCTATTGTTCACATCCAAATAAAACAAGGTTGCTTCGAAGTATAATCGAATAGGTTACGGGTGTGCCATACTACCGAGTACCGACTACCAACCCATATTAGATTATAGCAAACCTATTAAAACTGTCTCTAGCGATAATGTCCTTTTTTTATCGCGCGAAAAAACGCGTTATCGCTACCACCATTGGGGGGTGAGTGGCACAGTTTTGTTGGTTTCACACAGTCTTACGGACCAATGTCGACATTTGGGAGTATAGCTTCCGCTACACCGGCATACCAACTAAAACCTGAGGTGACCTTCTTCGGCGCCTACGGGTTGGCGCCGGTGTATTTTGTTGCACGAAGATAGCTGCATTGAACCGCCCCTGAGCGTTAACGTCCTGCCGACAGTGGGTCACTTTTTACTCGTATAAGTTTTTTTATCAATGTATGATCGGAACTCGAAAGTACCTACATGCCACCTTATAGTACAAACATTAATAGAATTAGCAAAAAAAAGTAGTGCAACGCCATCTAATGTAATATGTCGTAATGTACCAGGGTCACCTACAAAAATTAAGTTAAGGCTCAACAACTAGTTCTTTTCTCTCTCTATCATAGAGATACATATGACATTTTAGAAAGCCTCAGTAAAATCATGAGTAGTGAGAGTTTGTATAAATACGTAAGTGTGTAAAAAAGTAACAAAGTTACAATTAATATAGTTGACTAGACACGAATTAACAGCCGTATGGGTCGCGGGGTAAATGGGCACACAAAGAATTTATCGATTTACATACTATAGACTACTTTTTACGTCGGAAAAGAATTAAGTGGGGTCTTTATAACAAAAAAAAAAAGATTTAGGAAAAGGCGTCCGGTGGAGCAAGCACAAGCTAATGACGATGATACAGTATAATATACAAAAAATCATTATCCTACCGAGCTTCGCCGTAGTCGGGTGAAAATATGATTTTGGTCACATGTCACCTCTCATGCTACTTTGCATGCCCTGACGCACTTGAACGCGAATTACATGCATATTATACATAGCAAAGGTTGAACTTAAATCAATGTAAGTATTGTTTGTGGTTTATAGTTTATACCATTGTTTCTAACGATTGAAAACGATCGACATTTACTTATAATCAGCGACTATATAACCCCTAGACTCCTAATGTTCAATATTACTCTTCAAATTAATTCTGTCAACTACCTGAGGTTTGAGGAAGCGGGGTACTGCATTATGATTGGTTCTTCCAACACCTTATCGCATTATATAACCTTGGAAACATAGGCATAGGGATGGGACGAGTTAAATGAAAACACGATTTTTTTATCGATATTACTTTTATGTAATAAAGTTTTATAGTAATATTATTATTATTTATTAAACATACTAATATTTTAACGAAACTATTTATGTTATCGAATGACAGATGGCGCTTAGTAAGTCTCATCGACATTAACAAGAATATTTGAGCTGACTTGTAGGAACAACACAAAGAATAAGTCAAAACAATCGCTATAATCAACAAACAAAATAAAAAAATATCCTAATAACATTTATTTCTGATACCGCTAGTCAAAAATATATCCTAATCATTTTTAAAATGAATTAACTATTACTAATGAACTAACCATTTAAAATAAGAAGCCTGTTAAAATTAAATAGGCCTCAGATAAATTGATTAGTTGAGTATTCGGGCGATAGTTTCTCTTATTTTTAATTTTATCGATAGAACTATCGACAAATCCTTTTGGTGTATCACTTACTTTTAATGTTAAAAAACAAAACGAAATAGAAAATGTAAAAAGTACTTTCGTCGGAAAGAGATGCAAATATAACAAGATGGCGCGTAAACACCCAACATGGCCAGTCAAGATGAACTCCGTAAAATTTTAAATAAAATGTGATTATGTGTCGTTATTGACTTACCTGTGAAATGTAATGCCATTTTTCTGAAAATTTGAATTATGGCTATTTATACCACACCATTTTATTGTGCACGGGGCCATTACAATAGTTATTTATTCGCAAACACGGAAGTATTTACAGCTCACAGTTGTGGTCGCAACTGACTTGAAGATTTTGAACGGTAAGCTACATTGGATCTATTTGTCAGATGTGTTGCCCGAAGCCGATCGTCTGTTATTAGGAGTCTAGGGGTTATATAGTCGCTGCTTATAATGATCTAATATTAACTGTATAGTGAAAAATCGACTGACTGTAAGCAATTACACAATAAATACATTTAGGTATTATTAATTATAATTATGTGGCTGAACCATAGGTATCATACGCATTACAGATACACGCCGATAAGTATAATAAATAGTAAAAATAGTATAATAAATTAATTAACTATATGGTGTCATAACTATCCTTGTTTAATTTTGCTAATGACATTTTAAAGAATTACTCATGAAAGTACAGAATTAAATATTACGTATAGAATACAGCCAGGTCCAATAAATCAATCACTCAAAACATGCACAGACAAACAGGTAAATAGATAGCCGCACCAAAGTAGTAAGACTTTCGAAAACGAAATATAATAACACTGAAATGGTCAGAAAACAAACTAATGACACCTTGCAACCTTTAATTAACTGTGAAATATTCTAAATCGAATTAGATACATCCGTTAAAGTATATAAACCGACTTCAAAACCACTACAAATAAAAATTAATTAAAAATTGTATTCGCTTAGTATATTATATAAAGTGGAATTATTTTTTAGTTTGCAGTGGTTTTGAAGTCGGTTTATCTTTTGTTAAAAAGTTTTTATTTGATTTGTAGTGGTTTTGAAGTCGGTTTATTTTTTATTAAAAAGTTTTTATTTATTGCTTTTTTGTTAGTTAATTATGGAATGGTGTAAACAATCCATCATAGATATACGATTGCAGCATTCGCGAGTCATCTGCTGTTAGTTATTGGAGAGTTCCATTGTGTATCTCCAAAGATCTTCATCAGATCCTCATAAATTATATACTAAAACCTTCCTTGAAAAATATACATTTCAATATCGAAAACCACGTTCAAATCGGATCAGTAGTTTTTGAGAAACTCACGGCCATGCAAATTTACATACCAACATACATACGGATCGAATACAGAACCTCCTTTTTGAAATTGGTTAAAAATGTGGATACACTCGGAAAACTATATGCTATTAACTATAACTATGCTATTAACGGATAACTAGCATGTAGCATTTATAAGTACCCTGCGGGCCGTCTCGAGTCCTTCAATTAACTCAATTCCAGCTGAGCTTTAAAGCAGCATCTAAGTCAATAAATTAACATAGTTACGTCATCAAACGATGGCATCTGCTCCTGACCTTCGTTCTTTGACTGGCGTAACTTGACTATCTCATACAAAAGCTAAAGCTATTAGCTAATACAGGATGTAATGTGATCAATGGATCGACGAAACAACCTAATAGAGAACGATATGCATCGATTACCAGAGAAGTTGACCGATATTGCATGGTTTAGTAATTTAATTTTTTGGTGACAAACTAATTATAAACTCTTACTTCGTAAATTCATAATTGTAAGGTTTGATTGGCATCGAATTTCCAGGAATACGATCTGGTTTTAGGGATGATCTGGGTTGTCTTAGAATGTTCTAATTAGAGTAAGAGTTTAAATATAAAAAAATTACATGAATAGAGAAACATCGCCAAAATAATTAAAAGCTGGTTTTGAGTATAGGTAGGTTGCGAAAAAATATATACTTGAAGGTTAAAAAAATGTTTGCAGAAAAACATTTCCTGGCGATGGCGATAAAAATAACAGGATTTAGTGGCAAACCCAATAATATGTGTAATAAAAATAATATGCACATATAATTTGGATACAAAGCCGCAGTCAAGGAATAAGGGCTTACACACATTTATGAAAGATTTTAAAACAAAATTGTTTGATTTAAAATCAAGGATGGCTTCTCAACAATAAAAAATACATTTTGTTCGTGAGAACTTAAGTAAATTAATGACAAATAATTAATTTACTACTGACCTTACTATGCTTAAAATAGACATAAAATCATAAACACATTACTATGAATTATTATGTTTATTCTGTCAATGAACTATGAAACTAGCTATAATGCGACATGATGGTTGGTAGTTTATCAGTGTTAATCTAAACAGTGGTGTATCTAGTTTGGTTTGGTCTAGAATTGACCAAGTAACTGCCTTCATTAATAAAGGAGATGTCCGCTTTTTGTACGGGTGCTGCCTCAAAATCTAACCAAGCTTAAATTTTAGGGATACTAAAGGCGCAAAATATGGATCTTGAATCCATTAAAACGAAAGTTTTAGACCCCTCTATTTATAAGTAACTTCTCTCTGAACGTTCATTTGAAGTGTAGTTTTTAAACAAAATAAAATTACATAAAACCTCAATTACTGTTTTTCTGCCTGGTCATCTAATTAGTAACACTTAACATTGCCGGTTTTTTTTTTTCCTAATATAAGATTTGAAAAACTATCTCTCATTAAATAACTTCATTTAAGGCCCTTTTATAACGTAACGTTGAATAGATGGGCATTTATTTTAAACTTATTACACAAAAACGAGTAAAAATATAAGTTTTGATAAAACAAATTGTGTGAAATCATCAAAGATTTTTCATTTCAATATATTTAGTCATATAATAGAGCCTTGTTAGATTTTGAGGCCCAGCACTCATGCAGAAAGTGGACATCTCCTTTCCATTTAATTTCATATGTTTTAATTGGAGCATGGAATTGTATACAACTGTACACAACACTGTGTTCTAATTGTTCGTTAATATGGTGTTTATTTTTTTTTATCTTGTTTTTTGATGTAGGAGAGTTAATGTTTGGTGTGTATGCATATTTTCAGCAAATACTGTACATACCTATAATAGGCACATGCATTAGATTTATTACCATTATGGATAGTGTATTCTTAGAATGTAGTAATAATGTATGTGCTGTTGGTGTGTCATATTAAATAAATAAATGTAATAATAATAATACTAGCCCTGTATTAGTTACTGTCCCACTGCTGGGCATGGGCATCCTCTACTACTGAGAGGGTTTAGGCCTTAGTCCACCACACTGACCTAGTGCAGGTTGGTAGACTTCACAAAAACCCACAGAAAAAAATTACACATCTTCACAAAAATATTTTACTTCTATTGTTCTATGAGTGCAGTGTCCCTAATTAGTTGACCATCACCATATATATAATTTTTCTAGACTGACTATATAGTCAGAACCCACTAAAACAAATAATCTTTAGGTGATACTAGGAATAATTATATTGACTTACATTTGCAACCACTGTGTCAAATTAAATAATACGTGTTAAAAATTTTTACCTCTTTTTATTCTCAAGAAACATTTACAAAATCAATTGATTTTAACCAAAGTCATTGAAAATATAAAAATATATGTCAGAGCATCGGGTAGTTTTGAAATAATAATCGTGCAAAACAGGTTGCTATGTCAAAGTATAAGTGGGGGTGACTGTTGTGAGTATAAATAAGACACTCTCCAGTTGAGGAGGACAGTCTTAATTTGGTCGTCATTCGGTGTTCAACTAGATATCAATAGTCGCTATGGTAACTTGGTGGTTACTATGGTAGTCCTGACAAAGTGATGAATGACAAAAAAATCATGAGTTGAAGAAATAAAGGTCAGTTATGACTCCTGCGAAGTATTCACTATGTTTTATTGGCCCCTGTGAAATCATCGTCAACATGTTAAAAAGAGTGTGAACATAAGTAAAAGTTGGTCTTTCTTAGACCCTGCATGTCCAACAACATAATGTTGACTAGTAAAATTTGGTTTTGTAATATGGTTCAAGTAATGAACAGAAATTCAGTATTTTTATGTTTAATTACTCAATCAATACACATAATTTGTAGAACATTTGTAACTCTCATGATGTGAATATACCTTGGGAGCATCTAGTTAATGTTGAGAATTAAATAATGTAGACCTATTCAGTTTGAAATAAACTCCATATTATATATCTACACACTAAGGACTAAGGGTGAAATAGCAGCAACAAAGCGAACTGATCTCCTGTCTGTGCGACTGCATATGTCCCCACAAAACATACATACATATCTACACACTACACATAAAATAGAAAACCTCGTGAGCATATTTTTAGCACCCATATATTATGCAACAATGGTATATAATTATATTTTCCTTCAAACGAAATACTTTATGCAAATACCTAAAAGGTCCACATGGTAACTAGCACACATAAAATGATTAGCCCTTCACCTATGTTTAGTGACAAATAATGTGAATAATGTTGCATATCATTCTTTCACTTACCCAACCCTGGGTTTTGTATGAGTTCTGAATCATCAAATTCTAGACTTGGCTCATAATCATGATACTCAGAGAGGCTTGTGTATGCTTCCTCTTGTTCTGGTTGGCACCCATGGAGAACTGCATAATGAAATACTAAAGTTACACAAAAAGTAAAAACTACCCACACAATCATTAAATTTTAAAGCAGAATACCAATGCTTAGTAGAGTTTAGATAAAAATGTAGTTGATTTGGTTCGATGTTATTGTTATAGTTACACAATATTTTTGATAAACTGCCAAAATATATATCAGTATCAAATCTATACTAATTCTCAAAGCAATTGTGAAACATTATAGAAGTTAGAGCAGTACATGCAGCACTATCTAATAGTATTTCACCAACATAAAAACAAAAACAAGTAGCATAAAACCCTACTTCATGACAAAATCTTAGATGTGCCAACTTTTACAGTGGTCAGTCAATATTTGGTTGGAGTTTATCAAAATCAAATATCCCTAAATCATAATTTTCATGTCATTAATGTATACTTAGATTAAATCTGATGATCTGGCAGTGATTCATTCAGATCCCATTAAATACAAATTTTCTGATCTGATTAAATTGAACATGTTGTTATACAGTATTATCGTTAAAGGTTTTTTCAATCAACCATCACAAAAACTGAATCAGAGAATAACGCCCGCGGAAATTACCAAGTACATGTAGAAAATGTTGATCTATCTGTACCGACAACTACGTACCAAATTACAAAAAAAATAGAAACGAACATCGGCCGCTCAGCTTAGATGCTTATAGGATAGTTCAGTGGAATCGTGAACAACTTAAAGTCATTTACATATATAACCTAAAGATTGGAATTAAAAATAGGTGAGTACCTTGAAACGCCCTCACGGGGTTGAGTTTCGGTTGATGCTCCGATTCCATCCTCGTACCACTATCTATTCAATAAACAGCCCTACCCTCCAGTAACACCCAGTTGTTAAATCTGTAAATGTCACTTCCTCTTTGAACACAAATATTTTATACACCCCACGAAGATTACCCGCTAGCACAGTAGTAGCTAGTAATAACAAACTAATAATAACCAGCTAGATAATTTAGACATCATGAAAAATGGTAAACCTGCAATAAAAACGTAAAATAATAATTGAAAATGTTTCTTTAACTCATATCAATAATAGCTAGTGAAAATGACAGACAAAACGACAAAACAGTCTTTTATCAACATAGACCTGAATGAAGTTGTCAGTGACATGTCATTGATTATTCATAATAGGTACTTAAGATTATTCAGGATTTCTTGATCAATTTGTACCTACTACAGTAAACTTTTTATTGAGAACGTTTAAAGATTTACAAGTGCTAAAATATTTCGAGGAATTTGTACCTGATTTCAAAATAACATAAAAATATTTATTTTACATAAAAATAATATTATATACTATACATGTACTACATTGAATCAGTAAACCACAATAGGTAACAAATTCGTTTCTTGTTTATCTATGGAAAATTGTTTGCTGTGCGTTCAGCCTTATAATATGTAAATAGGCTTGATTTCGGTTCGGCCTAAGGTCTTTTTATAAACTAAAATTAACATTAAAATTAAACAACTAGAGAGGTGTTGCTGATTTGGAGGCAGTATAATTAATGAATTTTAGCCAGACAATACAATGATACATCCTCAGAACTACATGGGTGGTACAAAAACAATCTTATTCTCATAATGCTTACTCTACATTACATGGTGGTCCTAGTCTAATACTGAGGGGCGAGGTACATGCATAACTAAATACTAAATAGTAAATACTATATTATATGATACTGTAACGTCATAAATTACCCTCGTGTTAGCGACGCATCGACCTCGAATACCTAAGCCAAATTAAATTCAAGAAAATGCAATTATGTACAGTCAGCCACATACGTATCGGAACAAATTGAAAATTTCAAATCGCCTACACGCGTTCAGTTCAATGAAAACATTATTTTGTTTTTGTGAAAATTGGTAAGAACACAAAAGTGTAGAGGCGATTTAAGTTTTGAATTTTTTCAGCTACTTATGTGGCTGACTGTACTGCGCTTTAAACCAAATTGGTAGAAAATTGGTGGAAATGTCTTTGTAGAAACATTATGGAGTCCAACATTTTTTTTTTTATAATTTTCCCTTTAGGGAAGGCAAAGGGTTCTAGCCCATACAGCCTCGTCTTAAGTGATATTTTTGGTTGATTTTTTTTCCTACGTACTATGTCGTAGTAAAGCAGTGGCTACCTTACCAAGACTTTATCAAGGAGTTTTGGCGACAACGAAAAAACACTTGATTAGCACAGTTATTTAAATTCACTTCATTTGAGCACTTTAATAGAACTATATTGGATAATATACCACCATAATTATGCAATATAACACTAAGTATCACCAAAATAATGAATTAAAACAAGAGCACCTCATGAAACTTCCACGTTCCCGCCAAAAACTCCAGTCCAACAACAATAATTATTGTGCAATCTAATCTTATCTTACTAATTTTTTTTTTGTCCCTGACATTACTCTTTCTAGCCTGACGAGGGTCGGCTTATGAAAGAACACCGGTCTTTTGGGTGAGTGCAGAAGGCGCTCGTAACCCTTGAAATTTAAGCGACCACGCTGAGGGCGACCCACTAACGGGTCACGAACCTCGGCTCAGGGCGGCCACTGAGAGGATAAGACATCAGCGTTTGGGGAAGATGGTTTTTAACCTAATCCTATTTAGTGGTATCGTACCTAGTAGTCTTCGGCACGCGGGCCGGAACTGCTAAGAGAGGTCAGGGTGACGGGGAACGCGACGAGGTCCTCGACGGCGAGGACGGTACAGCGGTCTTGTGGAGTGTATGAGCTTTTGATGCTCAATCTTTTCGCGAATGGCCAGAGTGATTTCGTCCTCTGGATCTGTCAGTGGTCTTACTAATGACTCTTTTATTTATTTAGGGGCTACATTTGTACATATACATATAACTGGTTTCTCGGAAATGGCTGGTCCGATTTGCATGATATTTTGGATTAAGATAGCATCAGCATCAAAATGAAATTGGGGTATTCAGTTTTTTCTTATGCCCAAATTTGTGGGCTTAGACGGGGGGAGATGTAAGCCGTTAAATCGATTAAAATGAAATTTGGTATTGTGCTATCTTGAACGTTGAAAAATATGTGATATTTTTTTTTTTAAACATCTCCTATTTAAGGGGGCCAAAAAGAGGGATAAACTAAGCCGCTGTACCGATTACATAATGAAATGTGGTATGCGTAAACATAGAACTTTTAAAACAAATGTGGCGTATTAAGTTTTATACTAATTCCTATTTATTTTATTTTATTAAGGAAATACAAACACTTAAGGCACACTTTCACGTTCCTGGATTAGCTTAATTAACTCTGAGTAAACTGCTAACTCAGGGTTAAATAAATAATTTACCTTGCGCATCAAGAGTAAACCTAGGGTTACTTTACTAAATATTTAACCCACCGACTTGAACATAGTTGAGGAGGCCGATGGCTGGCACATGCGTCATACTCGTGAACGGGTGCTGCTTGCGTGAACTGCGGCCTTACCGTCTTCTGAGTAGTCTGTGGGCTCTACTCTTGACTACTCTTGACACTCGATTCCGTTTGAAATTTAGGATTGGAATCGAAAACTTGATAATTCGTACCCTTGAATGTTACACTAGCGCACGATTTATATCCATCCCGGCGGAATTCAGTAAAACTAAATGAAATCGAGTATTTACAATCTCAAGTACATTTTGGCACTCTTGGCGCAATTTTGACATTAGCGATCGACTGAGAAATCGTGTTTGAAATCGGATTAACACAGTTTTAAAAGTTAACTTTTTGGTATTCGAGTGAGTTATTATGCCTTTGTAAACTAAAAATAATGACACGAATGGCCTTATTTAATGATAGTTTTGAAACATATTATCAATATAGCTACAATTCAGTGGCTAAATTGAAAAAAAAATGTGTAAAATGCCGATAATAACCAATTTTGTGTTCAATAACAATAACTATTGCTTAAGTAAATAAAAACTTTAAAATTTCTTCATAGGGCATGGCTTCATATATTGTGTATACCGGGTGGAAGGGAAACGCTCTCGGAAACGAATACAGGTGATAGTATTGGTGATTCCTGACGTGATGGCACTAAAAAGTCGCGATCGCATAGTTATTTCTGTACAGCTTCACGTATGGATAGATAAATCAAACTATTATTCTGAAAAACATAGTAAAAAAGTTCAATATTTCAAAAAAATCGCAATGAAACACGAACATCAGCTGACGAGTTAACGACCGCGTGGCCGGCGCAGCGCGGCGGCCGCCGCCTTGGCTACGTTCCACTAAGCACTCACGACGATCACGCTCACGACCACGAGTTTTCCCGTTCCACTTAGTCCTGAGCGTTGTTATCGTAAACCCAAGTGGAATGGATTGTGGAGCGTTTTAGGCGTTGTGAAATAATACAAATGGCGAGCTAGAAATGGTTCAAGTGTCCACAACGCCGATATTTCACTGTAGCAACACTGTAGAGTGCGCCGCGCTGAGGCTTACACCGCGCCAGTATCACACATTTGAAACTTAAATAAACACCACATAATAACATAAATATAATAATATAAGAAACGAGAAACTAAAATATATTTGAACGATAGCGTTGTATTCCTTGATTGCATTCTTTGTATCTCTACTTGATTGGAATTTCCGTAGTATTATTTTTTGGCTGTGGCTCAATTGGAAGAGCACCGGCACGGTACGCCGGAGGTCGTGGGTTCGAGTCCCGCCTTCGACTGTTTCTTTTTCAGGATTCTATAAAAATATAAAAATCATTAACCAGGCACTACATGGCCATTAACATGTATAAAAAATCATAATTTAAAAAATAAGAGTCTCTACAATTTTAAATTAAGGGGTTTTGATTGAATATTGCTTGTTTTTTGCATATACCGATTTTTGCTCCAAATATACCGATTTTACTTGCAACTCCCATGTTACTGTTTGGGACGGCGGGGGGTAGTACTTTTAAAGAGACACTTATTTTTTTTATTTTACTTTGACGACGGGAGGGGGGGGGTGTACGCGTGACCCTCGTTACGTGAAATTACCTCCTTTTGTTGGAATAATAGTCCCTGCAGTGAAAAAAAAAAGAGATTTTATTGAATATTGACTGCCTTGGTGGCGTAGTTGTATTACAGTACGACTGCAAAGCTGAGGTCCCGGGTTCGATCCCCGGGACAGGCAAAGTGATATTGAGTTTTTCTATTCAGTATCAGCTCGGAGTCTGGAACTTGTGCCCGATATAGCGATAGGGTCGCCCCCTATCACATCATGGGACGGAATAATGGCGAAAAGCGGGTGCACTAGTTGCGCCTCTGCCTACCCCTTCGGGGATAACAGGCGTGAGTGTATACCGGGTGGAAGGGAAACGCTCTCTATGCCGGAACGGTAAGAGAGAAGAACCATAACATTAACGAAAAACTATATTCATTTGCAAAACTAAGCGATAATACTTACGATTTTAGTATTTCCGTAATTCATGAGCGCGCAATGTAAAGCGTACAAGAAACTGAGCGGCCGTCGCGCTGCGCCGGCACCGGCCCGCGTTCGTTAACCCGTCAGCTGATGTACGTGTTACATTACGATTTTTTTTAAATATTGACCTTTTTTACTATGTTTTTCAGAATAATAGTTTGATTTATCTATCCATACGTGAAGCTGTACAGAAATTTGAGAAAATCCTACTAAAATTGTAACAATGCGATCGCGATTTTTTTAGTGCCATCACGTCAGGAATCACCAATACTATCACCTGTATTCGTTTCCGAGAGCGTTTCCCTTCCACCCGGTATGTATGTATTGCTTGTTTTTTTTGCATATACCGATTTTTTATCCAAATATACCGAATTATCTTGGCAACTCTACCGATTTCACATTTTGCTCTCTGAGACCACTGCGCTGTGCTGTGAGCTGTCAGATTAGGCGACTTTTCGCCATTTAGGCTACCTTGAAGAGTGTCGGGGCGATCAAAAATTGCGAATGGCGACTGGTCGCCGTTTAGGCTACGCGAATGGTGATTAGTCGCCAATTTAGGCTACTTCGGAAAGTTCGTGTTTTATGCACTGTTTTTGTCGAATTTGAGGATATTTATAGGTTTGAGGGTACAAAATATGTACTCAGATCCCCCTTACACACAATTATTGAAAACTGGGGACCTTTTTTTTGCTCTCCGCGTCCCCACACAAGTGGGCGACTTTAGGCTACTTCGAATTTTCGCCGCAATGGACCACTATAAATTACAAATTAGGGAGGTTTTTTTTTGCTCCTTCACCTCTCTATATACGAAGAGGCGACTTTAGGCTACTTCAACCGTCAAACATCTGGCAACACTGCCACTGCGTCAGAGAATAACAGTGATGCCAGACGTACCAATTTCCTGGTACATGTACCATTTTTCAGAGTCTTGTACCATGTACCATCTAAAACCTGTGTTGGTACTGTGGTTGGTACGCAAAAGTACCAACTTTCAACATCAATGAATTTTTTTTTGTATCTAAGAATATATCAATGCTTGTTGCATAATTACATCATTGGTTATTGTATAATAATTTACTACTAATATTTTTGTTGTTGTTAAATATCACTGAACACCATAGATTAGCAAGGCCGTATAAGTGTATAAGTAGCAGTACTGGTTACAAATTATTCTCCTTTTGGAACTAAAAAAAAAAAGGGTCGCTGGAAATAATAAATATACTGAAATTGTATATTTTATAGCGTGTACCATCTTTTTTAGTGAAATACCAACTTTCAGTGACCTCTGTACCAGTATTACTGTGACACTATCTGGCATCCCTGGAGAATAATACTCTTTGGAGACCACACTAATATATAGTTATCTGTGGAGACTCTTGTTCAAAGAGCATTATAATCAGGGGGGGTCAAGTTAGTTGAAATCGTTTGACGATACCTACAGGGGCAAGGCCTGTGTGGCCGTACACAATTTATCATTATGAAAGACCTAAATTTCGGTCTCGCATCATATATTTTTTAAGCTGGCAATGATAGACAAAGTGAAGTGTTGTTATAAAAAATATATTCCCCCAATTAATAGGTCTATGTTTATACATTTTCAAATGTTTGTTTCTATGAATTAATATTTTTCATTATTATTATTCTTGGAATAATAAAACATTAATAATTTATTTCAAATTTCATACTTCATCATTCAATCAGCACCCAAATTATATTAAATTTTACTGTATAACATTTCCTGCCTGAGAATTTCTTTAATGATGTTTGGTAACCCTAAATATTACATAGTTTGCAGTGGTTTGCAGTTTATCCTTCAAAAATGTATAAAAGTTGTTTATAAGAAAAGTGTTTCATTTTTCGACATGGAGACAACTTTTTATTTCTAAAGCCACCTATACACGCTGGCCGAGCGTTGCCGAGCGATGGCCAACGCCATCATATAGACAGCTTATTTGCCTTGACTCGTCATCGCTCGGTGTCGCTCGCCTAGTTGGCCGAATGAAGCCAAGCACCAACGTGTGTAGAGATCATTTGGCACAACTTGTGTTCGCTCGCCGTCACTCGTAATCACTTGCCTCACTTCGGATCGGTGTCGGTTTTTGTGCACAAATCAAAGGCGCTCGTCTACGCTCGGCCAACAGCGTCCACACATTTGTCTACCCGCCATTACATGGTTGACATCTCTCGCTGTCAGACTGAATACAGCTGCTTAACGAACACTGACAGTGGCCACTGGCCAACGTGTGGATAGCTCTATAAACTCTTGTCTACATTGGCCGCATGCATTGTCATTCGACGAACTTGTCGAACGTATGGACGTTAGCCCTTGCCTTGTACATATTTGCCGCCACTCGCGTTGGCTTACGCTCGGCCAACATGTATAAGGGGCTTTAGAATTTATATTTATTGTTTTTTATCTGCTATTACTACTTCACATTGGCGAAATCACTGATAGATAATCGGTGAAATCCATAATTCAAAAGAAAAAGAAGAAAAGAAAAGTGTCTGGAAAAGTGTACGTTGATTCCGTCGCGTGCGCATTGTTCTTTTATATATATACTGCTAAAGCATCTTCGCCATATAACGGAGTTCCATATTGTGTGGGTAACCAACATATGTTGATCTTCTGATGGGCGAACTGGAAAAAGGTAAACTTTAAACAAATGAGTGTAATGACAAAGTGATAGCTAACTTTTGTAATAGTGATGGATTAATATATTGTGATAAACAAAATGATAACGTGAAATCCTTTAGAGTTCTTGTGATATTGATTTTTTTTGCAACGACTAAGTATAAAGTCTAAATAGCTATTAAAACTTAGTACCCTATTTTATTACAATTAATCAAGTCCTATTTGATTTAAAGATGCACAGACAAACAATTTTATTTTTTATTTCAAATGAATACCTATATTTTAATTCTATTATTCATTACTGTTGCAGGCATAGCCAAATGGAACCATATTATCCAATTTTATGAATTAGACAATGCAAATCCCACCTATGCATTTGCACCCCGGCTTAAACAGGAACACCTGAACCCTAACACGAAGCAAAATATGAAAGTCCAACTGGCGGTTCAGGTGTTCAGTCATACAGTTTCTACTGGAATGTATGCAAGAATTGGCAAGGGTAATATGGCCAACATTATATTAAATAAATTTTAAAGTATTAAGTGAAATCGCCCCATGACTTAATATGATTTCTTGGAAAGATTAATGGTAAAGCTGCTGGCCTTTATCCATGCAAGACAATCAGAAATCCCTTAACCTCTAGCTTAATGCCTAAACACAGGCAGATTGCAAGAAGTAGAATTTTATTTAAAAAATATATAATAATATGATGTACTTATGACATATAATATTATGTATAAAATAGTCAAGCTACATTTATTTCATCCACAAATTTTAATAACTTTCTTGACTTCCAATTAGTTTTATTTGTATTCTTACGAATATTTCATAGGTACCTAATGCTTTTTACAGGACTACCTGCTGAAGCAATTGTGACTGCTGATATCATATCAGAAATGGATAACATTTTTGATGCTCTCAATAGCGATATCCCTAACCAGCATATGTTTTTAACCGACTTCAAAAAATGGAGGAGGTTATCAATTCGAAGGTATGTTTTTTTTGTGTTTATGTTACGCGATTACTCCGCCAACTGTGGCCCGATTTTCAAAATTATTTTTTTGTTTAAAAGGAGGTACTTCTGAAATGGTCTAATAGTCACAAAGTCAGGATCTGATGATTGGATCCTGGAGAAATCGAGGGCAACACTAAAATTTTATAGGCCCACACATCGTTTTTTTCGTAAATCTTATGAAGTAATTTATTGTTTAGTGTTTTCGTGTAAATAACATCACGCCTTTTACGTTTTCAGGGGTAGGCAGAGGCGTCACACGTCAGCGCGATAATCATACCGCGTGTGCAATACAACTACACCGTCGAGGCGGTATATTTCTTACTAACACAAAAAAGCAACAAATAAAAACTTTTTAACAAAAAATAGGCACTGACTCCAGAATTGGTTACCAATATATAAGTAATGCTATCGTATATTTATTCACTATCAATATCAATCAATCAAATTGATTGATTAAATTATTTTTGGGTTTTTAGATTTTTTTGTCGTTTTTGAAGGCTTGGCGGTTTAATTTTTTGTTAAAAAGTTTTTTTTGTGATCGATTTTTAAATATTGAAGTTTCAATATTTTGTTTCATCTGTATGAATATATAATAAAAGAATATAGAAACTATAGACTATGTTTATAACTTAGCTGAGCATTTTACACAACAGGTGTGGTCAAAAAATCAATAGATAAAATTCGTCAGCATATAAAGTTCTATTTCTTTTAATGCAACATTTATTGTAATTTTGGAACCAAGTTCCATATCGCGCGTTGTAAAAGGGGGCTAGACGGAAAAAAATCTGACGAAAAGTTGTCACGATACTTTTATACTTGCCCTGTGAAACCAGTCAGTAACAATAAAGAACTGGTTCGAAATTTAAATAAAAAAAGACAATTTAAATCTTAGAGTATGTATAACTACGTATACATAATCTAAGATTTAAATGCTTTTTAGAGTAGTTTTTTTTTTCGTTTGTTGTATGTTTTTATTTTAATGTCAATGCTTGCTTAGGTGATGATCGTGATTCGATGACATATCAATTGTGTAGGTAGAAGTAAATGTTTTCATTGTGTGGTAACGTTTTAATGAAATATACAATTATTATTATAACTTAAAAGAAATAAATATCTTCACTAATTAACCGAAAACAACTTCGTTCCATCCGGGTGTCCCTTGACACCTCTCAAGTTTTTTTTTTTTTGTTTATTGTGATACGTGTTTAAAGAGACAGCAAAGTTCGTGAATAAAGTTAAAGCCTAATTATTTTTGTTTTTCTCATTAATAAACTGGTAAGAAACTTAAGTTTTGTTAATTTATGTTATGTTAATACTAACATAACTTAAATTTCTTACTGGTTTATAATTATCCCTTACAATTTGTTCCAACTAATTTCAAAAAGCATGTCAAGGTTTGAATTTGGCGCTAATTAATTTCTAGGGGCCTGCAATAGGTGGCACCACCGGCCGCTTATAGTGACATTTTTTTATATGAAGTTGTCATTCTTCTCCTAGAGTAATAGTGTTCTGTGATTATAATACTACGGAAACTCTTGTTTATTTGTCTCTGGTGGAGGAGTTTTGGCGGGAACGTAGAAGTGTCATGAGGTGCTCTTGTTTTAATTCATTATTTTGGTGATACTTAGTGTTATATTGCATAATTATGGTGGTATATTATCCAATATAGTTCTATTAAAGTGCTCAAATGAAGTGAATTGAAATAACTGTGCCAATCAAGTGTTTTTTCGTTGCCGCCAAAACTCCTTGATAAAGTCTTGGTAAGGTAGCCACTGCTTTACTACGACATAGTACGTAGGGAAAAAAAAAAAGTCAACCAAAAATATTACTTAAGACGAGGCTGTATGGGCTCGAACCCTTTGCCTTCCCTAAAGGGAAAATTATAAAAAAAAAAAAAAAAAAAAATGTCTCTGGTGGAGAGTTTTGGCGGGAACGTAGAAGTGTCATGAGGTGCTCTTGTTTTAATTCATTATTTTGGTGATACTTAGTGTTATATTGCATAATTATGGTGGTATATTATCCAATATAGTTCTATTAAAGTGCTCAAATGAAGTGAATTGAAATAACTGTGCCAATCAAGTGTTTTTTCGTTGCCGCCAAAACTCCTTGATAAAGTCTTGGTAAGGTAGCCACTGCTTTACTACGACATAGTACGTAGGAAAAAAAAAAGTCAACCAAAAATATTACTTAAGACGAGGCTGTATGGGCTCGAACCCTTTGCCTTCCCTAAAGGGAAAATTATAAAAAAAAAAAAAAAAAAAAAATGTCTCTGGTGGAGACCACTCACCACTGTTCGCGAAAGTGTTCCGTTCTTTATTTTATTTCATGGTATATTAATTAACGAAAATATGCTTGGCTATTCCAGCGCTGGAATCCCGGATAAGTCATGGCAACCTTCGGTGGCAGTTCTCGAAACAACGTACGTATAAAATTTTTCTCATACAAGAGGTTATATTTTTGTTTATCACCATCCTAATTGGACGTAGCTTAGCAGAAAGGACTCTCAACCCACAATTTGATCAAAAATGAGTTAAGTATTGATGCCAAGAGGGTAAGACCTTTAGGTAAGATCTTTAATTCAGCCAAAAAGATCCGCCAAAAAGATATGTTTACATTTAGTGGTATGGGAACCAATCCACACATAATATTATGTTTAGGATAATATTATTATTTACTATAACGATCTAATCTGTTTGAATCCTTTGGCATGAATTAGTGAAGTTATACTTCTTTATAGTTCTAGATCCCAGAACCCCTTGACCTACGTCATTTTAGCAAAGCTGAAATTTTGAGGATTATTAATTAGTACGAAATTGAAGTCGGTTGGCCTTAAAACAAAGAAATTCAAAATGGTGGTCACTTTTTTGAAATTCAATATTAAATCTGCCCTTTATGATATGATGCCCCTAATAAGCGGTTTAGCAGGCAACTTCTCCCGTGAGAAAATTTTGAGTCACACATGCGCGCGCATCGTAAAATTTAACTCCCATCAATTTTTCATAACGGGCCTAAAGAAGTATAACTTCAAAAATAATAAACAATTAAAAAATTAATACATTTTCATTCAATTTTTGAATTTATTATTAAGTATATTTATTTACTTTTAAAATATTAATTAACAACATTTAATATTAAAAATAAATAATATTATAATATTTAGTACGAATTATGTCATATATATTTAATATTCTCTAAATTTCATTTTTTAAAATACTATTAAACTCAACTTTTTGACTATGTTGACTATCCTTTTCCAGTCCTTTTATCATTTTATTGTAATGAATTATTTGCATCCAATTAAAAACTAACTTTTAATGATGCCAAAAGAAGTATAACTTCTCACACACATACAGAAGTCCATGCACCGATTTTTTTTACTGAAACAGGTCCATTAAAAAACCTAAATAGATGGAGAAATATATCTAAAACTTTTCAAAAAGTTGGACCTTTTGAATCGTTTTAGATGTATTTCTTTTAAACGAGAAAAGCAAAATATACATTAATTTATCTAAATGGTACTAAGAGGTCCTTAAAAATGTTTATTATAATCTTCGCTAAAAGAAACCAAACTCTCGTAAGTCCTTTTTTAAGAAATTAGATTTTAATGAAAAGACTTGTTTTACGTTTAGCTGAACGAACTCAATATATGTTTTTCGTTCCTATTTAAAAAACATTTTATCGTTAAATACACGCTAATAATAAAATTTTAATTATATTAAGCTCAAAAATATTAAGTGGATGATAGCCTAGTTGGGAAAGGAACGGTCAACCGAGACAATGTCCAGAGGTTCAATACCCAAGGCATACACCTCTGACTTTTTAAAGTTACGTGTGTATTGTGTATCAATTGTCGTTCGCTTTAACTGTGAAGGAAAACATCGTGAGGAAACCTGCATACCTAAGAAGCTTGTTATAAGAATTTCGAAGGAATGTGAAGTCTGCCAACCCGCACTAAGCCAGCATGGTGGACTAAGGCCTAAACCCTCTCAGTAGTAGAGGAGGCCCGTGCTCAGCAGTGGGTAGTATAATATAATACAGGGCTACTTGCTAGCTTAAAAAAATTCTAACAATGTAAGTAGGTCAATTTCGTCTAATTTTTAAATCCCAGAAACACCTCACTCTTTATTATTCTAAAATGACTTTTATTTTTTCAATCATCTGTGTTAATATTTTAAATGTAATATAAACATTTACTGGTGGTAGGATTCTCATATTATGTAAGAGGCCGTCTGGGTGGATACCACCGCAATGTCGTATTTCTACCGCCAAGCAGCAGTGTTCATGCACTGTTGTGTTTCGGTTTGAAGGGCATTATAGCCAGCATAACTACAGGACATAATGAGACTTAACATCTTATGTCTCAGGATGGCGAACGCAATGGAATGCCACACAGAATTCTGTAACTCAAGGTACTGGATGGTGTTTCTACAGTTTACGGGTCGTCGTATCGCTTACCATCAGGCGAACGGTACGCTCGTCTCGTCATTCGATGTCATTAAAAAAAAACCGAATTAATATTTCTTAATTAAGCAATTAACATGGTGTCATGGTAAATTTATAAATGTATAAGGGAACATACCCTTACTAACTGACCTATTTTTTTACCCTTCTGTCCCTTTCATGACCATCCGTAGTATGTGAGAAGACCCCTCCCCAATCTACTTTTCACCTAGTATTTCATAAATATGGTTTTCAATCATTTTTTGCAAACTGATAGTAATAGGAATGAATTTTGGTCATATTTGTCTTTATTAGATAATACAGCGCTTGCCGTGTGACGCCAAAAGTACAAACATACATGCTTATAGTTGCCAGCCCGCGTTATGTTGTTGAAACACACTCTAGTTTTCTATCTATCAGCTGTCGTACCGGTGTATGTGCGTCTGTGTTGCCGTTTGTGAGTTTGGGAGTGCTGAATGCAGCACGCCAATTTGAATATAGCTTGAAAAAGCATTAGATTACCTTGAAAGGATATTTACTATGTGACAAAAACCTAAATCCCGGCCCCTCCCCGCTGTGTCTAAGCATGGTCATTTTTTTAACACCTCTCTCCCCTCCTGAAAAAGGTCACACGTAGTATGGGTATGTTCTCTATAAAGCAGCACAGAGTTGTAGAAATTTCTTTTCACAAAAAATTCCACTATGCACTGTGAAATAAAAAGCTATGCTCAAAGAACTCGGTATAAGACCATTAATCTTTATAGGAGCCTTTAATGTTGGAACCACAAACAAAACTATAACTTAACATCCTACTAATATTATAAAGGCGAAAGTTTGTAAGAATGTCTGGATGTTTGGATGTTTCGATGTTTGGATGTTTGGATGTATGGATGTTTGTTCCTCTTTCACGCAAAAACTACTGAACGGATTTCGATGAAATTTGGCACACGGGTAGATCATGTCCTGGATTAACACATAGGCTACTTTTTATCCCAGGAAAATATATAGCGGGACTTTTATCCCGGAAAAACTTTTTAAAGCGGGCGGAGCCGCGGGCAAAAGCTAGTTATTTATAATATTTATGATATCAATACAGGGTGTGGCACAAAGATCCGTTACTAGCCTGTCGGGGGCCTTATGACTGTTCAAATAAATAAATAAAAATTGTATTTTGTAAAAGTATCGTAATTTTCGAATTATTATAAGAAAATGTGAACAGGAGTGTCAATGTTCCAAAAAAATGAAGTTGAAGACCTGATAACTATGATTCTTTTACGCAATACAATTTTTTTTTATTTGGATAGTCATGAGGGCCCCTAAATGTTGGCCACGGATTAAACACTATTTATGACACACCTTGTCAATTTAAGGTAGTTCAAGCATGTTTGAGCTGTAAAACATAAGTTTCTTGTTTTAATTTGCCGCATGTGCAAAAACAAATTCAAGGTCTTTGAAAAACACTTCTTACCAGATTTAGGATAGTGCTAGATATGGCAATATACTCAGATTATTAAGCATAATGACTGAGGGGAAATGGTGTCTCTTTTTAACACTCGTTTATTGAATACATATGTATGTGTGTCCCGGAAACTTTCAACATGATTTTGATTCTCTTCAAAATTTCGGATCAAATCGAAAGTCGGCATACTTATCAAGGACTGATGACAAGTCAATATTTTAAACTAAAAACATGCTTTAATTGAAAATCTAACAAAAAATTAAAAGATAACAGTTTATTTATTTTTAGTGACACCTGTTGGACCATAGTAGAATTATAACTAAACTGGCTACTCTTACACGTGATGGCGCTTTTGTTTATTTATAGTGACATCTGTTGGAAAATAGAACATAACTAAAAAAATTATAATAGTATAAAAAGAAACTAATAAACACGCTTTATAGAAAATCCGACTTAAAATAAAAAATAAATTTTAATATATGTGAATGAAGAATAATCTAAATAAGATAAAATATATTTTATTGTAAAAGAAAACCTTTGGGTGCATTATAAATACACTCATTTGCAAAAAAAACGGGCGGTTTGGATTTTAATTCTTTTTTAAAAAAATACGGTACCAAAATTATTTCAATCATTTGTACATGTTACTGGCCGGTTTTAAAAATGCCGTGGTGTTTAAAACAGTACGTTCTAAATTAAAATTTTCGTTTGATGCTCGTTTTTACAGAATACCACTTTTTATCCTACATTTTTGGTGCGAAGTTCCAAAAAATAATATCGGTTTTCATAACTTTTAGTCAATTTTTATGAATTTATTTCATATTCTTAATTGTCAAAGCTTCATTTATTGCTGTTTAGCTGTCTCAATAATGTTAGAGAAAGTGGTAAAAGCTACCAAAATTATTGCGCTGCTCGAAGAGGGCTGCAGCCAATGCTTCGTGGCTCAGAGGCTCAGTGTGAGTCGCTCGACGGTTCAAAGGACCTGGCAGCGGTATCAAGACACCGGTTCCGTCGAGAGAAGGCCTGGTTCTGGAAGAAAACCATGTACCCAACCACGGGATGATCGTTTTCTTGTGAGTCGCGCATTGAGAAATCGCACGTCTTCGTATGTGACCTTAAGAACAACCTCAAAGAAGTAAGAAATGTGCATATTAGTCTATGGACGGTCAGGAGGAGGCTGCTCGCGGCCAATATACGCAGTCATCGCCCGGCCCGCGGCCCTAAGTTACTCCGTGAGCACAGAGTTTCCAGGCTTAGGTTTGCTCGAAATTGTGAGTCATGGACTCAAGAAGACTGGAATAGGGTATTGTTCTCCGATGAAGCTAGGATATCTCTGTTCGGTGAAGATCGACGTCGGCGAGTGCTACGAAGACGAGGAGAACGCTTTGCAGAGGCTTGTTTTGAAGAAATCACACCTTATGGTGGGGGCGCTGTTATGTTTTGGGCAGAAATAAATTCAATGGATCGTACAGAGTTAGTCTTCATTGAAAATGGCTCACTGACTAGACATCGATACATAACGAAACTTCTTATTCCTCATGCACAACCCGCATTGGCCGCTTTAGGCGAAGACTCAATTTTTATGGACGACAACGCTCGCGCCCGCCGGTCTGGCGATGTGGAAGCGTATGTGCAAGAGGTCGGCATTCGTCGTTTGGATTGGCCAGCTCGAAGTCCCGACCTCAATCCTATAGAGCATGTCTGGGTCGTTCTGAAACGACGCGTGAGATCAGTACAACCGGCTCCGCAAACCATCAGAGAGCTGAAGAATGTGATTACCGCGGAGTGGGAACGTATTCCGCAAGCAAGTATCCGGGATATCCTCGCTAGCATACCCAGACGAATTCAAGCTGTGATTTCAGCTAGAGGGGGTCACACTCGATACTAAACATTTATCTGTTTTACTTTATTAAAGAAAAAACAATCAAAAATCTTTGTTAACTTTTACTTCACAAGCATATGCACTACTAGCGAGCATACACTACTAATGAACTTTAGCATTAAAACCCATAAATTTTATCAAAATTTTATGATAATACTGACGAAAACGATTATTTGCTTATTAATTTACAAAATTGTGAAAGTAAAACTACCTATAATTATCAAACAAACCAATAGTAACATTTGAAATGGTTCATTGCTTAGGTGCCCGTTTTTTTTGCAAATGAGTTTATTTTATTCACAGATAATATGAGTAGAAGGATTATCATTTTGATATCTTAATAAGCACCCCACGCTCTTTTTACAATAAAATATATTTTTCTTATTTACATTACACTTAATTCAAATTTGTTAAAATTTATTTTCTATTTTTAGTTGTGCTTTCTATAAAGCGTGTTTTTTAGTCATTTTAAACTATTATTTAAGCTGATCGTTCTTTTTAAAATGAGTGTATGAAGAGAGTTTATATAATTTTGTTTATGCTCTAAATTTCAGAATGGGCAGCATGGTGGTAGAAATGTATTGGAAGCACTCTCCGCTCACGTGCCGAAACTTCATGGAATTGGTCCGCCGGGGCTATTACAACAATACAAAATTCCACAAAGTTATACGAGATTTCATGATACAGGGCGGTGATCCAACCGGAACGGGTAAAGGAGGACAATCTATCTACGGTACACACTTTGATGATGAAATCACATCAGAATTGAAACACAGTGGAGCAGGAATCTTGTCCATGGCTAATGCTGGACCCAATACCAATGGTTCTCAATTTTTTATCACTTTGGCACCAACACAGTGGCTGGATGGCAAGCACACTATCTTTGGGCGTGTACAACGTGGCATGTCTGTTGTCAAGAGAATAGGTTTAATTGAATGTGACAAGGATGATTGTCCAGTCGATGATATCCGAATTGATAGGGCTTATATCCCAAAATAATTATATCATAATATTCCAGTTTTTTTTTATAAAAACTTAATTATAGGGATAGTCAGAGCAAAATTAGCCTAACCCACGTTTTTATATTTTATAACTTAACTTTCATAAATTACTATTTTCATGACCTAACAAGCTTAGGCCATAATATTTGCATTATTGTTGAATATTAAAAAAGGGGTCGTTTTTTTTCAATTCTTCCATCTTTTTTTCATCTAGTAACAATATAATGCAATGTTGGCATAAATTAGGTCATTCTAGTTTAATCTCAGGGTCCACGGTTAAGCCAGTTTTGGCCTAACACCACGACAGCATATATTACACATATTAAGTATTTCAATATATTTGAGACATAATAATAATACTGGTAGCAAAAAAAAATATTTCTGTATAATCGACTAGTTTCATCACTGTGAAGTACATTGTTGCATTAATAATTAAGAGAGCTCATATATTTTGGAGCCAAAATTCAGAAGGCCATATTGTGATCAAAATGGTTTGGCTAATTAAAAGGTAAAACATTTTGTATGGAAAATCATATATTTCATAATACAGTCAGCAGCATAAATATCTGTACAAAATCAAAATTAGAAATCGCATATATACCCTACGTGTTAAGTTAAAGTGAAAAAAAATCTTACTTCGTATGAAGTAAAGCAAATCTCTTTTATTTTATTTTTGTGAAGAGAAAAAAGCTTAGTAAGAACACAAAAGTGTGTGAGCAATCTGAAATTTTGAATTTGTTCAGCTACGTATGCGGGTGACTATACATCCACAATGTTTTCGTTTGACATCAATAATTATTATTATTACTATTAACCAATATATTGTGTAATAAATAATATACAACAATTTTACTTTTTTTCTACATTCATTCATAAACGCATTTTGACTACATTATCTTTATTGACTTGTTTTATGTAAATAAATAAAATACAATAAAAATACTTTATTCATCACGTAGGCGAAAATAGTTGCACTCATGATAACTCAAGGTACATTAAATTGATTATATTAATAATTACTATCATTTATATAACTACCGACATTTTAATTGGAAGTAAAATCTATGATCAGAAATAAACAAAAAAGCCAGCTCGGGCTGGCAGGAAAGGGGTTATATTTATTTATTTTATTTATTTATTTAATTCAGATCACATAATCCATATAAATTATAAATTAAAATCACAATCAATTACTTATAGCTACTACATTTATTATATTATTACATTTCCCAGAACTACTTTCATCCAATAATTTTGGAAGGGACAGTCAAACCGCTCAGCGATCACGCTTAACATGCCGTTACTACTGTTTCTTAGGCGCTGCAGCATGGAAGAAGATTTTTTGCGAATTATGGCTTGAAAACCATCGGTCCGCGCTTCCGCAAACATACGAGACGCACTGCATCGCCACGGCAGACGCAACAACACCCTAAACGCATTATTATATTGAGTACGCAGAGCTCTGTAAGCCCGTTTCGTATAACTCACCCATAGGCTACTCGAGTAGAAGGATTGGCAATAGGCTTTAAAAAGCGTCACCTTCACTGCGTTCGTACATCGAGCAAACCTACGGACGAGCATATTACTACGTACTGCCAGAGCCCTACGCTCCCTTTCAATATCCTCGTCATCTTGAAGGTCACTGGTCACAATGTGACCGAGGTACCTGAAACTTTCAACCTGTCTCAAAGCAACCCCATCAAGCCGAACCGGAGGCACATAGGTAGGCGTGTAACTACCTGCTTTGAAAACTAAGAGCTCACTCTTTTTAGAGTTATATTTTAAACCATGTGCCTTTGCATATGTCTCACAAATAGATAAAAGCACCCTTAATCCATTGACTGAAGGACTCAGCAGCACCATGTCGTCGGCATAGCTTATGTTGTTGAAAGAGGTGCCATCAATGTAACAACCTACATGCATGCTACTGAGTCTCTCAACCAACTCATTAATATACAAGTTAAACAAAAGAGGCGAACTTAACCCACCTTGCCTAACACCACATTCCAGCTTGTACTCGTCCGACAAAGCACCAGCCCAACGCACTTGATTTTTTTGATTACCATACCAATACTGGAATAGTGAGATACATTCGGTCGGTACACTTGCGCCAGCCAACTTATCCCAAAGCAAGTCATAAGAAACCAGATCAAACGCTTTTGACAAGTCAAGAAAGCACGCGTATACCGACGTCCTTTTCCTTGTATAGTACTTAACAGTGTGCTTCAAGCTAAGAATAGCACTCTCGGTGGATAATCCGGGTCTAAAACCAAATTGGGCGTCATGCAAGCTCACCCTGTTTGCGACAGTGTCATTAAGCAGACTGTCAAGCACTTTGGCCAGTACCGTGGCAAGTGAGATGGGCCGGTAATTGGCCAATTCGGACGAGTCACCCGTGTGATTTTTTAAAATAGGTACCACTATTGTTCGCATAAATGACTCTGGTAAGTAACAGTGACACAAACACAAATTATATAACATTGAAAGGACATGTGGCAATTGTACTCCAGCGTATTTAAGATGTTCAATACTGAGTCCGTCATGACCAGGAGATTTACCACCATGCATGTTTTTAATTGTCGTTGCGATATTTGATGCTGCAAAAAACAACTCACGACCAGCCATTACGGACTCAGCATCACATTGCATATTCTGAGACGGACCTCTAGGTGACTTCACAGTAAACTGTTCCCTAAACATATTAGCTATGCCTTTATGATCACTTATGCCTCCAACGCTCACAGGAATGCTCGGTGATACATTTATTTTATTTAAATTTTTCCAAAAAGATTTAAAATGTTTACTTACATGTTTAGAAGCAAGTACATCCATTTTTAATTGTTCTTGTCTATCCTGACACCATTTTAATTTCGATTTGAATATTTTACGTGTTATAGACATATCATGAGAATCATTTACCCTGCCGTAACACAGTTTTAACTAGCACGGAGGGTAAGATTTTAAAATTGTATACGTACCGTCGTAACTATGTGGACTAATTTTAATACTTATTACCGATATTTGTTTTGTACTATAGCGTCAAACGTAGTATACAACTGTACGATAAATTGTTTAAATAAATTTCTTATTTCTTATTTCATGGAAAATGGGACCCCTAGTGGGCTTGCCAGCTAGAACCCATTCTTTGAACTTAATACGAGCCTCCCTATGAGCACTAGAGACATGCATATTCCATCCTGTTACAATGTTTTTATTTTTTGAATTTGTTTTTCTACTACAGGTTAGCATTGCGGCCTCTGACAATATATTAACAATAACATGGTATAATTTATCAATAATTAAGTTGTGATCAGGATTGCGACACAACCCATTAGAACACTGTCTTAATTCTGAAGGAAAAGAAATTTCACTGAGCTTTAGATTACATATATCATGATATTTCATTATTTGAGGCAGCTGCCTGTCCCCCCAAATTATTCTTTTTCTAACATTGTCCATAAAAACATTACAATGCAGCTTACGATTAATTCTAGACAAATTACAAACAATCACAAGAGGGAAGTGATCAGACCAATACACATCCTCCTGCACATACACACTGTTTATAGTTAACAGCGCAGACTGACTGGTTATGCAGTGATCTAACCACCTCACACAACCATGAACTTCACTATGGAATGTATAAGTATCAGATTGCAGACCGAGCACATCCACATCTGCACAACATAACGAATGTTCATTACAAAAACTTATCAACTCATTATAGAACAATTCATTAGGATGGGAATTAAAATCACCAAGTACATAGAAAGCCTCAACTCCGCAATTTTGCTCAATTTCAATTACAGATTGTATGGCACTTAGACAGTCTGTAAACAGAGGAATGTTCTCAATACTATTTGTAGGCATATAGATGCTAAATATTACTACAGTATTTCCGCTACCCACAGTTACTTTAATTGCCGTCAATCACACGTTGTCACAATTTATCACAGACACAGAACTAAAAACACTTTTGCGCCATAACAAAGCCACTCCACCATATGGGCGGCCCTTTAGCAGCCCGGCTGACGTATCCACAGCGGAGGTACCAGTGGCACCAAACTCCTCGTCGATGGTAGTAAGCAGGGGTATCTCGTGGGGCAACAGCCACGTCTCTTGTAGAGCCACCACATCAGCTGACCGACATAGCGTCTTAACTCCATCCAATGATCTTTTAATAGATTTACAGTTATAACTTACAAGTTTACTATAGTTATTTCCTTTGTCAACCATTAGTTTCATTAATTAGAATACCCTCATTTTCCGTGTCTCTTGTGCCGCTTCGTCTGGCTTTAAAATTAATTAACCTTCTGAAACATATACCGGACGGCCATAGTTTATCATCTAAAAATATGTCAGACTTGTGCTTCATAACATAGATTTTATACGCATTATAATTCTTTTGCTGCTTCATAGATATCTTCACCAAAGAAACGGTCTCCCCCGTCTTCTTGTGTATGTAGTCAATAATATCATCACATACATCTGGATGCACGTTTGAAATAAATAACGGTATCTTAATATCAGCCGCCTTAAATTTTTCACTTTCTTTCAAATCAGGCATCGCATTACCCTTCATTGTAAGAAATCTATTTCTTAATCTTCTTTTTTGTACTACAGTCCACTGGTCGTCGTCACGCGTGCCTCTCCGTTTGTTATCATTATTGTTCATAACTGTTTGAGCATAAGAAAGCTCAGATTATAATAAGAGCACATTTTTATTAAAATTTAATGGGAGACACGAGTCGCGATCCTCATCGGTGAGGACACTACAGGCCCTAGCCTAGCTAACCTACCGGCCTTTCATTAGCTACCTAAGCGCTGACAATCCGAACAAAAAAGGCAGAAAGAAATTCCGGAGTTATGTTTTTTGTTGTTAGGTTAAAATGAGATTAAATCCAAATGTAGGGATTTAATACCTGAACAGGCATGTAAACATGGCCTATGATTACCAAATCACTACATATTATAACACAAAGTAGCTTCCCGCTGTCTCTCCCTATGTATGATTAGATCTTTAAAACTATGCAACGTATTTTGATGCGGTTTTTTTTAAAAGATAGAGTGATTCAAGAGAAAGGTTTATATGTATAATTTATCCCAGGGAAATATAAAGCGGGACTTTTATCCCGGAAAAACTCAAACGCGCGGGCGAAGCCGCGAGCAGAAGTCTTAGTTATCACTACATAGTATAAAACAAAGTCGCTTCCCGCTGTCTGTCCCTATGTATGCTTAAATCTTTAAAACTACGCAACGGATCTTAATGCGGTTTTTTTTTAATAGACAGAGTGATTCGAGAGGAAGGTTTATATGTATAAATAAAATAAAAAAAAGCCTTATATTTCTTGGAAATTAATTACATAGTTTAAATTTTTTTTTTGCTTAAACTTGTTAATAAAGGTACACTAATTCTACGTAGTTTTTTTTTTACTTAATATGTTTTATAGTTTTATATAGGGTCGTTGTGGCAACAGTGAGTCACCGATTTTTCAGAGACACATATCCAAAACTATACAGGCTATTGATTTCAAAATTTAATTAATGAAAGTTAGTCTATTTAGCTACATTTTACCCGAAGAAATTATTTACATGTATGTGATATATTTTGCAATATATATATAAACATATTTATGTAGGTATTGACCCACTGTGTCCTTAGAGGGGTACACAGTGATTCAGCCCTGGGGACACAGTGAATCAGGAGGGTGTATTATTATAAAAAGTCATATCATTTCCAATATTTTTAATCATTATTCTCAGAGTTATATTTCAGGTTACACTTACAAATCCTACTAATATTATAAAGGCGAAAGTTTGTAAGAATGTTTGTTGTATGTATGGATGTTTGTTCCTCTTTCACGCAAAAACTACTGAACGGATTTCGATGAAATTTGGCACACGGGTAGATCATGTCCTGGATTAACACATAGGCTACTTTTTATCCCGGGAAAATATAAACCGGGACTTTTATCCCGGAAAAACTCTTTAATGCGGGCGGAGCCGCCGGCAAAAGCTAATATAAGGTCAGAATAGATAGCCAAAATATTTACTTATTTCAAAAAGTTTAATTCCCTTGCTAAAGCATGAATCTTCTTTCCGGATTCAATATCTCGGAGAGCTTTTTCATTTCTTCTTCGGTGTGATTACCAATTTTCCTAAACAACGGGCGCTTCCTGGGCATTCTGTAAAAAAAAACCATAGACATTGTAATAAGCTTTAATTATATTAAGAAAAACATGCTGTTAGGTCGACTCACTGTGCCCACTTTGGAAACGACCCACTGTATACCACCCACGCCACTTCAATTTTATGACGCAATAAGAAAAACTTCTACTGCGATGGTTATCTCTAGTTTACTGTCAAATAAGACATGAATAACTACTTTTGGCGTAGCACAGCAACACAGTGCTTGTAGCCATAAAGAAAAAAAAAACTACTTATTACGTAGAAATTATAAATCAGTAAATATAATTAATAGCTACGAAATAAGAAAACGACAAAACTTACGTGATTTGAACTTACGTTTTGTGAAAACTGTAGTTCACTTTACTTGCGTTCTCTACACTCTCGAGCGGCTAACTGAGTAGCGTGGATACGATCATGTCCGGGTGCCGATCTACTGTAAAAGAGACGCAGCTATGGCCCTACTCTTTCTGTCCAATATGTCGCTGATTCAGTGTGTCCACTTGACCCACTGTTGCCACAACGACCCTACTAGTTTTAATTTCTATAAGGATGTTGTAGGATCTAGGTTTGTTTTTCCAGAACTCCTCCTCGGGTAAAGGCCTCCTCCAAGGATTTCCATAGTTCCCTATCTTGGGCTTTCTGTAACCAAGCATGACCAGCCGTCTTTCTAATCTCGGCTTGCCAATTCGTTAGCGGTCTTCCTCTGCAGCGCTTTCGCAGAGGGCCGCTCGATGACGTCACTCTCTTTGTCCATCTCCCGTCCTGCAGCCGTGCCACATGCCCTGCCCACTTCCATTTGAGTTTCAAAGCATGGTTTAAAACGTCAGTAGCTCAACATTACGTCGCATGACTGTGGCGCCGCGTCTGCCGGACTTCTTTCGTGAGACAGACTTTATACTACAATGTACCTGTAGCCCAATGTCATCGATGTTTCAAGCGATTGATTTACGGAGATCAACTTTTTACAAGCTACCTGTTTGCATTTTGGGCTGGCAACAGCACCCAAAATGTTTGCCACCTTTCTAATTGGACTGCCAAGATACTGAGAGAAGTAACTATTTGCAGATTTAATTCGGTGTTGTGATCGAATGGCTTTCTGAGACAGCTCAAAGCTAATCCACAAAGAGCAGGCTATAATTCAAACTTGCAAGTGCGAACTTTACTAAGTTTGATAAATAAATAAAATGATTGTAAAATCTATGCTGGTTTTCCAGATAGATCCATGCAGTATCTCAGCCTAGATTTAGATATCGACGGTAAAAAGGGATTTTGTCGTATCTCGAAATATCTAACTATACACCAGATCAAAAAAACGATTTAAAAAATTCATAACTCGTCAATTATTTATGAAGTTAGGAAATTGATGTATTGGGTTTTTTAATACATCAATGAGTTAGGAACACGGAGGAAGAAGAGGTTAGGAAGTTGAGATTTGGAACATATTTTCATAGATCTAAACCTTACTTTACACAGTTAACCAAAATATTCTAAAGTTACTACTTCATTGATTTTGTACTAGTTACAGCAGTCGATGTTTTAATGTCGAGCAGCAGAAATGTTTTATCTGTGGATGAAATGTATGACCAACTAAAATACATAAAGATTTCGATGCGACGGATCTGCTGTATCTCAATCTCAAATATAAACAATGCAAAACATGGTCATTTTGCTGTATATGATTTAATTAACCTAGTTTATGAAAAAACATCTTACATGCAACGTCTTACATACACTTAGTATCATAAAAGTTACAAAAATAAAACGCTGTATCTTTTACTAAACGTTTTTATTTTATTTTTAAGAACGTAATGACAAAAAATAATCAAATAAATAAACAGTATTTTTTCTATTCAACTCTTAACTCTATTCGTTTCCTGTTGTTAGGGGGGCTCAGAAGCCCCCGCCGCGCCGCATCGAATTACGCTTTCGGCATCAACGGCAGTGACTATCCCACATTCACGCCCCCCACTGCAACTCCTGTAAGCCAGGATCAGCAGTGGCACGCATTTTATGATAACGAGCAGTGAGGTTTGGCGAATCTCAGTGAACACCAATCTATCTTTACTCCCAACTAAATCAATCCAATAGAAAGATAGGGAAGAGATGGAAATATTCAACCCCGACGGCAGCGTGTGGCCTACTTTCCATGCTACCTTCTATCACGGAGATCGCAAGAACGTATTAAAAGATAAGACGAAATTAAAGAAGAACAGCCCCCTACCATCCATCCGTGACCGCCGGTGGCCCCTAAGAGTCTTCTTTTAAGACAGGCACTGTTCCGTGACGGACTTCCCTAAACAGCTCCAATCCACACAGTGGGAGACGCCAGTGAGTCGTCGGCCTGGCGCCTTATACGTCTCCTATGGTGGTGTGCCGTAGGAATCAGCTGGAAGCAGTGTAAGGCAAAGTACGGCCGCTACATGCGACGAGAGTTGCAGGAGGCGCCCTCAGTTATTTATCGAAGGGGTGACACCAAGGGCGGATCCAGCTTTGGCGCCAGGGGGGGGTCACATAGTCGTGGACAAGTCACAAGAAGTTATAATTTAATTTTGAAAAGTAAAAAGTAGGTATTCTATTAATCTCCCGAAACGCGTTAATGTTTCCGTATTATTATAATGCTCTTTGTTTTAATGCGTTCGTTCTTTTAAACGTTCCATTAGAGGTTAGTTCTAGTTAGACATTAGGCGTTAGTCGAAAAAAAGGGCGCACAAGTGTCACACGAAATTTGACATTCGTAATATGAATGGTAGCGGCCGTGGCGGTGGCGCGACAAAATTCTTTTCGATGCGTTCGTTCCCGAATAATACGTTTGCCATCAAAGTATTATATTAAACTAGCTTTTGGTCGCAGCACCGCCCGCGTGAAAAAGATTTTCCGGTATAAAAGTCCCGCTTTATATTTTCAGGGAATAAAAAATAGCCTATGTATTAATCCAGGACACGATCTACCCACGTGCCAAATTTCATTGAAATGCGTTCAGTAATTTAGGAGATGTGCAGTAAGTAAAAAAAAAGAAAAACACACAGACAGACAGAAAAGAATTACAATAATCACTGATTTGTGTTCCATTACTCTTCTGTAGTCACTGCCTTTCTTTTTTATCACATTTCTTTAAATGTACGGACATACTGATTCTACTGCTTTATTAAGTACACTTAGTATAGTACTATACAATCTTAGCTGGCTGGTATGACAATTCAAATTTTTCGCGACGCGAAAGCTTTGTGAGAACGTCTAACCAAAAATTCTAAAGTCGGCTACATAATTACAAATATTTATCATATTTTCTATACATTATAAGAGATAGTATCATACTTATTTAACATATTTGATTTAAAAGAATAACATCTTGACTCTTATATCAACGCTTTTACAGTGTTGTATTTTTCAGTTTATGAGCGTAATGTTTCGAAAGTTTTAAATCGCTTGGTAACGAAACGTAAACGATTACTTTAAAAAATCTAAACTTTGGATGCAAATAAAACACAGCTGTATATTTAGAAATTATGCTGTAAGTATGTTTTACAAACATATTTGAACAATGAGTTAGATATTTAAATTTAGATATAGAAGACTGAAAATGAAGATCTCCAAAGTAAATAATTTACCGTACCACTAAATTTGTGATTTAAGTTTCAGTACACACATTATTTCTTTGTAATGTCCAATAACCAATTCAAATGTTATGAAAGGATAATCGTGAAATTCTATCGATAAATCAAAATGAACGACTAACAATAACTATTACAATAAAAAACCTCTTGATTGTAATGTGTAAGATTTGATAATAATCTAACTCTATTTGCATACGATAACAAAATCCTTGAATATAAAATCAATTGCATTCAAAAATCGATTATTTGTTGCAACTTGCAACCGATTTTTTGTTTTCTTCTCTACACACTATCCGACCTATAAGGAGTATTGATATCTTACTGATACTTCGCAGCAAATCAATGCCAAAATAACTTTCTACGCCTTTTTTAGTCTAATCAACAAGTTCAAAAACGTGAAAAATAGAGATAAAGGGCCTAAAAATATGAGCGATGGCTCATTCGATTCGTAATCACCTCTAGAAAAATGTTTTTGAAGGATTTTGTTGCAGGCTAAAAATTGCAATTGTTATTAACAAAATAAGATGAAAAAAAAAATTATATTTCGTTTTTTGTTAATAACTCGAAAAATATTAACATTTAAGCAATTTTGAAAAAAGCTCGTTAAAGAGGAGGAAATTTCCAATAAAAAAGTCCTAACTCCCGGAATTCTATCTCCATTATTTATAATTTTAAATAGACGTTGAAAATAGGGCTCCACGCGGCAGTTACGGCATGCGCGCGCTGCCGCTAAAGAGAGTTCAGCAATAAAAATAATTTATTTATAATATAAAATGTGATTTTAAAAATTTGAAAAAAATATTTTATCTTCTTAACACTTGAAAGATTCGAGCCCTGAAGAAAAAAAAGTTTAATCACCATTTTTCAAAAAGTTATTCAATTGTTAACTAACCAATTTTTTCCCAATCTCCATTTGCATTAACAATGTGATGAAAGGTATAAATTATTGGCCTATAAATTTTAAACTTCGTGGAGCCCTTTTGATATACAGGGTTATTTTTACATTGCGTTACTAAATGAAACCATATATTCGTCTATACCTCTGCTAACATCGTGCTAAAAGTTATCAATGAATAACGAATACTTTCGCCAAAAATCCCAGTTCTAGTATTCCATTTTTTTCTCATTTTGTAGTTTGGTGCGAATATGGTGTGTCCGTAAGTGTATTTCTGACTGAAAGTGTAATGTTGCTGCTGCGACGAATGCCCCTAGAGCAGTCATTGTGGCATTAAGGCGTGTAAACTTAAAGTTGCTTTTTATTGATATTTACTTTGTTCGAAAATTATACTTTTTTATTTTACATCTATGGTTAAAATAACTTAATATAAAGTGTTATTTCGAACGAGATAAGTATGTGGATTCATTTATTAATGCAATATCAAAATGACCCTGTATGTACTTTATAAGATCCTGCGGTAAATTTTCATTCAAGTTTATTAATTTGTTAGTTATGATTTTTTATAACTACTTAATTTTATAAATTTTGTAATTTTTCAATAGTTATAAAAAATCATAATTAATAAATTAATAAACTTTAATGAAAATTTACCGCAGGATCTTATAAAGTACATATATCAAAAGGGCTCCACGAAGTTTAAAATTTATAGGCCAATTATTTATACCTTTCATCACATTGTTTATGCCAATGGAGATTGGGAAAAAAATGGTTAATTAACAATTGAATAACTTTTTGAAAAATGGTGATTAAACTTTTTTTCTTCAGGGCTCGATTCTTTCAAGTGTTAAGAAGATACAAGAATTTTTTCAAATTTTTAAAATCACATTTTATCTTATAAATAAATTATTTATATTGCTGAACTCTCATTAGCGGCAGCGCGCGCATGCCGTAACTGCCGCGCGGAGCCCTATTTTCAACGTGTAATCAAAATTATAAATAATGGAGATAGAATTCCGGGAGTTAGGACTTTTTTATTGGAAATTTCCTCCTCTTTAACGAGCTTTTTTCAAAATTGCTTAAATGTTAATATTTTTCGAGTTATTAACAAAAAACGAAATATATTTTTTTTTCATCTTATTTTGTTAATAACAATTGCAATTTTTAGCCTGCAACAAAATCCTTCAAAAACATTTTTCTAGAAGTGATTACGAATCGAATGAGCCATCCCTTATATTTTTAGTCTCTTTATCTCTATTTTTCACGTTTTTGAATTTATTGATTAGACTATTTATTTAACGCCATTAGGGAAGAAATTTCAATAAAATACGAAACATGTCTTCCATCAATGGTGTTAAAAAAGTTTACGCTAAATTTGAATTAGATTGGACAAAGGAATCGCGTTGCCCCATACAAACTTTGCCCCCCTTTTTCATCTCTTTAGGGGTAGAATTTCGGAAAATCCTTTCTTATCGGAAGCCTACGTCATACAAGGAACATACCCTCCAAGTTTCAGGTCTCTACGATCAGCGGTTTAGGCTGTGCGTTGATCCGTCAGTCAGTCAGGACTAAGCCTTTTATATGAATAGATTAATTAAATATTTAAAATACTTAAATAAAATCTATATTGTGACAAAAAATATATAAAAACATAATGTTTAATAATTTTAATTAGTGGTCCACCTAGGTTCTGGACTCCGTCCAGGGGGGGGGTCATGACCCCCATGACCCCCCCCCTGGATCCGCCCTTGGGTGACACAGGCCCTAACGGCCCAGCCACTCAACAGATCATCGTATAAAGATTTTTGAAAGTGTTTGTGTAATCGCGTGCATAGTGTTTGTGTAAATGCGCCAACATAAATAGACTGTTTCTATCAATATTCGTATTCTATAAAATGTTTAAGATATAATGGTCATTAGATATACATTATACAAGTATAGTTTATAATTTTTTTTACAAATGAATTTTTAAAAACGTTGTGACAAATTACTTTTTATTTCATTGTACTTTATAACTACTTTAACTTTTTTTACTTTTATACATTTATTGCAAAGTTATATTCCATTTTGTTTTTTTTTTTATAATTTTACACAATTGTTTTGTCAATTATTTTTTTGCGAAGGGGGAAGTAATGTGCCGTAGGCACATAACTCCAACAATAATTGCGTTATGTAATCTGTGGCGTATGTAAATGTATTTTGCGCCTCTACCTTATATACCTACTCTATGAAATGTTTTCATATTGGTAATTGATTATTGTGATGTTACGAGCAGTGTGTCAATGGTACGTACAATAAACGGTCGCCTTTCTAAATTGTTTAATTAATACAACGACATCCCTGCACAGTGGCGAGTGGGATCTTCGTGCTCCTGATCGCTCTCGGCACTTTTCTTCTGCGAGAGGACCATCTCACAGAAGTGAGCAACCGCACGTCATTACCTCTGGCTGCCGACCATGAAAGCGACCACGGCTGGCAGTGAGAGGTCTCCTCCGTTGACTGCTCTGAGAGCGTTGCGCTCCTAGTCCTAGGCTGGGCAAGACTCCAATGTGTGCTGGTTCGTATCCAGCGGGCAGTTGTTACAATGATGACACACACAGCCAACACCTCTGCGCACTATTCGACACAGTTAGGTACTCCGAAGCAGCCATGCCCGTTTGGTACCTTTGTCAAGCCAAACGTAGCCGGGCCATGGTGCCTGTCCAGCCTTGCAGCAAAACCGAGCGCACTACCGCAACGAACCTGAGCCCCGTTGTTGGGGCCTCCAGCTTGAGACGCCACTCCTCCAAGTCGGCTCTATGTAGGAATCCTTCATGGTCTCCGACTCCCTCAGAGCAGGACGATGCCCGGACGGACGCCTCCTCCCGCCAATGAAAAGCATGGAAGACTGCGTCCAAATCCCAATACAGGAAACCAGCAACAAGCAAGCCGCCTCGAACGAAACTGTGCGTTACGCGGTACGTCCTGATCGCCCGCTGCGCCAAAACTCTGAGGGTTGCGCAAGAGAGTGATGCAGCAGCCTTTAAAGGAGTGCTTTGGAAGTCGAAAAGCTATTTTGGAATGGAGTAGGTAAGGAACAGACTGGGGTGGGAGCGAAGAGACGGGAGCGGGTCTGGCTAGAGTGACGTATTGACACCGTATTGATCAATGTATAAAAATACTATGCTATGTTTGTATGACGCAAGTGTGATTTTCGCTTTCCTATTCAGTGTTTGAATTGTAGTACCTAACTATTCAATAATTATACAAACATCTCTGGCAACGTAAAATTTTGGGGTGACAGAAATGCTGTATCTCCTAAAAATCTATATCCGTAATAGAAAAATAATGTAACTATTTTTTACGCTACACGTATTGTAGTATTTTTTTTATATTCAAAAGTAGCGTTTTTTCCCCTATTTGCAGCATATTTTTGCATGAACAGTAGAAAATCTAGAGAAAATTCAATGCTGTATAACTTTTTTTTCGTCGTAGGAAGACGTCACTTAGACCATTCGACGGGGCTTTTTTTTCTGATCAATAATATAGTAAATAGTAGTAAGTCATTTTGGCCATTTTCCGAGATACGACGTTTCCGCTTTCTACCGTCGATAAGTATCTATTTGCCAGTAAATAAAGTGTAGAGCATAGAATGTGTAGAGCATACAAATTATGAAAGCAAAATTGCTGAAGTAGGCCGTATTGAGCGGCATATTATCATGGAATTTACATCCCACTCGGGACTTAGGATTTCGCTCTGCTTGTTGTCTTGTGCACTGTAGGACCCACTGGGTCGTATTATCGTTTATATCGCTCGTCACGATCCTAGTAATCTGGAAACTCAAGTGGGGTTGGTGAACTGCACAAAGTATTCTCTACTTCACCCCATTAGTCACACTTTCTTAGAACAAACTGCGCCGACAGCGGCTGGGAAGCAAAGCTAAATGTGTTTTAAATGAGGCGGTTGGGTAACCGAAGTGGGTCATTTTAGTTCAAAATATAAACATGCTATTAGCATTGGTATTGGTTAAACCAATACAATCAGCAGTGGCGTAACTACAGAGTGGCAAAATGCCACGGGTCCCCGGCCTCCCCGACCCGACAGGCCGAGAGCTCAGATACGAAGGGGGGAGGGGGGTGTATATGTGACTTATGTTGAATGTCATGGGCCGTGACAATTTTTACTGGGGCCCCATCCAGTAAATTTGCCACGGGCCCCCGATGATGAAGTTACGCCACTGAACATCAGTGTTACTGCAGTACAATAACTAATTTGTTGTGGCGTATCTAAGGAACTTTCAAAATTTTTACCTTGTATCCTTCAGATACTATCAGTTCTGACGCATTCAGGAATGATCGCAAATCGTATTCTAGACTCTAGTATTTCTCAAATGGAGTGCTCCGGAGGTACAGTGTCGAGAAAATCGGTAGAGTTTCCAATAAAAATCGGTATACATATTTGGATCATAATCGGTATATGCAAAAAAACAATATTTAATAAAATCTCTTTATTTTAAACTTACACTTACAATTTTAACTATTCCACCAAAAGAAGGTAAACGAGAGTCACGCGTACACCCCCCCCCCCCCTTATCAAGTAAAAAAATTAAAACTTATTTTGTCGCCTCTTTAAAAGTGCTTCTCCCCGCCAGTCCAAATGCAGTAACATATGGTACCCTCTGTGGGACAAGGGCACAATTGTAAAAAATCATAAAATGAGTTAAGTATGCCAATGGGCCATAAAAACATGATTTTATTTGGAGGAACAAAGGCACTCATCTAGTTCAGTCTCATTTCGCCAGAAGGCCATACTGCCTTTGTCACATTAGTGCGTTCTTTTATTATTAACCTTTTATTATTTTATCAATCTCATTGGTCAGTTGTGGCTTTGGGTTGTCAAGTTGGGTGCTGGAGTGTCAAAGACCTAAAGACAAATATGCCCTTTTTTGTTTGTAATTCTTGAATGCTCTGCAGCATTCAAAACTTTCATAGTCATGGAGCAAGCTTGTAAAATTTTCGAAACATCGTATATAAAAAGAAATAATTAAAAGGGGGGGGGATCGAATAACTACTTTTATTTCAGTATATTACAATCAAAATAAAAGACGTTTAAATTTTATTCGTTTAACTATGGTCATGCTATCAATATCATATGATTATGCACAACAGATAGGGAGATCTGTTACTAAAATCGGTATATATACAAATACATAAAAATACAAATTCAAACACAAACACAATCATAAACAGAAATACAAAACATTTACTCGCACAACACCATGACAATAATAAATTACACGAATTAAACAAAATAAAATATATATACAAAATAATAACATTAAAATTTAAAACTAAAACAAACACCAGTACATATAAGAAAAAAAATATCATTAAAAACCAAGAAAAAAAAGGCAGTACTGGTGTATACCGTCCCCGAACGACTACAGAAAAAACCGGTAGATCTCCCGATATATCGGGATCTTTTATAACGCAGCACGTAAACAGCACCTGACAACAACAACATGGACGATCTATAACATCTGTCATAATTAGTTCCACATATTGCCGAGGGACTTCTTTCGTGAGACTTGCTTTAGTTCTTATCTCAGAATGTCTTTATTCTATGGTTATTATTTTGGGCGTGAGACAGACTTTAGTCCTTATTCTATGAAAAAAAAAAGCAATGTCCACCATCTTGTCCGAGGGTAGATATATTATAATCTTCTTGGTCCGAGGTGCCAATTAACGCCATCTAGTGTCAAAGCGTAGTGTCATTTTTTTCCATGTAGTGTGTTCCAAATCTTTTTACCGATGACGTGAACTGGCACCCTGTCTGACAAGATAGTGGACATTATGAAGAAATTCCCGCCATTTCAGTTTTGAAAACTAGGGCTCCCAGAGGATCAATGTATTTTTTTTTATTCGGGCACGGCAGTGGTCGCGAACCTACCGATTTTTCGGTATTTCTACCGATTTTGGACCTGTCCTACCGAAGTACCGAAATGACATGATATTTCTACGATTTTTTGAAAGCTAGAAGATTCTCCCGATTTTTCTACCGATTTTAGCGATTCGATGCTAAAATCCCCTTTTTTTTTCATATTTTGCGATCCCTTGGTTAAATATGTTGCTGTTTGGACTTTGGGGCGGCGGGGGGCAGTATATTTAAAGGGGCGACAAAACTTGTTCAGTATTTTTACTTTCATGATGGAGGGGAGGCGGGGTGTATGCGTGACTCTCGTTTGTTAAAATTACCTTCTTTTGGTACAATAATAGTTCCTAGAGTTTAAAATTAAGGGGTTTTCATTGAATATTGCTTGTTTTTTTGCATACACCGATTTTTGTCCAAATATACCAATTTTTCTTGGCAACTCTACCGATTTCACATTTTGTCGTCCGAGACCACTGGGGCACGGCAAAGTGACTGCACCTCACCTGATGGTAAGCGCGATGCCGTCCAGATAGAGTATCGAATGGCAGCAGATGGTTATCTCATGCCATTCGACACATTCATGCCGGCCTACTAAGCTGCTTCTTCACGCTACGACGGAAGGACCCAGGATTATAGGGCGATGCGTACATCATGATAGGTCGAATGCAAGTCGTAAAGATCCTAATCTTATTGCGGATTGACATTTTACTTTTCCTGTTTAAGAGCCAATGCAATTGGCCCATCGCGAATGCGGCTCGCGTGCGTACCGCGTTTATATGTGGGATGAAGGTCAACCTCTGATCAAGGGTAACTCCTAGATATTTGGCTGTATCCGTCCAGGGGATGATCTGGTTGGACATGCGGACTGAGGTGTGAGTGATACTTAGTGTTACATTGCACAATTATGGTGGTATATTGTCCAATATAGTTTTATTAAAGTGCTCAAATGAAGTGAATTAAAATAAATGTGCCAATCAAGTGTTTTTTTCGTTGCCGCCAAAACTCCTTGATAAAGTCTTGGTAAGGTAGCCACTGCTTTATTAACGTAGGAAAAAAAAACAACCAAAAATAGCACTTAAGACGACGCTGTATGAGCTTAAACCCTTTGCCTTCCCTATAAGGGAAAATTATAAAAAAAATAATCATAATTTTTCTCAGTGTTGCCGTTTTAGCGCATTTAGCGCTAGATCTAGTGTAGTGATGCGACTCGAATCGGATTTTATGACTCGAGTCACTCGAGTAATTTCAGTAAGTTACTCGAGTTGTTTCATTCATTCATTCATTCATTTTCACGCCATGCAACTCGAGTGAGATTTTATATAGCAGTTTTAAAAAACTTTATTAACCTGTTAATAATCCCTTGCCATTTAAGCGAAAGTCGTTTTTCCACGCCTACTTAAAAGATTCTAATAAGAAATTTGAAATAACCGCTGTCAAACTGACATGAAACAACCAATCAATCAAATCAGCCCTTCTCCACCCACTGCTGGTTATAGGCCTCCTCTCTATCACACCACTCTTTCCGGTTTTGTGCGCGCCTCATCCACTGCTTTCTGGCACACCTTACGATGTCATCTGACCATCCGGCTGGTGGTCTGCCTCTCTCTCTGTGGCCGTTCCTCGGGTACCACTCGGTGAGTGCCTTGGTCCACCTGTCGTCGTCCCGTCTAGCCAAGTGTCCCACCCATCTCCACTTCAGCTTGGCGATACGTGTGCCTACATCTTCAACTTTGGTGCGTCGTCGAATTTCTACGTTTGGCACACGATCTACCAAGTGAATACCTAGCATGGCCCGTTCCATGGCCCGCTGAGCTACGCGGATCTTATAAATATGAGTTAGAGTGAGTGGCCATGATTCGGCTCCGTAGGTGAGTATAGGCAGCACACATTGGTTGTAAACCTTGGTCTTTAGGCATTGTGGCATTTTTGACTTAAGGACGTCATCTAATCTACTGAAAGCAGCCCACCCAAGCTGGATTCGCATAGCGATCTCCATCAACTGAGAACCCCGGTCGAAAGACAATCGATGACCAAGATAAATGTAGTGCTTAACTGTCTCTATGGGGCAGTTATTAACGACGACTTTTGGCGTTCGTGGATGGTTGGCCATAATCTTGGTCTTGGTCATGTTCATCTTCAAACCAACGCTCTCAGACGCTTCGTGGAGCTCATTCAGCATGAGTTGGAGATCTGCAGCGGTCTCAGCTATAAGTACGAGATCATCGGCGAATCTTAGGTGCGACATGTGGCGGCCGTTTACATTGACTCCTCTTTCACTCCAATTAAGGATCTTTATTACGTCCTCCAAGAGGCAAGTGAATAGCTTTGGTGAAAGAGTGTCACCTTGCCGCACGCCTCTCCCAATCGGGATGAGATTGGATAACCTGTGCATGCGCACTTGCATTGTGGCGGTCTTATATAATTCCCGGAGGATATCCACGCAACGCTTGTCAATGCCACAGCGATGGAGAGAGTTGAACACCGCCCAGTATTCAACAATGACATGAAACATTAAAAAGAATATTAATATACAATAATAAAAAATATCGGTGCGTGTACGTATGTACGCGCGTGAGAAGTTATACTTCTTCTTCTACTTCTAGAAGTTCAAAATAGCGACCTATTTTCTTAAGTCTAATATTAGATCTGTCTTTTACTATCAATGGCATGCCCAAGTACCGTTTTTTTTACGCGGAGAAAGTGAATTATTACTACCGCCCAGTGTTCAAGGGGAACGACTGAGTGGTTATGTTGGGTTCACCGTGCCTTACGACCCGACGTTGAGCTGCCCGGAGAGATGGAAAACGTCGGGCGACCGCCGGGCCGAGTCCCTAACTTATCTACACCGCACGGCATACCAACCAAAACTCCGCGGTGGCCATCTTCGGCGCTTTAGGGATGGCTGCCTGCTTCCTCCGACTCACGTCTAAGTTGTCGTCCGCAACCACCCCTAAGTATCGATTTTGACGTAAATGGCGGCCACTTTTTTCAATTATAACACTGGATCTGCCCGTTGTACCTAAAGCTATGCTCAGATATCGATTTTGAGGTCGATTGGCCTTAAAACAAAGAAATTCAAAGTGGCGGTCACTTTTTTGAAATCTGACCTTTATTGAGAAAATTTTGTGTCACACATGCGCGCGCGTCGTAAAATCTCATTCCTATCAATTTTTTATGACGCGCCTGAAGAAGTATAACTTCAAAAATTTATGTAATTCGAAGATTTTGGAGATAATCTTTTCCATCTTATCCTAATATTACAAGCGCGAAAGTTTGCAAGAGAGTTTGGATGTAAGTTTGTTACTCTCACGCAAAAGCTACCGAACGGATTACGATGAAATTTGGAACACGGGTAGATCATATCCTGGATTAACACATAGGCTACTTTATATACCGGGAATATATAAAGCGAGAAAAATATTTACCTAAATAGGCAGCACTGACGTTCGTGACATTGACACTTGACAGTGGACTGTGAAGTGTGAAGTAAGGTCACCGAGTAGACTACTCGGTGCTCCGAGTTGACTCTGCAACTCGAGTGCAAATTGACTCGAGTCAATATTTTTTTCACTCGAGTACGATTTTCGCAAACTCACTCGAGTCACTCGAGTCGCATCACTAATCTAGTGCAATTCTAGAGTCGTTAGCGCTTGGTTTTAATTTGGTTGAAAAATTTAGCAGTTGTTCATATTATAAGCATAAGTGGGGTTGTGGCGAGGATATCACGCTATCTCTTTTGTACGCACGTAGCGTTTTTGACACTTGATGTCGTCACAGTCCTGTGTTATAATTTTAAATGTAAGCTCCGTAACCGGGTGTAGGCTGAAACAATGAACTCCATTAAAATGATATGTCATAAATAATTGAAAATCTTCAGCAAAGCTGCCACACTTACATCCTACCTGAAATGTCCAAGACAAAGTTACCAAAACTGTAAAAAAGGGAATTAGCTAGTGCAGGGTCATCGTCGGCATTAATGAAGACATTGTGAAATTGATCAACTTATAGTCCGTCCTACCCAAGGTCCTACCATTTATATAACTTTTGACATATGCACCCTTATGAAATTTTATAATTATTGACAAGGAATCGAAAACAAAATAACTGAATACTTTATGGACGCCATTTTTTCTTTTCCTCTGCGACTGCCTCGGTGGCGTAGTTGTATTACAGTACGACTGCAAAGCTGAGGTCTCGGGTTCGATCCCCGGGTCGGGCAAAGTGATATTGAGTTTTTCTATTCAGTATCAGCTCGGAGTCTGGAATTTGTGCCCGATATGGCGATAGGCTCGCCCCTATCACATCATGGGACGGAATAACGGCGAAACGTGGGTGCACTAGTTGCGCCTCTGCCTACCCCTTCGGGGATAATAGGCGTGAGTTTATTAAATATTTTAATTTTTTTTTCTTTTCCATAGTGAAGCGACTTGCTCTTCAAATCCGATATTAATTAGGTATCGATCGATATTCGTTAAGCCCACTGATTGTGTAATAAAAATAATTCAAAACTTTTTCATTGAAAAACAAAACGTGGCAGTGTAATTTAAATATTTTCTAAATTTGTATGCGTAAGTATATACTTATATTATTGGTTTACTATTTTATTGGTTATCATATGATTACCAATAAAATAAACTATTACAGTTAGTATTGACAAAATTTGTATTGGATATAAAATATTTACCTTTAGAATAAATTTATATTCAGAAAATATACACATTCAAAGTCTTGTGCATGTTTGTAAAACAATACAAATTTTTGAGCAAAGATAAGATTTCGATGTGTTTAATCAATTAAAACTTCTACATAAATTAAATCGATTATTACAAGAAATCGAATCTATAACGCATCAGTACATCTCTTACAGTACAGATTTCATTGCGCGGTAATGACTGGTTCGATCCCCGGGTCGAACAAAGTGATAATGGGTTTTTCTACTCAGTATCAACCTGAAGTCTGGAATATGTGCCCGATATGTCGATTGGCTCGCCCCCTAAGTATCCATCATGGAACACGAACAGAATACGCACGGTAATTGGCGAATAGTGGGTACACTAGTTGTGCCTCTGCTTACCCCTTCGGGAATAAAGGGCTTAAGTATGTGTGTTTATCCTTTTTTCTGATACCTTATTTTTATATTCACAACATTATTTAGCGTAATCTAGTGCATTTTGGAAGCCAGATTTTCACAAGATATTGCGCATTTGTAACATGGGCTCAGTGCATTTCATTTTCCTCAAACGGCAACACTGATTTTTTCTATAATTGCAACATTGCACGCAAAGAGCATTATAATACTACGGAAATAGAGAACCCACTCATTCCTTTTTTATGCCAATCGTCAATTGTCAAATTACGGCACGTATAAACGTCTGTGTAATAGATGCCACTGGTGATGTTTTATCGCAAAAAAAATCCTGCAGGTGGCTCTATAATATCGCACGTCCAGATCAATACTGAATTATCTCGAAAAAATCTGTGAATCGAGTTTTTGTTTTGTGTAAATCGGCAAATAATTTACCGATTTACACAAAACAAAAACACGATTCACAGATTTTTTCGAGATAATTCAGTATTGATCTAGGCGTGCGATGTATTGTGTAATATTTTAGTTTGTAGAGATTGTTAATATACTGCAACATAAGGGTTCTAAAAGTACATATAAAGACGGTAAGCTTAATTTCTAGAACATTGTTTCACAAATATTTCAATATCTGTCGTTGCAACGTAATCTTTTAGACCCTTATTTAACAGTATATAACAATCACCAATCACTTACTATTGATATCTGATTATAATAATTATAGGGTGGCTAATTAGTAAAACCTTAATAATCAGAATATGGATTTATTACAATAAGATTTAAGTAGGTACGTAAAGTAATAAATATTGTACAAAACTTATCACAAGAACTATATCTAATATTATAAAATTACATTTTAAAATTAAAAATATTTTCGTGTTGACTATTAAAGATTAACAATTTGGTCTCATAATGTAATTATGCAGCTATAAATATTGTATCAACATAACATTGAATAGCTTGTTACTAGCTATAATAATCTCTACTAATATTATCAAGAGGAAAGATTTGTATTATTGCATGAGTTTAACGAATAAACTCAAAACCTACTGGACCGATTTTAACAGTTCTTTCACCAATATAAAGCTATATTACATTACATTAGGTATCAGCGAGTAACATGAAGTACTTTTTATCCCGGAAATACGTATTCAACCGGGCGGAGCCGCGAGCAATAATTATATAAAGTAATAAGTAGTAAGTAAAATAAATATGCAATTTCTCTCATGGATAATCGTGTTTAATTTTATTTTTTTGGCAGATTAACCTGCTTACATAAATATTACATTAAAATTTAAGTTAAAATTAAATCTGATTAATAATAACTAACACATTCCATCTATTTAAAACAAACCGATCTCGATAATTAATCTACAATTAATTATCAAGTGAGAACGTTAAAATAATTGCACTATCTTTTGATCTATTAGATATAAGTATGAACATTATTAAACACTGCAAAAAATTCGCTGAAACTAACGGATTTGGAACACTTTTGTTATACTAAATCTAATTGTAATATACATTTTGATGAGGAGCAAATTTTTATGATTCAGGATACCTCCAAATGGTGGGAATAAGAATAATAAATTCATATTTACTTGTATTGCAACGAAACTATTATTTCATTTATCAGGGTGTTTCACTGTCACCGATTATCACAAATGGATGAACCGTTGTTTACAAGAAAAATAGCATATTCCAAAAATATCTAATATCGGCATCTCAAATTCTGCATAATTATTTTAATCGTAATAATATGTAATAAATATAAGGTTGAATTTGTTAGAGCGTCACTGAAATACTAAATATATTCATCATTAATGCGTCGAGAGTTTAATAGTTGCCTATATTAAAACTAAATTACATAGTACAGTTAACGCCATTTTCCCTTTTCAGGGGTAGGCCGAGGTGTATCACATCCACATTTCGCCATCTATATTAGGTCCCATGTGATAGGGGGCGGATCTATTGCCATTTACAGGACACATTTCCGGACTCCCGGACTGATACCGAGTACAAAAACCAAATACCACTTTATTAGACCTGGGAATCGAACCCGTGACCTCAGCACTGCAGTCGTTCCGAAATACAACTACGCCACCGAGGCAGCCACAAAAACAAAACAACTAACCATAGTAATTCAACTAAATTAATAGAAAATAAGAACAACTCTTTGGAAAGTGGTTATTAGATACGACGTTATAATATAATATATAAAAAATAGTCATATAAAAAATATTTAAGAGATGTGTGAGTAGTTTGTGCATAAAAAAGAACTTAACTTCTATTAAATATTGCCTCACGATGTAGTATTCTATAAGAAACTACATAAAACACAACAAATCGAGTACCTACAATACATGCTTGCATAATATTACAAATTGAAAAATAAACGAAGTATAGACGATTTTTAAAGGCCATAAAAATTATATTTGTCTTTATTGACTGAAAAAGTCTTTAAAATGCTATATCCTCCTATTCAAATTATACTAATTGCCTAATGATATGAAGAACGATATTTTGCGTAGGTAAATCCAATTAATCCATGAAACAAACCACGTGACCTTTAAGTTTTTGACTTAATGAAAAATATATTTAGATCGATTTCACAATCCCATTGTATTCACAGAAAAAGGAACTACAAAGATGAACAAAAAACAAAAACACATTCTAATGTGCGCTGATCTATATATATAAAAGAAAGTGGTGTTAGTTACACCACTTATAACTCAAGAATGGCTGAACGGATTTACCTGAAAATTGGTGGAGAGGTAGCTTAGAACCAGGAGACGGACATAGGATACTTTTTATCCCGGGAAAATATAAACCGGGACTTTTATCCCGGATAATTGTTTTCTGCCAGTGGAACCGCAAGAAAACAAGTATAGAGATATTTCGAGATCCAGTTGAGGACATAATTACTCTTATCCCGGAAAAAGATAAACCGGGAATTATATCCCGGATTTTAATTTCTCGCGAGTGGAGCCGCCACGACTAAACCACTGAACCGATAGCGATGCAATTTGGCAGGGAGATAGTTTTAAACCCTGGGAAGAATCTAGGCTACTTCATATCCCGGGAAAATATAAACCGGGACCTTAATCTCGGAAAATAGTTTTTTGCCAGTGCCATCCAAAGGAAATCAATCTCAAGTTTGAGTTACATCTCAAGTAGACATAATGTATGAACAGTTCAATACATTATGTCTACTTGAGATGTAACTCAAACTTGAGATTGACCTATTAATACCGCCCATAGGCTACTATTATCCCGGAAAACAGACACCGGGAATTTTATTCGGGATTTTTTTCCGGAAAAAAATATGGTTAGGTATTATTTACGGAGGGGTGGGGGTGTTTAGGAATTTTAAAATTTCGTTAAATAAGGACTCATTTGGTGGCAGGGAGGGTTTTTGCAAGAAAATTACGCGGAAAATTTGATAATTTAAGAATACTTAACCGCCATATTAAACGTGTATGTCACTGAATTCCTCCTAAGCGGCTGGACCGATTTTAATGATTTTTTTGTGTCCTCAGGTGGGTTTGAGAATAGTTTCGATTAACAATTAGATCCGGTAGGTGGCGCTGTACTCGGGTTCTAGGATTTCATTTCCTTTTTAGGGCAGGACAACGTCTGTCGGGGCCGCTAGTTTATAATAATTTGATGTAAAAAATATTTAATGCATCTAACAATTAATTTAACAATAAATTATAAGACAAGATTATAAATCATAATGTTAAGAACTGCTTTAAACAGATCTATGAAGCTATGGATTAAACATAAAAAAGCACAATAGGCATGTGTTACTACTAGTCGTCAATCAAAGTGTATAAGAGAGTAGTTTGTAATCTAAAGTAAATATTCACAGAACAAAAGTAGCATTCGAACAATGATCGTATTAAAAGCTTAATAATTTCGGCATTATATACATAATATTACCTTTTTAACTAATTGCATTGATGAAATAATTTAAATACAGTTCGAATTCCAACAGACAATAAATACGAAATTAATTATATTAAATCAAATCAAAAAGATAAAGCGCAGGTAAGTTATACAAAAAAGGCGCTTGCAATATAAATATAAAAAAAGAATTACAGGGTATTAAATAAAAAACAAACCAACTGAAAAATGGTAATAGCGAATCGGATCAAAATCATCCATTTCAATTTTTTTTTGTGGAGTTATGTTGAAAGTCCTCTTTAGGTATCACTAAATTAAGTTATTGCAACGAAACTATTGGGTCTACAGTAATCATACTTTTAAGACCTTTATACTATAAGTACCTATATTAGAATAAGATATTCTGCTACAAGCCTAACATAATTTGGATGGTTAATTTTCATGATTACAGGTAGTGTCTTCAAAACACAGGTTATACAAAAAATCTGTGATTTTAGAAGTTATACTTCTTTAGGCGAGTTATGAAAAAATGATGAGAGTAAATTTTAAGATGCGCGCGCATCATGTAATACATTTAGACTAATAGTAACACAAAAGTCACAGGTTGGGCGCGCGCATCACTGTAATTTAGTTTTAATACTATTAACAGACTTAAATAAAGGAGGTTCTAAATATCCTCACGTTATTCTATAAGGAACTTTACCTTAGAGGATAGAGTAGGGCTTCTAGTGTGGCGGGTCTACTGTACTGTGCACCTGACAACCCCACACCCCTTTCACCCCCTGAAAAACCAAACCACATTTGACCCTTATTGACCCCCCAACCCAAATTGATCCCCCCTTGCCTATCAAACACATTTTTAACCCCCTTGACCCTAACCTAATTTGACCCCTCTTGACTCCGCAAACACATTTCAACCCCCTTGATCCCCAATATAAATAGACCACCCACACCCATTTTCGACCCTTAACCCCCCTAATATAACATAATTAATACTAAATACTATTATTAAATTATTTAATGATGACAAAGAAGTATAACTTCTCACACGCGTACATAAGTACACGCACCCTTTTTTTTTTCTCTCTTAGAGCCGTTTGAATTTCCTCTTTTACGTAACCTACAGATTTCACTGCGTAACTTCTTTATATTTTTTTGGAATAAACCTGAGTGTTGTGAACTGCGTTTCATCTGAGTCTGCTCGTGAGACTATATGAGTGTTCTTTATTTATTTCAGCCCCATCTGAAAAAATAAAAATAGTTATGAGAAAATAAAACTAACAACATACATACATACATGCATATACACTCACGCCTTTTATCCCCGAAGGGGTAGGCAGAGGCGCAACTAGTGCACCCACTTCTCGCCGTTAATCCGTCCCATGATCCCCTATCACGGGCTAGCCTATCGCCATATCGGTAACAAATTCCAGACTCCGAGCTGATACTGAATAGAAAAACTCAATATCACTTTGCCCGACCCGGGGATCGAACCCGAGACCTAAGCATTGCAGTCGTACCATAATACAACTACGCCACCGAGGCAGTCAGATAATTTATTTTATTTGTTAAAACTAACAAAGAACATAAATTATCTGGACTTTACGTACAATATACAGTGTGACTGGTAATATGACTTATTCCCGTTAAGAACATGTAGATTCGGTCAAAAGCAATCGATTTTGTTTCATGAAGCCCTATCGGGAATTCAATACTTTTCGAGCAATTCAATATTTATTGAATTTTAATTATTTGAATTTTAAGATATACCTACATATGCATATACACTGACGGACCCATAAACTGCATCAATGTTGAAGACGCCTTTGAAATAAACATTTTAACCAAGTATTCAACCTTTTTCTACAAAGTTAAATTGAAACCTATAGTTTGGTTCGTTAACTTCATAACAGCATAGTATGAACAAGTATAAAGTATCATATTATTATTATCCTTAAGTGTGTGTTTGTATAATGGAAAGGACCAATTATTTTTTTTTAACAAAAACGATAAATGTAACAAAATTTGGTTCTGGTTGGTTTGTTTAAAAATTGGTATTTAAATAAAAAAAAATTGAAGCACAGGTTTTTTTTCTTTTAATAAGGTGTATTGCTTCCACGTGCATTAATTACAGATTCTAATCGGTTCTGCATATATCTGATTAGGGTCATTAAACGGTCTTACGGGATATTGTTCCATTCTTGTGAAATCGCTGTTCTTAGTGCTGCCACTGTTGTGGGCACAGGATTTTTCGCGTATACCGCTTTTTTATAGTGTCCCATTTTGTGGGACATTACAGCTGTATTAATATGTTATATGTAAATATCAGTCATTTTAAGACATAACGTAGTAACCCATAATATGTGACATAACATTAATGTCTCAGAGTAACGAGAGCAGTGTAATACCTCGCAGTGATTCGTAATTCAAAGTTTCGGTGGTTTGTGTAGTTGTGTTATTTACCAACAGGCAACCAGCTTGGACATTTAGTTATATATATGAATAAAAAGTATAATAAGTAATGAAATATTATACGTACTTACAATATTAGCGACCGGATGGTTAATCGAGCTTGAGAGATCCTCAGACACCGAGCAAGTGTTTTCAAATTGTTCTGGAACGCAATAAAATTTTTATTTAGGGTGCATATTGCCTATGTCGTTTTATTGTTCAAGCTTACTCTATACCAAGTATTTGTGATTCTATGGAGAATAGACACACGTACAAAAAGTCGTATATTCAAATTAAAATCATTTATTCAGTAATTAGGCCTCTAAGGGCACATTTACACGTCTTTTTGAAAATAAAAATTAAATAAACTAAATGATACCAGTGCTTCGGAAAAGCCCACTGACCTGAGAAGAAGCACCAAGAAACTCAGCGTGGGTCTTTCATATTTTTTTTAAAGTATATGTACAGGGTGTCCAGTATTTAATAGATAACCTTGAAATGTCTTATAGTAGAACTTATTGCCGTTTAGAAAAAAATACGAAATAAAATATATTATGAGTAGTACCTGAGATATGAACTTTTCTAAAAAAAGTCGCAATTTTTTTGACTTATTTTACTTTCTTGTACACTACGACCAGAAATGAAGGAAATCCATAGTTTTTTTGTTATTTTATTATTATACACTAACTAGGCTAATAGAGAGATCCTACTATCCTTCTAATTTTATAAAGGCGAAAGTTTGTAAGAATGTATGGATGTTTGTTCCTCTTTCACGCAAAAACTACTGAACGGATTTCGATGAAATTTGGCACACGGGTAGGTCATATCCTGGATTAACACATAGTCTACTTTTTATCCCGGGAAAATATAAAGCGGGACTTTTATCCCGGAAAAACTTTTTAAGGCGGGCGGAGCCGCGGGCAAAAGCTAGTAGTCAATAGTTTGACTAGTTATTGCACTTTTAAAAAAAAACATGCAAGTACAAAATTGTAATCGCAATTGTATTACGGCATAGCTGCGATGGTCTTGGGTTCGCTCTCCAGGTCGGGAAAAGTGATATTGAGTTTTAAATTAAGTATCAGCTCGAAGTCTGGAACTTGTGCCCGATATGGCGATAGGATCGCCCCTATCATATCATGGGACGGAATACACTCAGCAAAAAGTGGGTACATTAGTTGCGCCTCTGCCTTCGGGGATAAAAGGCGTGAGTATGTATGTGCGTCATAATTGTTTTCACCTAAAAACTTCCAAATCAATCACAAAATATTAACCTTACCCATCATAAGTACATAATAATATGGAAAAATTGCTTACCTAAATCCAATGTTGGGACTTCGTTTTTTGTAAGGCGTCTACTGGGTAATATATACTTAGGCTCAAAGTGTCTGTAGCGTAATCGAACATTTTTTAAACATATTATTCTCCTTTTCAACGCATTTCCACCAAGAACTTTTGCCCACTGCATATACCCGTCATTTTGATGACTTTCCCATCTAAAAGTAAGCGCACTGGGAAAGTGGTAAAGCGCACCTGGAAAACAAAATGATATAAGTACACTTATTATGTATCTGAAAAATAATATAATAAAACTTGCCATTATATATTATCTAAGTACTATTACACTGATGAGTGTTGGAAACTAGCCATCTCTTCTAAAAACATACATCACCCTATTTATCCCGAAAGCGATAGGCAGGGTTGCAGAGGTGCAACCAGAACACTCACTTTAATACCGTGTGTGTTCCATCTTATGGTGTAATAGTAGGCGAGCCTATGGCTACCTCGGGTACAAATTCCCGACTCCGGGCTGACAGTAGAAAAACTCAATATCACTTTGCCCGACCCGGGATTCGAACCCAGGATCTGAAAGCAGTGGTCGATATTGACATGCTATACAACTACGCCAACAAGGCAATCCACTCCTCGACAAGGCACAGTCACCCTTGTACACCACACTGAACTAGAGTGGGTGGGCAGACTTAACATATACTCCGCGCCAGATAACGTAACATTAAAGCACATTGACCTTTATTCATTTAATGAGGTATGACAAACCTTTGGCACAGTTAAAATATAATTATTTATAAACACATTTCAAAAAGAACGTTACAATTGACAGCTAAGCCAAGGAAATAAAAGTCGGTTAGAAAACTAAATATTAATACTGCCGTGATAAGCAACGTTCTGGCTGAATACTTCATAACTGGATTAATAATAACCGAGAACATGTGTCACACTACTAAATACCAAACAATACCTAAACTAGACAGCAATAAGGTTCAATTTTTACTGGGCGACATTGACTGGTCCCTGGCGCTCACCTACGATGATCCTAATGTTATATTAGAAATTAAGTCAATTTAATTCAGTATATGATAAATGTAAGTATAATGGTAGTATAAACATAAATAAACGAAGGTCATTTAAATGGGTTCATAACAGAATGGTATATTTGTGTGACAAGAAGAATCAATTACTCAAAATCTGGACAGTGACTAAGCAATAAAGCCAATAAATTACTATACAACAAAATATATAAACAGCCTAAGAAATAATTATATAATGAACAAAATTACTAATAACTTCGGCAATCCTAAAAAAAATATGGTCTATTATAAATCAATTATGTGGGAAATTTACAGTCTATAGATGATATTATAATTAGAACTTTCAAATAACATAGTTTAAACGAATTAGTAAACATATTTGCAAAGGAATATAGAAGCACTGACTCAGTGGCGTAGTTGTATTATGGTGCGACTGCAATGCTGAGGTCTCGGATTTGAACCCCAGGTCAGGCAAAGTGATATTGAATTTTTGTATTTTGTATCAGCTCAGAGTCTGGAATTTGTGCCCGATATGGCCATAGGCTCGCCCCTACCACATCATGGGACGGAATAATGGCAAAAAGTGGGTGCACTAGTTGCGCCTCTGCCTACCCCTTCGGGGATAAAAGGCATGAGTGTATACAAGGTCATTTTGACATTGCGTTAATAAATGAAACCACATACCTATCTCGTTGAAAATAACGTTTTCCATTATGTTATTTTAACCGTAGATGTAAAATAAAAAAGTGTAAGTTTCGAACAAAATAAATATCAATAAAATGTAACTCTAAGTTTACACGCCCTAATGCCACTATGACTGCTCTAGGAAAATTCGTCGCACCACTTTCAGTCAGTAATACACTTACGCACACACCACATTCGCACTAAACTACAAAATGATATAAAAATTGGAATACTACAAACGCGAGTTTTGGCGAAAGTATTCGTTATTCATTGATGATTTTTGGCACAATGTTAGCAGAGGCATAGACGAATATGTGGTTTTATTTAGTAACGCAATGTAAAAATGACCCTGTATATACATGTATGTATATACATATAGAAGCAATGTCAAAATTATTTGTACCTCTTGTGATAAACCTTTTCTAAATGAGATAACATATACAAACAAACCTGAGCTAACCATGAAACTCAATAAGGCTAAGAATGATACTATTATGACCATAATTAAACACATGAATGATAAAAAAGTCCGGGTTTTCATGGTATTCGTCCTTGTGATATTAAGAAGTACGCAGAAATTCCTGTTATTACACATCTAATAAACTAACGAGTTTATTAGATGTGTAATAACAGGAATTTCTGCGTAGCAACGGCTAAGGGTAGTTAACCAGATGAGTATTGGGAGATTTTCCGGCATAAAAGTACCGCTTTGTATTTCCCCGGGATAAATTATACATACAAAACTTCTTCTTGAATCACTCTATCTATTAAAAAAAAACCGCATCAAAATCCGTTGCGTAGTTTTAAAGATCTAACCATACTTACGCACAGACAGCGGGAAGCGACTTTGTTTTATACTATGTAGTGATGAAAAATAACTTTTCTCAATTCTAACATTGGATCCGTCTTTTGTACCTACAGGCCTGCCCAGATATCGATTTTGAGGTCGATTGGCCTTAAAACAAAGAAGTACAAAATGGCGACCACTTTTCTTAAGTCTAACATTAGACCTGACTTTTACCATCAATGGCATGCCCAGTATCGATTTTGAGGTCAATTCGCATAAACACAAAGAAATTAAAAATGGCGGCCACTTTTTTGAATCCTAACATTGGATCCGTCTTTTGTACCTAAAGGCCTGCCCAGATATCGATTTTGAGGTCGATTGGCCTTAAAACAAAGAAATTCAAAATGGCGGCCGCTTTTCTCAATTCTAATATATAATTAAGATTTGCATCCAATGGAAACCCAAAAATAAGCTAAAAAGAAACAACCTGTAGATGTTCAGTTTTCATACATTTTGCAGAAATCGGCCCGAGCGTGGATCCACGCTCCCGGCAGAGTTTGAACACTTTTTTTGAGCGTGGATCCACGCTCCCGGCACGCGAGGGCTTAATAAAATTATAGAAAGGTGCTTAGGAAATTAAATTAGTAAATATTTGATCAATAATAACATTATCCATGACCATCAACATGGATTTCGGAAGAATAAAAATATATCACAATTATTCTGCAAATTTACAAATGAAGTTCATACACACTTGAATAACAAAAAAGATGTGATTGCTTTATTCAATGATTTTAGTAAAGCCTGCTACGACACCCTAAGATACCCTATATATAAAAATCTCACGTGGTATATAAGGCGCTCTCTTAGATTTATCGAAAACTATCACCTTAACTGCCAAACTACAGTAAAAATCAATAATAATATCAAAACTTACGAGAGACATATTACATTACTAGAAAAAATGGTTTCACTCACATATTCTTGGTCAGAATCGCTGACCAGTTTCGACCTATTAAGTAAGTCATCTTCATAGGCGAGTGCTGAGAGGACGTCGCGTCGCGGAGGCCTCTTGATCACTGCCAAACGGATTCCGAAGATGTCGCAGCTGCTAGACATCATCATCAGAGAAAGTTAATAATGCTTATAGCAATTTCGTTCTCACTGAAGAAGGTACGGCTAATAATTTCACCAATTGAATATCTACTGTATAGTCACGACATGTGCAACATATTTAGTGAGGGTTTTGTATACCAATTTGCTGATGACACCTGTCTGGTTGTTGCTGACAAAATATTCTTATTGCCCAAAATGCTATGCAAATGAATTTTAAGCCCTCGCGTGCCGGGAGCGTGGATCCACGCTCAAAAAAAGTGTTCAAACTCTGCTGGGAGCGTGGATCCACGCTCGGGCCGATTTCTGCAAAATGTATGAAAACTGAACATCTACAGGTTGTTTCTTTTTAGCTTATTTTTGGGTTTCCATTGTATGCAAATCTTAATTATATATTAGAATTGAAAAAAGTGGCTGCCATTTTAAATTTCTTTGTTTTAAGGCCAATCGACCTCAAAATCGATATCTGGGCAGGCCTTGAGGTACAAAAGACGGATCCAATGTTAGAATTGAAAAAAGTGGCCGCCATTTTGAATTTCTTTGTTTTAAGGCCAATCGACCTCAAAATTGATATCTGGGCAGGCCTGTAGGTACAAAAGACGGATCGAATGTTAGAATTGAAAAAAGTGGCCGCCATTTTGAACTTCTTTGTTTTAAGGCCAATCGACCCCAAAATCGATATCTAGGCAAGCCCTTTAGGTACTGAAGGCGGATCCAATGTTAGAATTGAAAAAGTGGCCACTTTTTTCGTCTCAGATTTTGGGGTCGATTGGCTTTAAAACAAAGAAGTTCAAAATGGCGGCCACTTTTTTCAATTCTGACATTGGATCCGTTTTTTGTACCTACAGGCCTGCCCAGATATTGATTTTGAGGTCGATTGGCCTTAAAACAAAGAAATTCAAAATGGCGGCCACTTTTTTCAATTCTAACATTGGATCCGTCTTCAGTACCTAAAGGCTTGCCTAGATATCGATTTTGGGGTCGATTGGCTTTAAAACAAAGAAGTTCAAAATGGCGGCCACTTTTTTCAACTCTAACATTCGATCTGTCTTTTGTACCTACAGGCCTGCCCAGATATCGATTTTGAGGTCGATTGGCCTTAAAACAAAGAAATTCAAAATGGCGGCCACTTTTTTCAATTCTGTCATTAGATCCGTCTTTTGTACCTAAAGGCCTGCCCAGATATCGATTTTGAGGTCGATTGGCCTTAAAACAAAGAAATTCAAGATGGCGGCCATTTTTTTCCATTCTGACATTGGATCCATCTTTTGTGCCTAAAGGCCTGCCCAGATATCGATTTTGAGGTCGATGGGCCTTAAAACAAAGAAATTCAAAATGGCGCCCACTTTTTTCAATTCTAACATTCGATCCGTCTTTTGTACCTACAGGCCTGCCCAGATATCGATTTTGAGCTCGATTGGCCTTAAAACAAAGAAATTCAAAATGGCGGCCATTTTTCTCAATTCAAGCATTGGATCCGTCTTTTGTAACCAAAGATATACCCAGATTTCGATTTTGAGGTCAATCGGCCTCAAAACAAAGAAATTCAAAATGGCGGCCGTCTATGCCAAATCTTACAATGTTTCTGCATATTTTAGTGACCATTGATCCTCAATAAATAAGTAAATAAATAATTAAAAAAAAAAGGTCTAAAAGAATTTTATGGTGTATAAATTAGAACATCCTTTACATTGAAAATCCGATTTTTTCAAATGTATGGGCGGCACGCACGCGTCTTTTACGCAAACCGAGCCCGGCATTCCAGGGGTTAATACTCTATGCAAGTGGGCATATGATGTGGGCCTAACTATTAATTAGTAGTTTTAGACCGCGGCTCTGCCCGCGTTTCGATTTTCCAGGATAAAAGACGCGCTTTTTATTGTCCCGGGATAAACTGCAGCCTATGTATTAATCCAGAACAATATCTACCCGTGTGCCAAATTTCATCGCAATCCGTTCAGCAGTTTTTGCGTGAAAGAGTAACATCCATACATCCATACATACTTACAAACTTTCGCCTTTATAATATTAGTAGAATTCAAAATTTATTCACATCCACTCACCACACCTTAAATCAGAAATTATGCCAACTATCCAGGCTCATACCCACCAATGCATCCACCATCAAAGTAATTAATACTTATAATTGTAAACTAAACTGGAGACCATACATTGAATATGTATGTAATAGATTAAGATCCATTGTAGCTAAACTATCCCTACTTAAATGAAAATTACCTTTTAGCACACTGAGAATGTTGTATAATGTGTTGGCTGACTCTGTCATAAGCTATGGTCTCAGTAGTTATGTTAGAACATACAAGACTTATATAGACGAGATTTATAGATTACAAGTAACACTTTTAAAAACAATTGTACCCTTAAATATTAAACGCAAGTGTAGTAAATGTAACTCTGAATAATTTAAATACTATAGAATTGTAGACATATAATAAAATAAAAATGTTTATAATATGTAGGCTATGATAACTTGCTTAAAACCTAGAACAAGAAATACCTCTAATTTGCGCAACCTATCGTATTTTTCCTAAATATACATTACCTCCATGTACTAAAAATTATGGAAAACGTACCGACGGATATATGTTACCATCACTTTTAAATGAGTTAAATAATGAAATACATGACAAACTGTTCATTAAACCGAATAAATGTAAAGTGATTCTTAAACCAATGTACCTACCTTTCGATGGGATCAAATGTGTAGCTCTAGTGTTATAAATTAGTTTGTGCGTGTAATTGTGTATTTATAAGCGAGTCAATTTGTAACCGCGATACAATATAAACCATCTTAGGTTTTCTTTCACTGATATTCCTTTGGTACCTACACTTTCGTTTTGTTTTATTTTCGATAACTGTTAGTGAATATTTGAAATAAGACTTACCGTCCACAGCACAGCGAAAATAACTTTCGCCATTTTACAAACACGCGTGCAATACGACATCCATGTATCCGTAAAACAATCAAATCGAAACCAAGTCCGAGCCAGGGGTCAAACTTTCCGGAGTATTATAATGCTCTTTGGGTCAAACAAAATTACAAGATCACACAATATACAAACGGCCACAAATCGCAAATAGAAATTGAAAACATGGCCACCGGATGACGGATCACGAAAATAAGGCTGTGTTACCACTTCACTTAAAATAATATTCCCCACGAAAAATATATAATTTAGTTACTAAGAAACATAACTTAAATTTTAAAATTCTGTAATTATATTTCAGTATATAATTTATGTAGAAAATAGTTTAATTATAAAATATAATCATGTATGTGTCACATGTCAAGTGGTATAAAATAATAAAATTACACACTTTTGTGCCATTCATAAAAATGTGGCAAACTTACTAAACATACTTCAAACATCGTGACATTTGACTTCATTCATATCGTTCAGAAATTGGGTTCAGTTCAGTTTTAATATGAGTTTTGTAGATTTCTAGACTTCGTTACAGTCTTTTTGGATCTAACTAGAAATCTAGCGCCGCCAAGAGTTGGGGTGCATAAAACTAAATGAGAACGAATGAAGGAACGAGTGAACGAAGGTACGAAATCACAGAGTGACACCCAAAGAGCATTATAATACTACGGAAATAGAGAACCCACTCATTCCTTTTTTATGCCAATCGTCAATTGTCAAATTACGGCACGTTAACAATACGAAACACTAGATGCCACTGGTGACGTTTTATCGCTAAAAAAATCCTGCAGGTGGCACTATAATATCGCACGCCTAGATCAATACTGAATTATCTCGAAGAAATCTGTGAATCGTGTTTTTTATGTAAATCGGCAAAATTTGCCGATTTACACAACACAAAAGACACGATTCACAGATTTTTCGAGATAATTCAGTAATGATCTGGGCGTGAGATGTAGTGTGTAATGTTTAAGTTTGTAGTGATTGTTAATATACTGCAACATAAGGGTTCTAAAAGTACATATAAAGACGGTAAGCTTAATTCTCTAGAACATTGTTTCACAAATATTTCAATATCTGTCGTTGCAACGTAATGTTTTAGACCCTTATTTAACAGTACATAACAATCACCAATCACTTACTATTGATATCTGATAATAATTATAGGGTGGCTAATTAGTAAAACCTTAATAATCAGAATATGGATTTATTACAATAAGATTTAAGTACGTGCTTTAAGTAATAAGTATTGTACAACACTTATACAATAACTACATCTAATATTATAAAATTACATTTTAAAAATTAAAAATATTTTCGTGTTGACTATTAAAGGTTAACAATTTGGTCTCATAATGTAATTATGCAGCTATAAATATTGTGTCAACATAACATTGAATAGCTTGTTAATAGCTATAATAATTTATTCTAATATTATCAAGAGGAAAGATTTGTATTATTGTATATGTGTAACGAATGAACTCTAAAACTACTGGACCGATTTTAACAGTTCTTTCACCAATACAAAGCTACGTTACATTACATTAGGTATCAGCGAGTAACATAAACTACTTTTTATTCCGGAAAAACTTATTCAACCGGTCGGAGCCGCGAGCAATAATTAAAGAAAGTAATAAATAGTAATATAAATATGCAATTTCTCTCATAGATAATCGTGTTTAATTTTATTTTTTTTATTATTAATAACTAACACATTCCATCTACTTAAAACAAACCTATCTCGATAATTAATCTACAATTAATTATCAAGTGAGAACGTTAAAATAATTGCACTTTCTTTTGATCTATTAGATATATGTATGAACATTATGTAACACTGCAAAAAATTCGCTGAAACTAACGGTTTTGAAACACTTTTGTTATAATAAATCTAAATGTAATATACATTTTGATGAGAAGCAAGTTTTTCAGACTACTTTTATGATTCAGGATACCTCCAACTAGTGGGAATAACAATAATAAATTCATATTTTACTCGTATTGCAACGAAACTATTATTTCATTTATCAGAATGTTTCACTGTCACCGATTATCGCAAATGGATGAACCGTAGTTTACAATAAAAATAGCATATTCCAAAAATATCTAATATCGGCATCTCAAATTCTGCATAATTATTTTAATCGTAATAATATGTAATAAATATAAGGTTGAATTTGTTAGAGCGTCACGCAAATACTGAATATATTCATCATTAATGCGTCGAGAGTTTAATAGTCGCCTATATTAAAACTAAATTACATACGTACAGTTTACGCCTTTTTCCCTTTTCAGGGGTAGGCCGAGGTGTATCACACCCACATTTCGCCATCAATATTAGATCCCACGTGATAGGGGGCGGATCTATTGCCATTTACAGGGCACATTTCCGGACTCCCGGACTGATACTGAGTAGAAAAACCCAATACCACTTTGTTAGACCTGGGAATCGAACCCGTGACCTCAGCACTGCAGTCGTTCCGAATTACAACTACGCCACCAAGGCAGCCACAAAAACAAAACAACTAACCATAGTAATTCAACTAAATTAATAGAAAAGAAGAACAACTCTTTGGAAAGTGGTTATTAGATACGACGTTATAATATGCAGATTCATATAAAAAATATTTAATATATGTGTGAGTAGTTTTTGTATAAAAAAGAACTTAACTGCTATTAAATATTGCCTCACGGTGTAGTATTCCATAAGAAACTAAATAAAATACAACAAATTGAGTACAGCTACCTACAATTATACATGCTTGCATAATATTACAAATTGAAAAAAAAAACGAAGTATAGATGATTTTTTGAGGCCATAAAAATTATATTTGTCTTTATTGACTGAAAAAATCTTTAAAATGCTATATCCTCCTATTCAAATTATACAAATTGACTATTGATATGAAAAACAATATTTTGCGTAGGTAAATCCAATTAATCCATGAAACAAACCACATGACCTCTAAGTTTTTGACTTAAAGAAAAATATATTTAGATCGATTTCACAGTCCCATTGTATCCACAGAAAAAAGAACTACAAAGATTAACAAAAAAACAAAAACACATTCTTATGTGCGCTGATTTATAATAATTTGATGTAAAAAATATTTAATGCATCTAACAATTAATTTAACAACAAATTATTAGACAGATTATAAATCATAATGTTAAGAACTGCTTGAAACCGGTCTATGAAGCTATGGATTAAACATAAAAATGCACAATAGGCATGTGTTACTACTAGTCGTCAATCAAAGTGTATAATACTATAACAGAGTAGTTTGTAATCTAAAGTAAATATTCACAGAACAAAAGTAGCATTCGAACAATGATCGTATTAAAAGCTTAATAATTTCGCCGTTATATACATAATATTACCTTTTTACAAATTACATTGATGAAATAATTTAAATAGAGTTCGAATTCCAACAGACAATAAATACGAAATTATTATATTAAAATCAAATCAAAAAGTTAAAGCGCAGGTAAGTTACACAAAAAAAGGCACTTGCAACATAAATTTAAAAAAGAATTACAGGGTATTAAATAAAAGGCAAACCAACTGAAAAACGGTAATAGCGAATCGGATCGAAATCATCCATTTTAATTTTTTTTATGGAGTTATGTTGAAAGTCCTCTTTAGGTATCACTAAATTAAGTTATTGCAACGAAACTATTGGGTCAACAGTAATCGTACTTTTAAGACCTTTTTACTATAAGTACCTATATTAGAATAAGATATTCTGCTACAAGCCTAACATAATTTGGATGGTTAATTTTCATGATTACAGGTAGTGTCTTCAAAACACAGGTTATACAATAAATCTGTGATTTTAGATGTTATACTTCTTTAGTCGCATTATGAAAAAATGATAAAAGTGAAATTTCAAGATGCGCGCGCATCATGTAACACATTTAGACTAACAGTAACACAAGAGTCACAGGCTGTGCGCGCATCACTGTAATTTAGTTTCAATACTATTAACATACCCTACTTCAATAAAGGAGGTTCTTAATATCCTCACGTTAAGGAACTTTACCTTAGAGGATAGAGTAGGGCTTCTAGTGTGGCGGGTCTACTGTACTGTGCACCTGACACCCCCACACCCCTTCACCCCCCTGAAAAATTAAACCAAATTTGACCCTCATTGACCCCCCAACTCAAATTGATCCCCCCTTGCCAATAGACACATTTTTAACCCCCCTTGACCCTAACCTAATTTGACCCCTCTTGACCCCGCAAACACATTTCAACCCCCTTGACCCCCCCTATAAATAGACCCCCACACCCATTTTCGACCCTTGACCCCCCTAATATAACCTAATTAATACTGAATACTATTATTAAATTATTTAATGATGCCAAAGAAGTATAACTTCTCACGCGCGTACATAACACCATTTTTTTCTCTTAGAGCCGTTTGGTTGCTTAAATAAATTTCCTCTTTTACGTAACATACAGATTTCACTGCGTAACTTCTTTATATTTTTTTGGAATAAACCTGAGTGTTGTGAACTGCGTTTCATCTGAGTCTGCTCGTGAGACTGCATGAGTGTTCTTTATTTATTTCAGCCCCATCTGAAAAAATAAAAAATTGTTATGAGAAAAAAAGCCTAACAAATAAAATAAATTGACTGCTAATATGACGTATTCTCGTTAAGAACATGTAGATTCGGTCAAAAGCAATCGATTTTGTTTCATGAAGTCCTATCGGGAATTCAATACTTTTCAAGCAATTTAAGATTTATTGAATTTTAAGATATACCTACATATGCATATACACTGACGGACCCATAAACTGCATCAATGTTAAAGATGCCTTTGAAATAAACATTTTAACCTAGTATTCAAACTTTTTATACAAATTTAAATTGAAACCTATAGTTTGGTTCGTTAACTTCATAACAGCATGGTATCAGGTTAGACTAACAAGTATGAAGTACTAGCTTTTGCCCGCGGCTCCGCCCGCTTTAAAACGTTTTTCCGGGATAAAAGTCCCGCTTTATATTTTCCCGGGATAAAAAGTAGCCTATGTGTTAATCCAGGACATGATCTACCCGTGTACCAAATTTCATCGAAATCCGTTCAGTAGTTTTTGCGTGAAAGAGTAACAAACATCCATACATCCAAACATCCAAACATCCATACATTCTTACAAACTTTCGCCTTTATAATATTAGTAGGATTATTATCCATTATATCATATAAGTGTGTGTTTGTATAATGGAAAGGACCAATCATTTTTTTTTTAACAAAAACGATAAATGAACAAAATTTGGTTGTGGTTGGTTTGTTGAAAAATTCGTATTTAAATTTAAAAAAATGAAGCACAGGTTTTTTTCTTTTAATAAGGTGTATTGCTCCCACGTGCATTAATTACAGATTCTAATCGGTTCCGCATATATCTGATTAGGGTCATTAAACGCTCTTACGGGATATTGTTCCATTCTTGTGAAATCGCTGTTCTTAGTGCTGCTACTGTTGTGGGCACAGGATTTCTCACATATATTCATACATATACACTCACGCCTGTTATCCCCGAAGGAGTAGGCAGAGGCGCAACTAGTGCACTCACTTTTCGCCTTTATTCCGTCCCATGATGTGATAGGGGGCGAGCCTATCGCCATATCGGGCACAAATTCCAGACTCCGAGCTGATACTGAATAGAAAAACTCAATATCATTTTGCCCGACCCGGGGAACGAACCCGAGACCTCAGCTTTGCAGTCGTACCATAATACAACTACGCTACCGAGGCAGCAGGATTTCTCGCATATACATCTTTTTTTGTACTGTACCATTTTGTGGGCCCTTACAGCTGTATTAATATGTTATGTGTAAATATCGGTCATTTTAAGACATAACGTAGTAACCCATAATATGTGACATAACATTAATGTCTCAGAGTGACGAGAGCAGTGTAATACCTCGCAGTGATTCGTAATTCAAAGTTTCGGTGGTTTATGTTGTTGTGTTATTTACCATCAGGCAACCAGCTTGGACATTTTGTCATTTATATGAATAAAAAGGATAATAAGTAATGAAATATTATACGTACTAACAATATTAGCGATCGGATGGTTAATCGAGTTTGAGGCATCCTCAGACACTGAGCAAGTGTTTCCAAATTGTTCTGGAATGCAATAAAATTTTTATTTTTAGGGTGCATATTGCCTATGTCGTTTCTTATAGTTCAAGCTTACTCTATACCAAATATTTGTGAGTCTATGGAGAATAGAAACACGTACAAAAAGTCGTATATTCAAATTAAAATCATTTATTCAGTAATTAGGCCTCTAAGGGCACTTTTACACATAATTTTTACCAATATTTTTTAATAAACTAAAAGATTCTACCAGTACTTCGACGCCGCCGCAAGCACAGACGTTAAAGTGAGCTCAGATTATGGCTAACCAAGAGAAAAGGGATGCAACAAAGTGGTATCAAATGAGTATCATAGTATGTTAAAAATATACTCTTAGGACTATCCAAGAAAGTCGCACATATCAATCTGTCACAAATCATTTAAGCTACATACAATTCATCTTATCTTTGCGTAGCGACCAACCATTCAGATGGATATTTGTCATTAAAACACTCGTACAGCATAGTAACCCTATAATAGTAATTTAACCTTTTTAATATAATAATAGGTAATCGCATGCATGTTTTTAGTTTTGTTGTATGCGTAATATCAAGGTGCAATAATTTTCTGGCGATTATTGCTTCCAATAATTTGAATTGTTAATTAACTGCCTCGGTGGCGCAATTGTATTACGGTATAGCTGCGATGGTCTTGGGTTCGCTCTCCAGGTCGGGAAAAGTGATATTGAGTTTTAAATTAAGTATCAGCTCGGAGTCTGGAATTTTTGCCCGATATGGCGATAGGTTCGCCCCTATCATATCATGGGACGGAACACACTCAGCAAAAAGTGGGTACATTAGTTGCGCCTCTGCCTTCGGGGATAAAAGGCGTGAGAATGTGTGTGCGTCATAATTGTTTTCACCTAAAAACTTCCAAACCAATCACAAAATATTAACCTTACCTATCATAAGTACATAATAATATGGAAAATATGCTTACCTAAATCCAATGCTGGGACTTCGATTTTTCTAAGATGTCTATTGGGTAATATATACTTAGGCTCAAAGTGTCTGTAGGGTAATCGAACATTTTTTAAATATATTATTCTCCTTTTCAACACATTTTCACCAAGAACTTTTGCCCACTGCATATACCCGTCATTTTGATGACTTTCCCATCTAAAAGTAAGCGCACTGGGAAAGTGGTAAAGTGCACCTAGAAAACAAAATGATATAGGTACACTTATTATGTATCTCAAAAATAATATACTAAAACTTGCCATTGTATATTATCTAAGTACTATTACACTGAGTGTTGGAAACCGGCCTTCTCCTCTAAAAACATACATCACCCTATTTATCCCTAAAGCGATAGGCATGGTTGCAGAGGTGCAACCAGGACACTCACTTTAATACCGTGTGTGTTCCATCTTATGGTGTAATAGTAGGCGAGCATATGGCTACCTCGGGTACAAATTCCCGAATCTGAGCTGACAGTAGAAAAACTCAATATTACTTTGCCCGACCCGGGATTCGAACCCAGGATCTGAAAGCAGCGGTCGATAATGACATGCTATACAACTACACCAACAAGGCAATCCACTCCTCGACAAGCACAGTCACCTTTGTACACCACACTGAACTAGTGTGGATGGGCAGACTTAACATATACTCAGCGCCAGATAACATGACAATAAAGCACATTGACCTTTATTCATTTAATCAGGTATGACAAACCTTTGGCACAGCTTTAAAATAGTTAATGTGTTTATTTATAGACACATTTCAAAAGGAACGTTACAATTGGCAGCTAAGCCAAGGAAATACAAGTCGGTTAAAAAACTAGAATATGAATACTGCCGTGATAAGCAACGTTCTGGCTGAATACTCCATAACTGGATTAATAATAACCGAGAACACGTGTTACACTACTAAATACCAAAAAATACCTAAACTAGATAGCAATAAGGTTCAATTTTTACTGGGCGACATTGACTGGTCCCTGGCGCTCACCTACGATGGTCCTAATGTTATACATATTAGAATTTAAGTCAATTTATTGCAGTATATAATTAATGTAAGTATAATGGTAGTATAAACATAAATAAACGTAAGTCATTTAAATGGGTTCATAACAGAATGGTATATGTGTGTGACAAGAAGAATCAATTACTCAAAATCTGGACAGTGACTAAGCAATAAAGTCAATAAATTACTATACAACAAAATATATAAACCGCCTAAGAAATAATTATATAATGAACAAAATTACTAATAACTTCGGCAATCCTAAAAATAATATGGTCTATAATAAATCAATTATGTGGGAAATTTACAGTCTATAGATGATATTATAACTAGAACTTTCAAAGAACATAGTTTAAACGAATTAGTAAACAAATTTGCAAAGGAATATAGAAGCACTGACTCAGTGGCGTAGTTGTATTATGGTGCGACTGCAATGCTGAGGTCTCGGATTCGATCCCCAGGTCAGGCAAAGTGATATTGAGTTTTTGTACTCTGTATCAGCTCGGAGTCTGGAATTTGTGCCCGATATGGCGATAGGCTCGCCCCCTATCACATCATGGGACGGAATAACGGCGAAAAGTGGGTGCACTAGTTGCGCCTCTGCCTACCCCTTCGGGGATAAAAGGCATGAGTGTGTGTGTAAGTATGCAGAAATTCCTGTTATTACACATCTAATAAAATCGTTGCTAAGGGTAGTTAACCAGATAAACTAAAATAGGTATAATTCGACCAATACATGAAATCCTCCCCTCCTAGCCAGTTTCGTCTACGGCAGCCAATCTCAACGGAGATCAGCCAGGTACGCAGGAGATATTATAGTGCACAAGTGTGTGCGCAATCCACAGGTGCACTCGCTATTGCTTCACTCTCATAGTCCGATGAGACGGCAATCCGACATAACCGGAGAGAGATCAGGCGCAGGACCAACGGCTTTACGTGCTTTCCGAGGTACAAGGGTATCACACCACCATATTCCTGACTCCGAGCTGCGACTGAGTATTTTTTTAGGATGGAAAACCCAGTTACAGTTTTTTTGGCCAAACCCGGGATTCGAACCCAGGACCTCAGCGCGCAAATCGTACTCGTAACGCGAGCGCAATACAACTACGCTACCGAGGCAGTCAACCGACCAATACATAATAAAAACACATAAGAATACTAGACTTCAGCTCGCGGCTTCGCCCGCGGGAATGGGAGTTTTTCCAGGATAAAAGTCCCGCTTTATATTTCCCCGGGATAAATTATACATATAAAACTTCTTCTTGAATCACTCTATCTATAAAAAAAACGCATCAAAATCCGTTGCGTAGTTTTAAAGATCTAAGCATACATAGGCACAGACAGCGGGAAGCGACTTTGTTTTATACTATGTAGTGATGAAAAATAACTATAGACCAATTACCATACTTTCCTGTATTAATAAAATTATCGAAAGATACTTAGTAAATTAAATTAATAAATATTTGATCAATAATAACATTATCCATCAGCATGGATTTCGAAGAATAAAAATATATCACAATTATTATGCAAATTTACAAATGAAGTTCATACACAGTTGAATAAAAAAAAAGATGTGCTTGCTTTATTCAATGATTTTATTAAAGCCTGCGACGACACCCTAAGATACTCTATATATAAAAATCTCACGTGGTATATAAGGCCCTCTCTTAGATTTATCGAAAACTATCACCTTAACTGCCAAACTACATTAAAAATCAATAATAATAATATTAAAACTTACGAGAGACATATTACATTACTAGAAAAAATGGTTTCACTCACATATTCTTGGTCAGAATCCCTGACCAGTTTCGACCTATTAAGTAGGTCATCTTCATAGGCGAGTGCTGAGAGGACATCGCGTCGCGGAGGCCTCTTGATCACTGCCAAACGGATTCCGAAGATGTCGCAGCTGCTAGACATCATCATCAGAGAAAGTTAATAATGCTTATAGCAATTTCGTTCTCACTGAAGAAGGTACGGCTAATAATTGCACCATTTGAATATCTACTGTATAGTCACGACATGTGCAACATATTTAGTGAGGGTTTTGTACACCAATTTGCTGATGACACCTGTCTGGTTGTTGCTGACAAAATATTCTTATTGCCCAAAATGCTATGCAAATGAATTTTAAGCCCTCGCGTGCCGGGAGCGTGGATCCACGCTCAAAAAAAGTGTTCAAACTCTGCTGGGAGCGTGGATCCACGCTCGGGCAGATTTCTGCAAAATGTATGAAAACTGAACATCTACAGGTTGTTTCTTTTTAGCTTATTTTTGGGTTTCCATTGTATGCAAATCTTAATTAAATATTAGAATTGAAAAAAGTGGCCGCCATTTTAAATTTCTTTGTTTTAAGGCCAATCGACCTCAAAATCGATATCTGGGCAGGCCTTTACGTAAAAAGGCCGATCCAATGTTAGAATTGAAAAAAGTGGCCACCATTTTGAATTTCTTTGTTTTAAGGCCAATCGACCTCAAAATTGATATCTGGGCAGGCCTGTAGGTACAAAAGACGGATCGAATGTTAGAATTGAAAAAAGTGACCGCCATTTTGAACTTCTTTGTTTTAAGGCCAATCGACCCCAAAATCGATATCTAGGCAAGCCTTTAGGTACTGAAGGCGGATCCAATGTTAGAATTGAAAAAGTGGCCACTTTTTTCGTCTCAGATTTTGGGGTCGATTGGCTTTAAAACAAAGAAGTTCAAAATGGCGGCCACTTTTTTCAACTCTAACATTCGATCTGTCTTTTGTACCTACAGGCCTGCCCAGATATCGATTTTGAGGTCGATTGGCCTTAAAACAAAGAAATTCAAAATGGCGGCCACTTTTTACAATTCTGTCATTAGATCCGTCTTTTGTACCTAAAGGCCTGCCCAGATATCGATTTTGAGCTCGATTGGCCTTAAAACAAAGAAATTCAAGATGGCGACTATATTTTTCCATTCTGACATTGGATTCATCTTTTGTGCCTAAAGGCCTGCCCAGATATCGATTTTGGGGTCGATTGGCTTTAAAACAAAGAAGTTCAAAATGGCGGCCACTTTTTTCAATTCTAACATTGGATCCGTCTTCAGTACCTCAAGGCTTGTCTAGATATCGATTTTGGGGTCGATTGGCCTTAAAACAATGAAGTTCAAAATGGTGGCCACTTTTTTCAATTCTGACATTGGATCTGTTTTTTGTACCTACAGGCCTGCCCAGATATCGATTTTGAGGTCGATTGGCCTTAAAACAAAGAAATTCAAAATGGCGGCCACTTTTTTCAATTCTCACATTGGATCCGTCTTCAGTACCTAAAGGCTTGCCTAGATATCGATTTTGAGGTCGATGGGCCTTAAAACAAAGAAATTCAAAATGGCGGCCACTTTTTTCAATTCTAACATTCGATCCGTCTTTTGTACCTACAGGCCTGCCCAGATATCGATTTTGAGCTCGATTGGCCTTAAAACAAAGAAATTCAAAATGGCGGCCATTTTTCTCAATTCAAGCATTGGATCCGTCTTTTGTAGCCAAAGATATACCCAGATTTCGATTTTGAGGTCAATCGGCCTCAAAACAAAGAAATTCAAAATGGCGGCCGTCTATGCCAAATCTTACAATATTTCTGAATATTTTAGTGACCATTGATCCTCAATAAATAAGTATATAAATAATTAAAAAAAAAAGGTCTAAAAGAATTTTATGGTGTATAAATTAGAACATCCTTTACATTGAAAATCCGATTTTTTCAAATGTATGGGCGGCACGCACGCGTCTTTTACGCAAACCGAGCCCGGCATTCCAGGGGTTAATACTCTATGCAAGTGGGCACATGATGTGGGCCTAACTATTAATTAGTAGTTTTAGACCGCGGCTCTGCCCGCGTTTCGATTTTCCAGGATAAAAGTCGCGCTTTTTATTGTCCCGGGATAAAATGCAGCCTATGTATTAATCCAGAACAATATCTACCCGTGTGCCAAATTTCATCGCAATCCGTTCAGCAGTTTTTGCGTGAAAGAGTAACATACATACATCCATACATACTTACAAACTTTCGCCTTTATAATATTAGTACAATTCAAAATTTATTCACATCCACTCACCACACCTTAAATCAGAAATTATGCCAACTATCCAGGCTCATACCCACCAATGCATCCACCATCAAAGTAATTAATACTTATAATTGTAAACTAAACTGGAGACCATACATTGAATATGTATGTAATAGATTAAGATCCATTGTAGCTAAACTATCCCTACTTAAATGAAAATTACCTTTTAGCACACTGAGAATGTTGTGTAATGTGTTGGCTGACTCTGTCATAAGCTATGGTCTCAGTAGTTATAGTAGAACATATAAGACTTATATAGACGAGATTTATAGATTACAAGTAACACTTTTAAAAACAATTGTACCCTTACATATTAAACGCAAGTGTAGTAAATCTAACTCTGAATAATATAAATACTATAGAATTGTAGACATATAATAAAATAAAAATGTTTATAATATGTAGGCTATGATAACTTGCTTAAAACCTAGAACAAGAAATACCTCTAATTTGCGCAACCTATCGTATTTTCCCTAAATATACATTACCTCCATGTACTAAAAATTATGGAAAACGTAGCGACGGATATATGTTACCATCACTCTTAAATGAGTTAAATAATGAAATACATGACAAACTGTTAATTAAACCGAATAAATGTAAAGTGATACTTAAACCAATGTACCTACCTTTCGATGGGATCAAATGAGTAGCTCTAGTGTTATAAATTAGTTTGTGCGTGTAATTGTGTATTTATAAGCTAGTCAATTTGTAACCGCGATACAATATAAACCATCTTAGGTTTTCTTTCACTGATATTCCTTTGATACCTACACTTTCGTTTTGTTTTATTTTCGATAACTGTTAGTGAATATTTGAAATAAGACTTACCGTCCACAGCACAGCGAAAATAACTTTCGCCATTTTACAAACACGCGTGCAATACGACATCCGTGTATCCGTAAAACAATCAAATCGAAACGAAGTCCGAGCCAGGGGTCAAACTTTCCGGAGTATTATAATGCTCTTTGGGTCGAATAAAATTACAAGATCACACAATATACAAACGGCCACAAATCGCAAATAGAAATTGAAAACATGGCCACCGGATGACGGATCACGAAAATAAGGCTGTGTTACCACTTCACTTAAAATAATATTCCCCACGAAAAATATATAATTTAGTTATAAGAAACATAACTTAAATTTTAAAATTCTGTAATTATATTTCAGTATATAATTTGTGTAGAAAATAGTTTAATTATAATATATAATCATGTATGTGTCACATGTCAAGTGGTATAAAATAATAAAATTACACACTTTTGTGCCATTCATAAAAATGTAGCAAACTTATTAAACATACTTCAAACATCATGACATTTGACTTCATACATATCGTTCAGAAATTGGGTTCAGTTCAGTTTTAATATGATTTTTGTAGATTTCTAGACTTCATTACAGTCTTTTTGGATCTAACTAGAAATCTAGCACCGCCCATCTTCTAATATATAAAACAAAATGAGAACGAACGAAGGAACGAGTGAACGAAGGTACGAAATCACAGAGTGACACCCCCCTGGTGACACCCCCCTGATTGCACGTTTTGAAGCAGTTACGCCAAACTGTAATAATTTGCTTAAAAATTTACCGATGTGCCGATTTCATTATTGTATTGATTCAGTTGTTTAAAATTTTGTCAAGTGTCTTGTTATCCCTTGCAATATTAAGTGTTTTGTTCATAATTACTCTCGTATTGGGATTTGAGACCTCCCTCCAAGCGTTACTCTGACACTTTTCAGAGACGCCATGTTTGTCACGTTTTTGCCAGTGGTGAATATATTTAAGCAGAATTTCAATTTGTATTAACTTCGTAACAAATATTTGCCATCCAGTGTAACATATTACATCCACAATGAATACAGTTTTCTCAAGAAACAAGGAAAAACGGCCCCGGTCATCCACAAGCGAATCGAACAATGTAAGTTTGTAACGAATTCCCGCTCTCTGATACGACGTCGTTATAATTTGCGTTTAATATGCGCCCTTATACGTTGTTATTAGATTATTTTTACGTGTAAGCTGCGGACAGCGATTGGTATTAGTCTATGCGTTTTATTTGTAACAAATAAACATGCACATGATTAAATATCGAAGTGCATGTAGCTACTGCGATTTTTTGTCTTGTCAAAGTCCATGCTCTAGTCGTTTTGTAGCGGCAGCTACATTGGAAAGATGCCCATGAAATGTTTTTTTGGTAGTTATTTCAACATAACTGCACAAAAAGTTTGTAGCTTTATGAGACAACTTATTAAGTATTTGCTATTCACTCCTGCATGTGTTTGACATATTTTACTAATACAAATTACCTTAACAGTAATTTATGATTATCCATCATAATAAAACTATAGTGAACATCTATCAAATCTAACCTACTTTGACTTGTCAAGCCCCGCAACTGATGCTGACCTCCATATATATAGGGTTTCCCCATACATCTATATATATATATAAGCGGGGCTAGATGGGTTAAGATCTCACATTTTTAATAACTGCACTTGTTATAGGTATCCAATAAAGAAAAGAAATAAAGTTTAATACTTGTTCATAATGTTATTTTGTTCCTATAAATACATATTTGTACTTTGCATAGAACTTGGCACTCATTTAGATCTCTACTCTTTTTGCGGCGAAGCCCACAGCCAAAACATAATTTTGATTTGAACTTGGCTCTCCTTTTTTACATTAAAGTTTTTGGTGGGATTAGTTCTTATTGTATGCACCAAGTTCTACAATCTGTAATGCATATTATGGGTAGGGATGAGGGAAAGATTTTTAATTTTGAGCAATGGATGGTAAAAGACACAGACATTGATCAGTATTGTTAGTTTTAGGCCAGACTTTTCAGGACAGGCTCACATTTTTCATCCAAAACTGCCAAAACCAAATAATAAGCTGCTTTCATTTTTGATAAGTCTGTGTGACAATATATTTTCGATGATTCTAGAACAAGTGGTAAAATGATTAAAACGGTCTCTGTTGTAGAATTACAATAGCAATGAGAGGTGTGATTCGACCGATGAATTAGATATAGGTGATAGTGGATTAAAATCATATACTGATGAAAAATAATGTTACTAGGTTACCACAGTTAATGTTTAATATAAGAATAAGAGCCCAAATATGAAGATACTTATAGCAAAAGATAATGGCTCAAGTTTTATCGGTAGAAATTGGTTTTCTTATTTGGGAATAATTATTCATGAAATAATCAATATTAAGTTGACTTCAGATGACAAAGGCAAGAAGTCTTTATTATTAAATAAATATAAGCAGGTGTTTGAGAGTTTTAGGACAATATACAGAAACATGGTGAATATAATACCAATTGAAGGAACAGTACCAAGATTTATAAAATGTAGACTCATTCCATTTGCTATAAGGGAAAGAGTTCAAAGAAATAGATTAGTAAAAGAAGATGTACTTGAACCAATAGCACACTCTGAATGGGCCACAACTATGGTCCCAGATTTAAAGTCACATAGTGGGGTGAGATTATGTGGAGACTATCAATCCACAGTTTGCAGTTACAAACACTGACACATATCCATTGCCTACATTTAATGGAGCGTTTGCAGAACTGCAAGTTGGGTAGTATTCTATAAGATTGATTTGGAACTAGTATATACACAGGTGGCTGTGGATGACAAAACAGAACTCTATTAACCTTGAATACCCCTAAAGGTCTTTACAAAATGAAACATTTGACTGTTTGTGTTAAAGCATGCCCAGGAATATTTCAAAGGCTGATGACCTCAATACTAGCTGACATCAAGGGGATTGCAATTCTATTAGATGATATATGTGGCAGCAACGTAAATCAACATAATGAAAGGCTAGAGTGGGTATTGCAGAGATTAAAAAAGCTGACCTTAAAGTGAACCAAGAAAAATGTCTGTTTACAGTGCCAGAAGTTAAATTTATGGGATATGTTGTAGATGAGTCTGGTATACATCCTAGGATAGAGAAGATTAATTGCATTGAAAAGACAGAGGCACTTATGCATATTTAAGAATTAGGCCTTCTTAGGGCTACTTAATTATTCTGATAGATTTATAATACATAAAGCCACAATATATACCAGTTATTAGAAAGAGAATTAGAAGTGGACGATAGCCTAGTTGGGAATGGAATGGTCTGCCTTGACTTGAGTTTTAGAAGTTAGGGGGGGTGTATTGTTACCTGACTACTTTTATCAATTATAATTTATGACTATCTATTATCATTTTTCTGATGTCAAGCATGACATGGTTGTAATCGTAATACTTGTTATAATAGACCTCTCACTTTCGGTGATGAAGTAGCATCCATGAGCTTATAGTTTTGTTATTTATGGTAAGATGAATTCTAACAAGGGAGTGATTCACAACTAGCAGATACTTTTGTCTAATATGTATATGGCGGTAATATTAATGCTGTACATACATGAATATTGAAATACCTGTTGGATGTCTGAAAACTGTGTTCTGGGAACGGACAAAAAAGCTGGCTATGCTGTTGTGCATGTCGTTGATTAGAGCTGAATCTAACCATGCAGAATTGAAATTGCATTTATTTTGTATGCTCAATGATTCTAATAGCTATCTATGTGTTACATGTCCACTCAAATTCCATAGTAAATGTGTAGATTTAAAGCAAATTGATTGTATTCAACTTGCTGAGTCTAGTTGAAGACAAGCCTAGCATTACAAACCTTGAAGAAAGAACCTTTATGGAGTTAATGGTTGTTAATGCCTTAGATTCTTTAGAAGGTTTTATATTGGCGATTGAAATATTTGTGTAGATGTTATTGCTCTAGTCTGCTTATAATTTACATTCTACATATTGCGAAAGTTTTAATAATAGCTTAAATAACAATTTTTTATATGTACTATTTTTTTTCATACAAGTCAAGGACCAGCAAGTTGCTTGCCTGGTGATAAGCACAATCAGTTTCCATAAACTGTAGCAATACCATCCTGAATTTTGAATTGCACAAAAATGCATACTGTTTGTCATCCTTAGACATTACATTTTAAGTCTCATATTGCTTAGTATTATACTATAACACTGGTAACAATGTCCTGGACAAAGGCTTTTTAATATACATCATTGTAAAATGTACAAAGATCAGTGTGTTTTTTTTTATAAATGTAAACATGATTTTAGTGAAACTTTCTTACAATTAAATTTTAATACAGAAACATAACATTTAAATATTGCTCATATTATTAAATTAATGCTTTAATAAAATTTTAGTTAAAGCTAAGTTTGTTCCTACCATCGACCTTCTCAATTGATACTATTAAAATAATATATACAATGTATACATTATGTATTTCACATCAGGCAGAATTTTCGGAACTAGTTAAATCATCATAAGTAAATACACTGTTTTTTACTGAGAGTCTATCTGGGTGGCACCGCAATGTCTATTTCTACTGCCAAGTAGCAGTGTGCATGCACTGTTCTGTTTTGGTATGAAAGACATTGTAGCCAGTATAACTACTGGACATAATGAGACTTAACATCTAACGTCTCAGGATGACGAGCGCTGTGGAATGCCATACAGTACTCTGTAAGTTGCCGAATCGTGTTGCTACTGTTTATGGGTAGTGAGTTTCGTTTATCATCGGGCGAACAGCTTGCTCCTCTTGTTATTCAATACCATAAAAAAAATAACTTGGTGAGAATTCTAATATCTGGCCAACTTCACTAGGGACTTTTATTTAAACTTGATAATATAGATTTCTGGGACATTTTGCAACTCTAAATCTTTTGCTGTTAATAGGATGGCCAGGAATGAGTTATTGGATCTAAATAATAAACACATAATCACAAATCACCAGTGCTTGGCTGTCATACTCTACTTATTGTTTTATTCTAATTATACCACATTGATAAAACGAGATGTTATTAAGATTAGAGTTCCTACTCACTATTACTTGCTGTTTCTTTTATTTCTATTATATAATTACACTACACAATACATTATTGTCAATAATAAAAATGTAACAATTTTTTGTTTGTTTTGATATTATTATTTACAGGAACTAAATTGTATCGAATTTACACCCCTTTTATGTGATAATTATTCCAGCATTCCATCACATTGCCCTCATCCCTATGGGCCTACTCTCTTGGCATCACCACACTTCTGCTAATTGCCAAATGTTACTGGTTTAGATGTTGCTGTCATGCACATAAATTTTATACAAGCGCTGGTGTAAAGTCACTTATTAAACAGACAATGATCAATAAATACAAAGCTATTTTTTATTTCAAGCTAAGCATATGTTATTTGCGCTTTATATATATATGTATAGTATTCTTCAACAGTAGAACATAAACAGATAAAACTGTCTTCATTTCAGTCATTTGTGAAGAATGTTACATCAAGAGTATCAGGTTTGTTGCCAGCCACAATCACAAAATGGTTCAGTAGCCCCAGCTCCTCAAATGCCAATGGTTCAGCTCCAGCTGCGGATATCTCAGACTCGTCGACTGAGGATGAAGCTACGGAAAGTCCAGTCTCATCACAACCACCAGCTAAGCGTATGCGCTACAGTACACCAGGAAAACTAAACCGCTTTGGTCCTACAGATGTGAGTTACATACACATCAAAGTATAATCTAAATTTTCTCTAATATACAGGGTGTAACATAATAAAGTGCCTTACTGAAGTGAGTCGATGGAGGATTTTAATGTGCATCGGTTTAATGAAACCCATGTATGTTGGCCGAAGTTGCAAAGTTTAAAAGTTATTTAGATTTTTGTTATTGTAATTACTTCGTAAATAAAGCTAAACTGTTAAGCCAACCATCTTGATTATATTATTGAAATAAACACTTATTTCAATAAAATAATCATAGTAATAGTTCGCTTTTCAAATAATCATAACTGCTGGATTCAGTGTTTTAGACATTTTAAAACAAACAAATATTTTTTTTATTTTTATTTGGTCCACTAAACCAGCCAATAACACAATATATAAACCTACTTAAAAAGTAAACATAAACATAGCTTTGTGCACGACTTCTCAGAAGTGAACACTACATGCATTAAAAGTAAAGTACCTAAGTTACACTGATTTATTATTATCTTTACGAAAGTAAAAAGTAAAAACGATGAAATGAAAATTTCACTGACTTCAACCTATTTCAAAAACTGTTTTCATTCACGGACATTCATTTTAATTGTTGAGCCTATCGCCATATCTGGCACAAAGTTTAGACTCCATTCGACCGCGCCAAATGGAGACGGCCGCGTTCCGTATTAACCGATCCAGAGGACGAAATCACTGGCCATCCGCCATAAGAACGAGTTCTTGAAACTCCAACACTCGACAAGACCGCAAGTCCGTCCTCGCCGTCGAGGACCTCGCCGCGTTCTCCGTCGCCCCCCCCGACCCTCCTAGCAGTTCCGGCCCGCGTGCCGATGACAACACAATCTAATAGGATTAGGCCTAAAAACCTATCTTTCCCTAATCGTTGATGTCTCATCTTCTCTCAGTGGCAGTCCTGAGCCGAGGTTCGTAACCCGTTAGTGGGTTGCCCTCAGCATGGTCACTTAATTCAAAGGGTTGCGAGCGCCTTCTGCGTTCACACTAAAGACCGGTGTGGCCAGAAAAGCCGTCTCGCGTCAGGCTACTGGCAGTAGGGCCATTGAGCTGCAAATCCAATATCACTTGGATCGAACCCGAGACCTCAGAATTGCAGTCATTAATTAATATTTTTTATAATACAACATTCTATTCCAGAGCTGTTTAAATTTTGGGAAATATAAAGATCATAATTTTTTCTAAACATTCCGAAATACTAAAGTGATAGTATTACTCCTATTTGAGAAAAAGTAATAATGGCTAAATATAATAGTTTAGCTTCAATTATGAAGCTAAGTGACAAATTTACTTTCTTAAAAAAAATCATAGCTTTAATTATTTTAAACTATATTATTTCGGGATACACACATGGGGGTTTAATGCACACAAGGGCCTCTATCGACTTGCTACAGTTGGACATTATAATGTAACATCCTGTATATAAGAACATTAGTTTAATGGAAGTTATATTGATTGTTTTACAGGGAAATTCCATCTCTAGAAGTATAGAGTCTAAAGAGACACCCACCCTACCTTACAACACAGTGCAATCGCCACCAGGAAGGAACACATTTAGACGTGAAACTAACTTCGTTTCGACACCCATACGGGCGAATGAAGAGTCCGTAGCTGAAAAGAGTGACAAGGACACTGCCCTTTTCAAGACTCAACACACTATTTCTGTTGTTGGACAGTCAGTGGCAACAAAAAGGAAATCACTTTTTGAGGCATTGAGTACTAGTGATTCAGTAAAAGGTAATGTTCTATTAATGTTAATTCTTTATTTTTTTCAGTGTTGATTGTAAGGAAATAACTATTTTATATATTTTTATTGCACATAATCTTACATAACCTGGTTAATTGTTATTTTTTGTATTATAATTATTTCTGTATTATTTCAGCAAAACCCTCATTAAATACATCGAGAGACCCAAAACAACCAAGCTTTAAACCAGCATTGTTAGGCTCACCATTTTACCATGGTCGAACTATGTATGGGGGTGCTGCTTCATCATACATTAATCAACCAAATATCAAGCAAAGGAAGGTGGCCTGTGTCAATGAATCAAACACTAGTGACACTGCTACTATGAGTCATTCCACACGGAGGATCATGGACTTGTTAGAAAATTATTCCTCACCATTGACAGAGGCAAAAAGAATACCAAAATATGTCAAAACACCAAGAAATGAGAGTCTCAATGTTAATCCACAAAATTTACAAAATAATATAAATAAATGTAAGTAGAAATGTTCATTTCTGTGTACTTTAATTTGTTTCTACTTAAGACATGATGGAAATTAGAAAGTGTTATGTTCAGTACCTACTGAGTACCTAGGTTTACTTTACACTTTTGTTGAATTATAATACTGTCGAGGTCTAATAAATGCATCATAACATTTGTGTTATTCCTTTTTTATTAATATGACGTCATGTGTTAAGTGCTAGGGTATTTTGTCCTTTGAATACTTATTAATTTTCTGCAAATATGAGAAAAACACGTAACAAAATTTATAGGATGTGAACTTATAAAAAAGATAAAACAATTTAAAATTATGGTTGAATATTTTGAAAATTTTAACAACATAATGTGGTCACTTGAACTATTAACTTTTTATGAACATTTGTAAGAGTCCATCTGGGTGGGTACCACCGCAATGTCTATTTGCCTGCACTGTTGTGTTTCGGTTTGATGGACATAATGAGACTTAACATCTTATGTCTCAGGATGACAAGCGCAGTGGAATGCCACACAGTACTTTGTAAATCAAGGTTCTGGATGGTGTTTCTACTGTTTATGGGTGGTCGTATCGCTTACCATCAGGCGGACGGCATGCTCGTCTCGTCATTCAATGCCATACAAAAAAAATATATATTATACCAGTATAAGTATAACATAACGTAGTATGTGCCCTGGCACATACTGCATAATACATATTCAGTGTCTTAATAATCTTGCACTTTATCTGTAAATGAGGGTGAAGGCCAAGATTATAATAGAACATTTTTATTCCTTAGAACACTAGTACTTATTATATCCAATAATAATAACTTCAATAATATTTTAGCATACAAAATGCAAGAACTGCACGTTCCTGGTATTGCATCAATTTTGCGGTTGAAGCAAAAATCTCGCCTCATGGATACAACCAATGCTGCACGACAACTTATAGCTTCACATAGCAGTGCCACTGAATTGAATCCGTATCCTTCATCACCTAATAATATACGGAAGTAAGTTTTTTAAAATGTTAATAGAGTAGAAAGCAAAGTCGCTTCCCGCTATCTGTTCCTATGTCCCTATGTATGCTTAGATCTTTAAAACTACGCAACGGATTTTGATGCAGTTTTTTTTTATAAATAGAATGATGCAAGAGGAAGGTTTATATGTATATATACATATAATACATGCGTAGTATAGTAGAGAAATCTATACTAATATTATGAAGCTGAAGAGTTTGTTTGTTTGAACGCGCTAATCTCAAGAACTACTGAACCGATTATGAAAATTGTTTCGCTAATAGGAAGCTACATATCTCCTGAGTGCTATATATAGGCTATTTTTTATCCAGGGTAAATATTTTTGTTCCGGAAAAACTATTTCACGCGGGTGGAGCCGCGAGCACTACTAGTAATTTATATGTCCTATTGTGACTGCGAGTGCCTTTGTGACAAGTTGGGGATCTACTTATACTGGACGGAAAGACATTTTGTACCAAAGTATCGACCGACCATATTGCAAGATCTCTCGATCTGTTATATGAATTACAGCAGATAATGTTAAAAAAGATTTTGTTAATAAAGCGACTTTCGTATATAAACTTTTTAATGCGAACGAAGCCGCGGGCAAAAGCTAATCCTACTAATATTATAAACTTGAAAGTGTGTGAGAATGCATGTATGTATGTTTGTTACTCTTTCACGCAAAAACTACTGAACTGATTCGATGAAATTTTGGCACACGTGTAGATCATGTCCTGGATTAACACATAGGCTACTTTTTTTCCCGGGAAAATATAAAGCGGAACTTTTATCCCGGATTTTTTTGCTCGCGAGTCGTTACGGCTAAACCACTTACCGATTTTGATGAAATTTGGTAGGGAGATAGTTAAAGACCTCGGGAAGAACCTTGGGTACTTCTTGTCCTGGAAAATATAAAACGGGATTTTTATCCCGGAAAATCGTATTCCCGCAATAAAACAAGTATATAGTTCGAGATCCAGAAGAGGACATAGGCTACTTTTATCCTGGAAAAATATTAACCGTGAATTTTATCCCAAATTTAATTTTCTCGCGAGTGGAGCCGTCACAACCAAACCACTGAACCGATTGCGATGCAATCTGGTCTACCAGTTTAAACTATGGCTCTAGCCATAGTTTAAACCCTGGGAAGGATCTAGGCAAATTTTTATCACAGGGAGATATAAAACGGGAGACTTTAATCCCGAAAAATCGCCTTCTGCTTGTGGAACGGCAAGAAAATAAGTATGGAGATAGTTTGAGATCCAAAGGACATAGGCTACTTTTATCCCGGAAAAGATACACCGGGAATTATATCCCGGACTTTTTAATCTCGCCGTTGGAGCCGTAACGACCTAACCATTGAATCTATTTCAATGAAATTTAGTAAGGAGATAGTTTCAGACTCTGGGAAGAACCTAGGCTACTTATTGTCGCGGGAAATAGCAACCGGCAGTTTATCTCAACTTAACGCCGGTGGAGCCGCGGGCAAAAGCCAATACTGTAATAAGTTACAAATGTGTGATTGCAATAAATAACATTTTTACTTTTGGTTTCCTTTGATTTGCAGGGAGAATACTAGCAAAGATACCAATAGCAATTTAACTACAAAAGTTAAGACAAGGGTCACAAGACAGTTAAGAGGAGATGGTGTCAATGAATCAGCGCCACTGCCTGTTCAGCTGCCAAATGCTATCTTACGAATTGACAACTTGCCCAAGTTTACATTGGACAAACCTATAGCACCAGCATTCACGGCTGCAGACAGCAGTAACACTACTACATCGACTTCTACAAAGACGACTACGACCACTGCAGTCATATCATCTGTATTCTCAATACCCTATTACATAACAATGAGTCCCACAAGCACAAGTTCAAGTAAGCCCGGAATTACCTGTAATAATAGACCATTCAAGTTTTCTTCTCCTGTTAAAGTGTCTTCTGAAACAGCAGAGAACTGCAAGACTCCCCCTAAATTTTCATTTGGCTCCCCTGATCACAGCATAGACATGCCAAAAGTAAATGATAAGAGAGTTGATTCTTCTGTTGTTGTAGGTTCTGTGAAAGAAACTGCAAAATCAGTGGACACCACAAAAGATTGGAAATGTTCGGAATGTTGGGTATCAAACAAACCAAATACTGATTCATGTGCATGCTGTGGCAACAAAAAAGAAAATACCCCTGTTGGGAAACAAGCAAAATGTGTTGTTTGCAAACTAGCCAACAGTCAACCACATGTAAATCAATGCGTCAACTGTGAAAAAGCGCAATCAAAAATTTCAGACGCTAATTTAATGAAACCTGCTAGTACATCTCAGTGGAAATGTAGCGAGTGTTGGGTCGGTAATGAAGATCATGCGACAAAATGTGTGTGTTGTGGGGCAAATAAACCAAACAACTCTACAAATACTGTTGCTACAAAATCTGAAAGCAATGATATAGATGATATTTGGAAATGTTTTATTTGTTGGGTTTCAAACAAAAACAATGAAGACAATTGTACCAGTTGCGGCACTAATCGAAATTTTGCTAGTTTCAATAAATCTTCTAAATGTTCTGTATGTAAACTGGTCGACAGTCAACCAAACAGTAAAAAGTGTGTGAATTGCGAAAAGATACACCCAAATATGACAGGTAAATCTGGACCCTCAGACAAATCACAATGGAAATGTCAAGATTGTTGGGTGAGCAATGAAGAAAACGCAGAGAAATGTGTGTGCTGTGGGGCAGGCAATCCAAAGAAAGTTACTACTGATGCCCCAAAACAGAAAAGTGCTACTGTATCAAGTTCCAATTATAATACTAATGGTGATTGGAAATGTGATGAATGTTGGATCACAAACAAAGGCAGCATGGAAAAATGTGATGCATGCGGTGGCCTTAAACCAGGCGCTAAATCCAGCAGCACTGCACAAGGTTTTGGTGTGATTGAACCTTCCTCGTTTAAGTCATCAGATGACGTATTTAAAAATATTGCTACTTCACAGAAAAGTAGCAAGTGGGAATGCTCTAGTTGTTTAGTCAGGAATGATGATGATAAAACGATATGTGTCTGTTGCGGAGCTGACAGAGAATATAAGATGCAGAATGTTGGATTAAAATCTTTCAATTTCGGACAAAATACTTCAAATACATTTAAATTTGGCATCGATGCCAACTTTCAAAATACGAAAGCAACTAAAATGGAGCATACTACAATTGCAGATGATTTAGCAGTTAATGAATGTGAAACAAATAACAATGTTTTGGATAAAACTCCAACATTCACATTCACTTTACCAACTAAGAAGTCTGAAGATAGTGTAAAACTTACCAAAGAAAATAAAACTGAAGCCCCAAAAATTAACTTTAATTTTGGCATACCAAAACAGACCAATGAAGTTTCTGTGACAAATAAACTATTGGAGCCTAATAAAACTGTTGAAGAGAAACAGAGCGTACAAGAAGTGCCCAAAGTTGATCCAATTTCAAGCATGCCAACTCCAGTTGCAGCTGCAGCAAAACCAGTACCGGCATTGTTCACACCACCAGCTTCCACCACAGCTACACCTTCTCCTGTCGTTTTAGCCTTACTGGGTTCTGAGAAGAAGGATATTCTATCAAACCCTAGTCCGCCGCAATCTGTTGCAGCTACTGCACAATCACAGACTGATAATAAATTTGGATTCTCAGTTGGTGGAGTAAAACCAAGCATGAATATATTCAGCGTTCCGGCGTCAACCACTGGCTCCGCCGTGGCTGCTAGTACCCCCTCATTATTTGCGTCACCTTTGCAAACTGCAGCTAGCGCTACGACAACAATGCCATCAATGTCTCTTTTCCAGAAACCTGAGAGCAGTACTACGTCTACAGTGACAATGTTTACGAATAAGGATCTTGTTACAACATCAACAGTTTCATTGTTCCAAAAGTGCGAGACTGTAGCCAGTACCGCTTCTTTTTTCAGTTTTGGCACCAACACTCAAACAACTGCACAACCAGCTGTTGAGAAGTCTAAATTCAGTTTCACTTTTGGAAGCAACAAACCTGAGTCACCTACAGTTTTCAAGTCCTCATTTGGATCATTAGGTGATAGTAGCAGTGGTACAAACAAATTCGCCTTGCCCGTTCCGAATATGCTAAGTGGAGGCAATGGATTGTCTGGAAATCCTATGGGAGGTCCGAATGGCTTATCAACAGGGAATCCCCTTAGTGGGAATGTCGCTTCACCTGGTAATATATTAGGTGCCACAAATGAATTGCCGCCAAATTCTTTATCTGGAGCAAATGCTTTGCAAAGCACCAGTGCTATATCAGGGAATATATTCGGCGCACCAGTAAAAGAAAACTTGTGGCCATCTAACAATAATAACAACAACAATAATAACAGTGCTTCTACTAACCTATTTGTTTCAAACACGGGTGGTGCAAACATGCTTCAGAAGCCTGCCACATTTACATTTGGCTCATCATCACCGTTCAACACGAATAATTCGACCCCTACATTTGGAGCCAGTCAACAACCAGTACAGAATATATTTGGAATGGCGAATCAGAATAACGTCCCACAGCCGTCGCTATTTGCCACACCAACCCCAAGCCAGGCGGCACCAGCAGTGTTCGGTTCCCCAGCCCAGCCTAGTAACCCCGCCCCGTCTATGAGCATGTTTGGAACGCCCAATGCTGCCGCCCCGCCTTCTTTTGGCGCGCTCAACCAGCCAATACCATCGTTTGAGGCGCCAACACCGACGCCTACACCTGGAGCGTTCAGTTTCGGTTCTCCCCAACCGTCAGCCGTGTTTGGATTTGGACAGGTAATATATTTTGCGTCATTAAGAAAAGCTTGTTAAATAATTGTAAGTTGCTAAAGGATGTTTATATACAGCAGCAGCAGCAGCAGCAGCAGCAGCAGCAGCAGCAGCAGCAGCAACAGCAACAGCAACAGCAGGGCATGGTGTATAATTTTGGTGCGCCAGGCGCCGCGCCGCAGGTGCAGTTCGCCATGGGCAGCGCACCAAACACGGTGCAACGGCGAGTCAGGAAGGCGGTGCGCAGGAACCCGCCGCGATGAAGTAACGCTCCTGGCACGTGCAAGTTGCAATGGACTTGATGCCGCGCCCCGTAAGTGTCCTACTAATAGTATAAATGACATGTGTGTAAGCCGGTAAGGATGCGCGTATGAATACGCACGCATGTTTGCAGGATGAAGTGCATCCTTTATGGTGGCTATTGTTCAGTTTAGAGTATAACTTTGTAGGCATATTCAATCATAGACTTGATTTACATTTTCGAGTGGTAGTTTAGCGTGCATTATTTTAAATGTATTCCTATTTATACACTACTAGGGCTTTTTTACACTGTTAATTATATAATTTATTGAAAATAATACACGCTTAATTATTTTGAATGTGTTTAATCTTGTTCATATTCATGGAAATTCCTTGTGATGTTAACATATTTTTTTACAAAGGCACATGCAGTGATTGTTTATAGTTCAATATTTGTTTATTAGACGCATACTTTATAAATGTATTATTATAAAATGTTACGTAACAATCTTAGACTATTTTTTCACTACGAGTTATGATATCAGTTTTAAATTATTAAGATTATGTCTAAAATATTAGTTCCATTTGGAACGCAGTGTTTATTGTAACTATTATACATACCTTAACCTAGAGCAATATCAAGTTTATAAGTGATTTGAACTATGATGCCTTTCAGAACTTGGCGTATGTATTTATCTATAGACTTATCCATGCTGCCTTTAGATAGTGTCATAATAAGATATAATATAAATTTATGTACTGTAGTCAATAAAAGAGCAGTATAAGGGTGACCATAACATCTTACCTGTTAGGTGTTCTTAGGCTGTAAAGAAATAAAGAAGTCTTTAAAATATATCTAGAGATACAGGTTCCTGCAATATAAATTTGTAGAGTCAATATAAGCAACTGTTGCACTAAATAAGGTTTTTAAATGTAGACAATAACACATTTCTAATATTAATTAACATTGGAGCACAGAATCAAAAAATATACAGGAACAATTCCTTAAATGTGCACAACTTATTTGTACTTGAATATTGGTTTACTTAATAAAAGCCCGAAAATGATGGCCTAACAATCTTTTTGCTAGGATTTGGGTGGTTTGTCCTGAAAATTATAATATTGTTAAGTGATTTGGACAAATTTACTCTGAAATTGAGGTTTATGTTATTCAATCCATGTAGACCGATGATTGAATCCGTGCGTGATATATTTTGCCAATATGTTTTATTGTGACAAGACCCTTCTTGTATGTATAGTAAAGTAATATTTATAGATTGAATGCTTATGGGAATTAACCTTGCAAAAATATCTACGATTTTTTATACTTGACATTATATGGGAAATGGAAACAAAAGGCGACATATCAGTTGTAATATTTATTGTTACATTACAAAAACAATTAATATTATAACTGATTTATTATTTTACTGCAGTTACTGAATGGCGAGGATTAATAATATAGTAATACTAAAACATTGTCCTAACACGCCCAGTGCATATTACCTGTCGTAAGTTCACTGGCTCAGTGGCCAACCTTGAAAACAAAGGAAACATTTAAAAAATACCTATACTCTAAAAAGTAATTATATTGGCTGGGGCTATATTTGCTAATTCATCAAAATATTTAATATGCTAATCTCTGTATACAAAGGATTATTTTTAAAATGTTAACTCAGGTAGAATGGTTTGACTACGCGTAATAGTGGCACATCAGCTAAAATCTCTGTACATTCAGGGACCAAATCTGAAGTTACACACATGCTGACTTTAATAATTAATATCTTTCCCTTTGGCGAAGTATTACATTTTTATTGCCATAATTTTATTTTTTCCTACCGTAAATACATTTTGTATATTAATTTGGTGAGTAATAGTTATTGTTTTGTTTTATATGTTCATAGATTCTGGAAGTGTCGGTATTGATATCGATTTTTCATTTTTAATCCTTTCAAAATTCTCATCAAACTAGATAGGGTTAGAGATTAAGTTTAATTGCAAAATTTCAGTATACAGGGTCATTTTGACATTGCATTAATAAATGAAACCACATACTTATCTTGCTGAAAATAACGCTTTCCATTAAGTTATTTTAACCATAGACGTAAAATAAAAAAGTGTAAGTTTAGAGCAAAATAAATATCAATAAAATGTAACTTTAAGTTTACACGCCCTAATGCCACTATGACTGCTCTAGGAGAATTTGTCGCAGCAGCAACATTACACTTTCGGACAGAAATACACTTACGCACACACCATATTTGCACTAAACTACAAAATGATAAAAAAATTGGAATCTACAACCGGGATTTTTGGCGAAAGTATTCGTTATTTATTGATAACTAGCGGCCCTGACAGACGTTGTCCTGCCCTAAGAAGGAAATAAAATCCCGAAGTACAGCGCGAAGACACACAAAAAATTAAATTAAAGTCGGTCCACCGTTTAGGAATTCAGTGACATGCACGTTTAATATGGTGGTTAAGTATTCTTAAGTTTTCTAATTTTCCGCGAAATTTTCTTATTTTTTCTTTCATAAGAACTTTCTCCTGACAATACCAAACACATCAAAAAAAGAAATAACCAAGGAAAATAGGGACTTATTTTTATATACCGGGTGGAAGGGAAACGCTCTCGGAAACGAATGCAGGTGATAGTATTGGTGATTCCTGACGTGATGGCACTAAAAAAATCGCGATCGCATTGTTACAATTTCAGTAGGATTTTCTCAAATTTCTGTACAGCTTCACGTATGGATAGATAAATCAAACTATTATTCTGAAAAACATAGTAAAAAAGGTCAATATTTCAAAAAAATCGTAATGAAACACGTACATCAGCTGACGGGTTAACGACCGCGGGCCGGTCCCGGCGCAGCGCGACGGCCGCCCAGTTCTTTGTACGCTTTACATTGCGCGCGCATGAATTACGGAAATACTAAAATCGTAAGTATTATCGCTTAGCTTTGCAAATGAATATAGTTTTTCGTTAATGTTATGGTTCTTCTCTCTTACCGTTCCGGTATAGAGAGCGTTTCCCTTCCACCCGGTATATAGATAGATTTTTAGCACGATGTTAGCAGAGGTATAGACGAATATTTGGTTTCATTTAGTAATGTAATGTAAAGATGATCCTGTATAAGATTAACATGTTTGTTATAATTTTATCCCCATTGAATTTGTGTATACTGTATACCCTAGATACGACACTACAATTTTATTAAAGTTGATTTTGCAAATTATTTACCATATTAATTATTTGCCAGAGATTCAAGAATTAATCCGCCATGGCTGTGATAATTTGCACATAACCGACAGGAATACCGTAAGGAACAATGTATATTAAAATCATAATGTGTTTTCACATAAATTATATGATACCCAAATTATTATAAATAATTTTAAAATAAATAACACCAATTTTAGATCAGTAAAATAATATATTAAAATTATCAATAATTACAACATAAATTATGCTGATAGAACTATCGAGTTTGATGAACAGTTTTGAAGCAATTATTTAAAAGTTTAAATATTGCATGATTGCTTAGTTTTGGTCCTTTCTGAAGACATAGTTTTATGGTAAAAATAATTTTAAGCTAAAAGTAAATAGTTACTCTTACAGGGTTTCAGGTAAAAAACTGCAAAATGGGCTAGCGCAGAGGGTGTAGATTATAAGCAATTTTGATTCCGGTGAGCATTATTCGATGTACTTCAATGTTTATTATTTTATTAAGTTTGGGCATTTTAAACTTTAGACAAAGTAGGGCGTAATGAGGATGATGGATAAGTAAGAGTTTCTACAGGTTTTGGTGCTCGCATAAAACAATCTAAGGCCGGCTTTTTGGGTGCGCGTTTCTTGATAAAAATATTTTCCTACTATGTTTGGCCGGCTTACATTAATTGACCCAGGATATTTAATTAAACATTTGTTTAGATTTGCAGGTTTTTCTTACACAAGGGGTGTCCTTAAAGACAATTATAAAAAACGTCAATGGAAAACCAATGAGGGGCCATTCATTTATTACTTAAGACTATTTTCGCTAGTTTTTGACCCCTCCCCCCTATTATTAGCAAAAATAAGAATAGGCTAACTCCCCTGTTTAATATTTATTACGTAAGAATCTAAAGGAAAAACGCATAGGTTCGTTTTTGGTTTGTTTTAATATTTATTTTTCAAAGTAACAATTTTTAGAAATGTTTATTTGTACTTTTGTGATCTTACGTAAGAACTATCGAGATTCCCTCCCACTCCCCTGTAAGAGAAAATAACACATGGTCGAACCCCTCACCCTTAAATCGTCTTACGTAATAAATGAATGCCCCCTGACAGCACACAATATACCATACAAAAAAAAAACAAACACACGAATTGAAAACCTCCTCCTTTTTTGGAAGTCGGTTAAAAATTAAAGCTCTCATAGTTTATTAGTACCAGCCGTATTATAAGAAATTTGAAAAATTATACTTACATTTTTGTTGAATAGTCAAAAACAACTAAGCTGGGGACTACAGGTTAACATAAATATAAACAAATCTGCTATTCAAGAATAATAATTATAAAATTTCTCATTTGATTACTACATATTTAGTATATATTACTCAACTTTAACAAGGTATACTGAAAAATAATTGACTATAAATTCAGTGCCAGAAGTTCGATCAAATTTGGTCCTAAAACGTAACAACACCTACATACTTTGTAACAATAAACCATTTTATATATTTTTTACAAATGACTTTTTTAAAATTGTCATAACATCTATTTTAATTCATCTTGGAAATGCTAGAAGCGTAATATGCGATGCTAACATGATTTTGTTAATCCGCGTGGCATTTGATACTTGCCAATTCTTTAATTAGGTTAGCTTACGTTTAAATTACAATTTTGTCATTCATCTGAGGTTAATCGCTGATTTTCTCTAACTCTCGTATAGTGTGTGCTGAGATCCCAGAGACCGCTGGTGAGCCGACGAAGCGGTGGTCCCTTTTTATCCCGTCGCATAGAGTGTTGGTTAAAGATTTTAAACTTTTATCTAAAAGGTCTCTTGAAGCCTATAAGAAGTGGAGTCTTATTTTATTCACTATAGCCCCAAACCGAATAATATTGATTTCTTTTTTTATCTGTTTGATTTCGACGTGATGGATTTATTCGTTTATAAACATATAGTATAATGTATATAAATGGTAAACTTGTCACTAAAAGGAAAAACATCTTAATAGTGAAGTATTGTGGTACGCATTTGTCATAAATATAAAGAATTCCGTGTGATCCACTTGTATGGAGTTATATTTTTCGATATTCAATTTTATGGTTAAAATATTGCCGTATAAAATATTCTTAGCTTCGCTATTATAGTGAATATAAGTCTATGGCGTTAGAAATTTTAAGAATTATTGCAACGAAAGCTTACGCGTACTCACTATTTATGTTACGATTTTTATATTTACCGATATAAATTTCTCTCGGATGGGACATAGTGAAATGGAGGTTTGTTAGAATATATTTTTGACCAAGAGACTATTGTTGATCGATGAACACAGTATACAAAATGTAGGCATTGATGTGAAAGGTGAACTTATTAAGACAGGAAGCTAGTCCATCTTGCCGTGAAAATTTATAAATACAACATTAATACCAAAGTAAAACACTATGCTATATAGGGCATGTTGTCAAAAAACCGAATGTAGTGGCTCCTCTTTCCTTCCGTGTTTACAATAAAGCTACACCTAGTACTTTCATATATTTGTGGTTATTTACTTGATAAGTTGGCTGAGCTTAGAACCTTTATGAACTTAATGCCACCACCCATCCTTGCATGATTGAAATATGTCTGGCAATTGTGTGGGATATCTCAAAGCATTCAATACAATATAGTGTATATATTACTCGGGTTTCGTGTTTATATTTTATATGTCCTAGCCATTAGAAATATCCATGGATCTCGCTGGAAAACGCAAATTATTATTACCCATGCCTATATATCTAATTGTTTCTTGTTGTGACATTATCATAAAAGCCTACAGATATTTCCGAAGGAATGATAGACTGAATTTGTTACGTAGGAGTTGCAGGTCGTAATGAAAAAAAGTTACTTTCTATTTGAATGCTTATAAATTTAGTCATTAATCATTTGCCAATTAGTTTTAATTTCAATTTGTTAGATGATCATTCCGATGCCACCAGTAAAAACTAAAACAGAAAGAGGAAGCTGGTCTTTCCAAAATTAAACAGCATATTTTTCATGTTTCAAACTATTTTGTTTTAAACTATGTACTTATATTTTATGTGTCATGAACTGTCATAGTGAACATGTACACGGTACAATTGAGGAATTGTAATCCTCAATTGTTCCTCTTATTTTTTATAATAAACATGATTGATTGTCGAGTTTTAAAAACATGATTTGTATTTTAGTTGCCGTAACCTACATTGTATTTGTTATGTTTAGTATGAATAAGTTTTTATTATACGACTAGTTGTATTGTTACGCTGATAAGGTATCGCTTTTAATAGGAACATTTATTAGAAAAATACACGGTTCCTCGGTAATAAAATAAATAATAAGATACAACATATTAATATTGTAAACATAAGTATGTACTCATATACCAAGTGTCACATTTACTACGTGAATACATTCGTTTTATAGGTATTAAAGTAATGACGAGACTGTCTGGTAATTTTACGCCTTCAACTTCAAAAGAGATTTCGGAACTCAGTTATATTTTGAATAATTTATGAACCCTCTTGGCGTTATTCCATGTACATATAGCTTATACATACTTTTCTAATAGTGTAGTATTATTTGATATTGATGTGTAATAATGTACTGTAAATCAATACGTTTGTTTTGCCCAATACATTTTAGTTTTATAACCGGTTATAGACCAAATTAAGTTTATGATTGAGGGATGTTGCTAATGTCACTTTATTTGATTTCCACTGCAGATGTAAATTTATTTTTGACTACTGGATAAGAGCTATTACATAAATTAGAAAATCTTATTTGAGCACTGTTGGATGCCTTAATAATAATCGATTACTGGGCTCTTCGTTTGTTTTATGTACTGAGAGTTAAAAGTAGTGTAAAAATAAGGACACATTACTGTCGTTACATTTAGTTCCAACATTATTTAGATATCATAACTGAATTCAAAAACCGAAGACGGTAGCAACCCTAGCCTATATTAGAATATTTTGTCACCAAGTATACTGTCGCGTCCAAGTTTATAGCGTTTCCTATGTCTCATACGATAATATTAACAATCTACCTTAAAATCGATATAGAGCTAAGGTAGAGTTTATATGGCTATTGATTCTAACTTTGTAAGCATAATTATTATTGTTTTAGTGTATAATAAGCTTAGGTGTGTTCAGTAAAGATCATTTAATTGCGGTATACCGTGTAATGTGACCGTGAAGCTGCGCGGTCCGAGTGTGAATTATGTATGTAATGATAATGATTGATGTATGTCGTTATTGAACAATTTCATCTCCCGATGTAACCGATGGACGTTTCGCTTCTGAGTTAGCATTATTGATTCTGTATATAGTTTAATATTATATGCCGTGTTGTGTGGTCGCATTTGGACTCTGGCATTAACTATGATTTATTTTTTTATTAGTGAAACGCGAATGGCGGTGGGCTCCAAATGCGTACTTCACATAGTCATCATGTAATGTAAAAATATTGTATTTAACTGTACTATCAGTGAACATTACAATAAACGATTAATTGAAGATTGGGGAGCAAATTTAAAAAAAGTGTATACACAAAACGTGTCCTTGATATTATGTAAAATGTTGCTAATAGATTGAAATTAATAATCGTTGAAATATAAAAATGGCTTTAGATTTGTTCCTCAATTAAAACGGCCATGAAATATTTTTTCTTTTTTTATAATTTCCTCTAACTTGATAGTAAATTTATTCTAAAAATGGGTATGATTCGTTTTACAATATAAAATACACATTTAAAACGAGTTCATGGGCTGGGGTATGATAGCCCCGATAGTTCTACCTTGCTTGCTGGTAAACACGTGCCTGTGACCTTGTCCCGAGATGCCGCAGCTGACGTCCTTGACGCTGTACCGGCCGACGCCGGGCCACACCACCACGCGCCGGTACCCGGGCGGCTTGTCGTAAGAGCTATTGAACCCGCACCTGTTCTGTTTGAACACCTTTGGCTTGTCCACGTTGAGGTGCGCCGGGCCCGGCTCCTCCGGCTTACGAAGGCACATCACTAGGTCCACCAGCGCGTTCCTTCCTCTGTACGGAACGTTCCTGCCGGTTTTGTTCATAACGCCTAAGCGGGATTTCTTGTACGTCTCAAAGCTACCGGGCAATGCGTTCGGCCACGTCGCTGCTGCGCATCGAAGCGATGTGTTGAAATGATTTTTTATCGAGCTCCCATCTCGTTTGCCGGTAAACAAGTCATAAGGACCTCGCAGAGACACTACTTTCTTTGATTTGTTTTCGATGGCTTCCTGATCGGTAATTTTGTAACGGTCAGGCGCGAGCGACCACTTTGGCGCGGTGTCTTTGAACCTGCACGGTCCCTCTCTGTCGAACGACGGACGCGAGGAGTGCGGCCCGTATGGAGCTTTGAAAGGCATCGCCTTATAATAAGTGCCTGGACCAGGTATTCTGTTCCTCGTAGGCTTTGATCGAGACGTTCTGCCGAAGGTTACGTTTTTGCACGCTGGCTCGTATTTGACAGGATCGGGAACAGAATGCCAAGCGGGGCCGAGTAAAGTATTTTGCCATTGTCTATGCTCGAGAACTCGTTGGTTTCTATATCCCAAGTTCTTGGACCACGATTCTAGTTCAGCTTTATACGTCCATGGTTGTTTCAATACATTTTTGTTGACTTCAAATACTTTATGCATGGGTATAGGTGTGTAGCGGCACGGGTCGCAGCCATCCGGCCGCGTTACGAAGAAACCGCTCGGGTCCAATCCAGGGTGTGACGATGGACGAACGAATCTTTCCACGTTCGATCCAAACGGGGCGTTATGTTTAAATGTTACCATGATGTTTATGGAAGTAGTAAAAAGTAAATACGGAATTTTCACATGACGTTGTTTTAACGTCAGTTTTTAATGTTTTTTTTTATTTGATCACGTACCATAATCCATAAGATTTTTGACCATAACTCTTCAAGCGATGTAGGTTTCAGTTGAAGCGTATCATTCAGAGCATTATAATACCTACTACGGAAAGTATCATTTATATTTTCTTTGGTTACAGTTTACATGTATTAAACTATTGTCTGATTTATTGGTAAATATAATGTAACGAAAGAATGCAAAATCAATGAGTTGTGGTTAGTTCTTACAGTGAAGGAATTTTAGTGGGCTCAAGTCGTAGCTCCTTAAGTTTATAATATTCCTGATTTATTTTAAATCTGAAACAATTATCTAACGGTCTTCTATTTGGGCACTGAAACTCAAGCGGTAAGAAACTAATTTCTTGCAAAAAAATGCCCAAATGTCGTCAAAATTATCACTGTCCTGTGGGGCGATTTTCCGAAACTCGAGCTTTCAACCATAATGTTACGCAAAATATGTACATAATCAAACACTTGGCATCAAATTACAGTAACTATTAATATCATTTTGCTAAAACTTAGAAAACTAAACACATCACACCCTATTTTTAATCATTTTTTCGTAAGAGAATGGAGGCGACAAGAATTTCGTATCACATTCCTGTCAGCTAAAAACACGTTAATAACACCTACAATTTAAAAAAAAAGCGACGATGTCAGACTGCCGATACACAGTGCGTAGCTCAATGAGCCCATTGCCGCTCGATCTGCAGCCAATAAGATAATCAGACGGTCGTGACGAAGGTCTTTTCGACCGCAAACGTGTTTGGGTCAGACAAATTCTCACTCGTATGGTAAGTACTCACGTCCACAATAAATGAATCTTTTAATTATTTTTAATAGTTTTAATTAATGTTATTGATGTAAATGTAATATAAAGCCTTAAAATTGCAATTAAAGACATAATTTTTGTAGTATTCATGAAAAACCTCAAAATTATCACTTTCCTGTATATATCTTGTCTGGATTTACGTACACAAGAAAATGATAACACAACAGGAATGTGATAAACTTTCGCAGAGCTGTTGTTCGTGTATTAATACAATGTAATATGATGAAAGTTAGGTATCATACGGAATACTAAGTACCTATACGTGTCGTTTTTATTATGTTCTATTTGTATATTACTCAGTTTCCGGGACAAAATACAAATATTAGATTCCTATCTTCTTCTAGCTTGTGTGTTTAATATTATAAACATATTGAGGACTTTTTCACAGAAACCAAACTTAAAAAAAGGAAAGCAGCGAAGAGATATTAGCAGCAAGCCCAAAAATCTAAGAAAACGTTATGAACGAATGAAAAACGATCCAGACAAGTTAGCTGCTTAAAAAGAAAAGACAAATCAGTATTATTTGTAATATTCTACACGGACAGCAAATATTGACGACATTTTTGACGAGTCAGGCTTTGAAAAGAATGATGACACAAGCCCAAGCGTATTCAGCCCTCCAAATTTTGATTATATTTTGAGCAGTACTAGTGACGTAATACTTAACATAGTTCATTCTAATGGCTTACTTGACGATTTGTTTTAAATGTGAACGCTAATGATCTATTTCCAGAAATTACACTAAGAAGATTTGGGAAAATGCTCTAACTATAAAATACTGTCAAAAAGACATGCTCCAAAAAAAAAAAACCAAATAGTAAAGTAAAAAACAAAAAGGATTGCAATTATTGCTTCTGTAATATCTGTGGATCTTTATATGATAAAGATGTAACAGACTAAGATTGGATCGAATGCGCCATATGTCATTAATGCGCGCAAGTAAACTGCATCTTAACCGATCCTGTATTGTTTACCTGTCCAGGGTGTTTATCGGATAAAGACGGGACTGAAAAGTCAAACTGACGCATTCCTTGAATTTCTGACTAATTATTATAACAAAATGCTTGTGATTTTAAATGCCGTCAATACCTAATTAAGTCATCTTTAACATTTCTACCTCATTCTTCTCCTCCTATCTCTTCACCTTCTTACTCATAGAGTACATTAAGTTTTTGATTATATTGTGTTCTCATTAGGATAAGCTTAATATTATTAGTTAGTGTTAGTCTTAAGAGACTTCAAACCAATCCCAATAAAACGATGATGAACGAATGACGAACGATCATGATTATTTGTACCTAGTGTACATTACGTTTCTTGATTATGTGATCTCTTCTAGATAAGCTAGATATTATTATGATATGAAGACTTATTTAACAGGCTGATATTGTCTAGTGCTTTACTGTTTACTTTTTGTTTCTAAATAAACATTAGATTATGTACATTTTGTGCAATAATTTCACTTTCCTGTTCTTTTTTAATATCCTGGCAGTAAATTAATGTTCGCATAGATATATTTTATATTGGTTTTCAATCTAAGGTAAGAATATATATTGTTATGTACTATACTTGTCGCATATTATGCATTTTTGTTCCTTTTATACTATTGATTTCATTTTCCTGCATAACATCTCACTTGCCTGTTATGAAAAAACCTTAAAACGGCTATAATTTAAAAAAAATATCAATATTTTGTCTGGCCCACGATACTGTAGTTTACTAAAGTCATTACCTTGACGTTTGGCTAGTTTGTGTACTAAATCTAGTAAAAAACAGTGTGGAACCAAAAACACCCCATTTTATTCCTTCGTCGTAAGAACTAGCCTTGTAAGAGTTTCACGAGGTACATAATATGTCTTGGTGATTGTGCGTTCTGCGCGTGTATTCCAATGGCTTATGCGAAGCTTGGAACAGTAAACGTGCACGCTACTTTATATTATACAAATAGTCATGAGTAACACAACAATTAAGGATAAAAGTATTTTATTATTCTGTTATACTAAGGACGGTATTAATAAATGAATCTCAAGTTTTAGTTACATCTCAAGTAGATATAATGTATGAGTAGTTCAATACATTATGTCTACATGAGACGTAACTTAAACTTGAGATTGATTTAGAGTCCTAATGATTGGGACAATTCTGTTGTTTCTTACATTTTACTGTGAAGTTGATGATTTCAACCAATAAGATTTATTGCTTAACACGTGGCGTCAGTACTATCTGAGGTATTCTTTCCATAGGAGAAACCTAGTAACTGAGGCTTTATGGTCGCTGGTGAAACCTAATACCTCGAAGATACTGGAACAGGGTCTCTACGCTGAAAAACAAAACGCAGGAACGTTTTTGAAATGAACGATAGAAATACGAAATGAGTTTTTCCGGGATAAGAATTCCGCTTTATATTTTCTCAGGGTAAAAGTAGCATGTGTCACTCGCTGATTATGTAGCTTTATATGTATTGGTGAAAGAATTTTTAAGTACAGTTCAGCAGTGCCGGATTAAGACAACTTGATGCCCTAAGCAATTCACGCCTGTGGGGCCCCCCTACCATAAGTAAACTAACATCAGTCTTTAATCGCGCGGATTTTCAAATAGCTTTACTTTTATGTGCTAGCATTTTTTTTGTGCTGTTTCTGGTGCCCCCAAGACGTGATGCCCTAAGCAATTGCTTAATTTGCTTATGGGCTAATCCGGCACTGCAGTTCAGTAACTCTTCAATTTGTTTGTTACGTAAGTACAAAAATAAAAAATATAAATAGACTAAGATAGATAAATTACTGAATAGCTTTTTTTACAGCATTGAATGACGAGACGAGCATGCCGTTCGCCTGATAACAGATAAACAGTAGAAATACCATCCAGAACCTTGATTTACAAAGTACTGTGTGGCATTCCACTGCGCTCGTCATCCTGAGACATAAGATGTTAAGTCTCATTATGTCCTGTAGTTACACTGGCTACAATACCCTTCAAAACCGAAAGAACAGTGCAAGCACACTGCTGCTTGGCGGTAGAAATAAAAATTGCGGTGGTACCCACCCAGACGGACTCTTAAATATGAGAGTCCTACCAGCAGTAAAGCTACTATTCTTATAGTATAGTCGCTACAGACACCGTATAAAAACTTCGTAAAATGCTGCTGTTGTAAACTGGTGTTCTTTTTACATTAACATATTAGTGGCATATTATACTACAACACTAAATTCTATTCGTAAACATGTTACCAGCTAAATATTGTTTGTTAGGGTGTTATTATTCTAGTAACTTCCATATCAAATATTTATTAGCTGTAGTATTCGAATTTCGTTGCTTCTTATCGATTTTCGGTACACCTACCCGGATATGGTAATATGGACGTAAAATTTCCTGTTGGCATCCGAGCAGCTTGGCAACGTATAACCGACTGTGAGTTATTTTTTTACTCACAAATTTTGAAATCATGGTAAGCGTAAATTTTAGTAGACGTTAAAAAGTCGGTTGCTTTGTACACGTCTTATAGTTTCTCATTTTCTGGTAGCTCTCACCATTTCAGAAATATACGCAAACACTAAAAGTTAAGACCTTTAACCTCGGATAAAAAAAAACTATTTGTAATGACGTTTTTAAGGTCTATACAAAAATCCACCTTGTTGGGAATTATACATGTTTTTTGCATAACTTGACTGGACTATTATTCAAATATATTATCCATAATTGATTTAAAAACCTTTATTGAGTAACACAATTTTTTTCATAGATTGATGATATAAATAATTATGTAGTACAAAATACACATACACACTCACGCCTTTTATCCCCGAAGGGGTAGGCCAGAGGCGCAACTAGTGCACCCACTTTTCGCCGTACGTATTCCGTCCTAGAATGTGATAGGGGTTGAGCCTATCGCCATATCGGGTACAAATTGCAAATTCCGGTCTAAAACTGAATTTAAAACCCAACGTCACGTTGCCCGATCCCGGAATTGAACCCAAGAATTCCTAAGACTGCCTCGGTGGCGTAGTTGTATTATGGTACGACTACAATGCTGAGGTCTCGGGTTCGATTCCCGGGTTGGGCAAAGTGATATTGAGTTTTTCTATTCAGTATCAGCTCGGAGTCTGGAATTTGTGCCCGATATGGCGATAGGCTCGCCCCCTATCACATCATGGGACGGAATAACCACATGGAATAACGGCGAAAAGTGGGTGCACTAGTTGCGCCTGTGCCTACCCCTTCGGGGATAACAGGCGTGAGTGTATGTGTGTGTATGTGTGTGTAATATTCGCGAAAGCAATATTTGATCTGAGAATTATGATATAGATATTAGATATTTGCGAAAGCAATATTTACAGATATTAATAAATCAAACGTAAGGTAGTTTTTCGGCACACTTGTTCATGAAAATTTGAGAACGAAAACCAAATATTTTGTATGAAATGTTCTGGTTGGATAGCGGAAATCACTAGTGGGCAAGGTCCTGACAACGACCTTTGATTAATAAACTACTTGCTATAATGTTTCAATAAGCGACTTGTGTTTTAATCGTTATTTTGTTAAGAAAAAATGTTGATTATAAAAAGTATTGCAGATAAAAATGGGATGTTAAAAACAAATTACTGGCGGCGCGGCGATGAAATTGCTAATGTTCACACGACTAGCCACCTACTGCTCTCGTCGTCACCGCGCTACTAGATTAAGGACCTATTGTGACAATCGTTGTAATTTTTTTATGGCATTGAATGACGAGGCTAGAATGCCGTTTGCCTGAGGGTAAGCGATACGACCACCCATAAACAGTACCAACACTAACTAGCACCTTGACTTACAAAGTACTGTGTGGCATTCTATTGCGCTTGTCATCCTGAGACATAAGATGTTAAGTCTCATTATGTGCAGTAGTTACAGTGGCTACAATGTCCATCAAACCGAAACACAACAGTGCATGCGCACTGCTGCTTGGCGGTAGAAAAAGACATTGCGGTACCTACCCGGACAAACTCTCACACCAATAAAATAAAATCATTAAATTACAGAACATCAAAATTTCTGTTGAATGAACATTTGAAAAAAAAAACAGTACAATTGTATGATAATTCCTCAGAGAAAAGCGGTGACGCTCGCTAATATCGGAATACTTTTCTGCTGTCAGTGTTTGAGCAAACTCTATACAAGAAATAATTCGGCCGCTATATGATAAAAGGGATGCTATCGAGCAGTTCAAACCCATAAATTGTAATGTTAGACATTTCCCTAGTAATGTACGCAGATATACGCAGATCATAAGTATTTCTCTCGCTTTAAATAATTTTTATTGGCACTGTTTTACAATATAATATCAAGAATTATCTTTTTTTTGCCAATTTACATAATATTAATTTAGAAATAATATAAAATCTACAATTATTATTATTGTTATAAATACGTAGCAATTATAATTGTTGTTATAAAGGCACTCGTAGATTCTGCGCAATTTTGATTAAGTTTCACTGCGGCGCACGCATTTTTCACATGGCTGACGGCACTGAAACTTGTTGAAAAAATTAATGAAAAGTTACAATAAAGTTTATTCACAAGGTCACAGGCAAAACAAGTCAGTTATTCAAACGTTATAAATACTTTAAATACAGTATTTACGTTTCCTGCGAGTTCGCTTTCAACTTGAAACTGGAATGTACATAGTTTGTTCTTACGAATAATCTATGCAAACTTCACCGGAAGGTCCGCCATTGTGAAATGGTGGAGGGTTGCCCGTTTGGGTCAGTTATTAAAATGAGATCAGCAAAAGGGGCCAGCGAGGCGATATCTTTATCCGTTGAGTATTGGCAGCGTCCGCGGAGAAGTGTCATGGAGGAGGAACCCTCAGAGTTCTCTGCATTAGTAAATACCGCGCCTAAGGCGGTGTACATCGAAAATCGATGGGGGAGGGGAAGCTGGGCGCGCGTGCGTGCCGCGCGTGTCGGCCGCGTGTCGCTGCCGGACCGTCGACGCCGCCGCACGCCGCGACCTGTGGAACGCACCGCTCGACTTGTTGCGAACGCCACCTGTTAACACATGGAGGCACCGTGAACCTCAGGTAAGTTTGCTGAGCTTTGTCACAACGCTCACAGCTCGTGCGAATTATTTTATAATTTTTCCGGAGTGCCTAACGACCGCTTGTCGACTTCTAAACTAAGTTCGATTTCGCAACGGAATTTATTTCGCGTGTATTATAAACGGGTTTCGCGTATATTATGTAAAATAATATTTTATGAAAATTGAAAAATTATGTAGTGTTCTTAATTTTTTTTTAATTTTCGCTTTGAAATAATTTTAAACTTTAAATAGTTTCGTCAGTTGGTGTGGATTTGAAAACTTGATTACGGAACATTTCTTTATCAGGAAATATTTCTGTGATTGGTTGCTCTGTGTCTAGGTAATTATTTAATTGTTTTTCATAAAAGTATACTTACGGAGTAGCAAATGAATATTTTAAAATAAATTAAATTTTAAATACTAAGTACAAGAATTTCTTTTTTTATATTTTGTCAAAAAAATATTACCTACGTCTATACTTCAAAATGAACCATTTTTTAACACATCAAACCCCGTTTATATGGCGGCTTTTAGATCAAGTAGATCGCAAAACCTGTTGGGGTCTAATGAAATTAGTGTAATCGTGTTATAACGTACTTAACAATTAATTGAATTTGAACTTCTGAAATGAAAATGAAAATTTACAAAAATTGACAATCGCCTACCCTCATTTTATAAGAATGATAGAAATTGCGCTATTACTTAATTATAAAAGCAACAATTCAATTAATCAATATAATATCGCTATCGTTTTATATCGTATTTAATATAGGAATATTTAGACATTAATCTTACATTTCTTTATTTTTAATACTAATTAGAAATGAATTAAAATTACGTGTTATGAAATTTACGTAATTCTTGGCGGGGTTTTGAGGTTTTTTATTATGCTAACAGGTAGGTAAGCAAGTTCTTTTGTTTGGAAATATGAAAACGCACTACGGCCTGGAAAATCCTAATAATTATTTGTGCAGACCGCCACCTATTACTACCAATCTAGTACTTAGTTACTACTAGTGTTGGAAATTGGTTTAATAAAGTTATATTATGAACGATGCCCGTGAAGAACCTATAATAACAGTTATTAATAATTATACTGCCCCCTTATTCTCTATGGGGTATATTACACAATCAATAATATCACACGATACTCGTATTATCACGATAATATTGATGCGTATCGCAGTATCGTGATAATATCACAGGTTATAGGCATGATAATTGCGATCTTGTGATAATATCGCGATTCCAGGATCACGATATTTATTGACTGTAATATACCCCTATGTCAGTGTTAACGCGTAACACGGCCGCGTTACGTTAACGTCGTGTACTTAACGGTATTCCAATATGCCAATTCACCTATGTTTTTAATATGACTTATTGAAAACAATACACCGAATCACCATCATCGTTAGACAAACAGTTTCTGATTATTCATTAACACGTTTTTATTTTGTATTAATTTGTAGCGAGATCACATAAATTCCATTGAACGAATTTCATTCGCGTTTTCTTTCACAAATAACTGAAAGATATTCGTTGTAAGACTAACTACGGCCATTTTTTTATTTCTCTCCGGAATCATGGAACTGAAGTCTGAACTATAAACCAGAATCCGCTGTTCAAGTAATGGATTGTTTTAATCAATTAGTTAGGGGCGTGAGATTAGATAGGTATAAAAATATAAAAAACAAAAAACCTGACTGCGTCAATATCTGCCATCTTTATTAAATTCATTGAAGAACTGTAAAGATAGAAACAAGATTTTAATTTGAATATTTTATTTTGGTTTTGAATAATCTTAGTTGACACACGCAGTGTTCACACGCGCAATCAGAGGCATCTGTAACTCCGAGATTTGTTGCTCTATCTATATCACCAACCAAATTATGAGAAGTGAGCGTGTTATGCCTTCGACAGCGTTATATACGCAGTCGGGCTTCTTTTATATTTTTTCATTTCCATCTTTTTAAGTTCCTTTTTTTTTATAAGCTACATACCTGTGTACCAAATTTCAGCCAAAGCCGTTTTACCATGAAGAAGTAACAAACACAAACTTTGCATTTATATTAGTAGTGTGAGGTGTGATGTCAATTACTAGCATTTCCTTTTCCAAACTTCAACAAAACATATAAGTTTTTTATTGAGATTAGGTACTTTTGCCGCCAAAAATCCTTAATTTTTTTTTAATTTTGATACCCAGTGTCACTCTCACGACTAAGACGTATCTATTGTTACCACTCACAAATAAATACAAGCCGCCTAGGATCTAGGGCGTGCCAAAGAAATATCCTTACATACACTCGAAAAACATAGGCCTCCTTCTTTCGCAGTCGGGTAAAATCTTATTAGACGTTATTTTTTAAATAATTCCCCTTTTATGATATTTCAATAGGACTATGGCTTTCATTTAAAACAAAACACTAACGATCTAAATTCTAAAAAAATATCGGCGTTATAAAATTCCAGCTAATTGAGCTTGTCACGTTTTTCCAGCGGACGATTTTAGAACTAGGAAGTCTGAAGAGGAAATTGGATGAATTATAATTTATACCTACATAAACAACATTTACCAAACAATTAAACCGCCAAACAAACTGAAAAGCAAGCTGCTTTTCAGTTTGTTTGTATTTTTTAACTAATATATGCGTATATTTGCAATCGATGCCTTATTTAAATTGAACATTGTTTTTGTATATTTGTTCGTGTATATGCTTAGCTTAGCTGGCAATTTAAATTAGGCATAGACTCCTGATATAAGTCTGAGTATATTAATTATTAAGGTTAAATAAAAAATGTTTAAAAAAACAACTGTTTTAAAACTACATACTATTATTAACTAGCTTTTGCCCGCGGCTCCGCCCGCTTTAAAAAGTTTTTCCGGGATAAAAGTCCCGCTTTATATTTTCCCGGGATATAAAGTAGTCTATGTGTTAATCCAGGACATGATCTACCCGTGTGCCAAATTTCATCGAAATCCGTTCAGCAGTTTTTGCGTGAAAGAGGAACAAGCATCCATACATCCAAACATCCAAACATCTAAACATCCAAACATCCAGACATTATTACAAACTTTCGCCTTTATAATATTAGTAGGATATTAGTAGGATATACAAATCAGCATTAAAATCTGTGAGTAAACAATAAATACCCTCTTTTTACCCACCCTTAGGGTAGATTTTTTTCAAATTTACAATGGACCAATTTCGAGGTATACGTATCCAATAAAAAACGAATTATTAAAATCGGGCTCCTCTGTAAAAAGTTATGCGTGGTCATACATAAAAAGATATACATGTCGACTTGAGAACCTCCTCCGTTATTTTCCGCCGGTTAATAAAAAGCCGGTTAATAGACTGCCCCGGTGGCGAAGTTGTATTACAGTACGACTGCAAAGCTGAGGTCTCGGGTTCGATCCCCGGGTCGGGCAAAGTGATACTGAGTTTTTCTATACAGTATCAGCTCGGAGTTTGGAATTTGTGCCCGATATGTCGATAGGCTCGCCTCCTATCACATCATGGGACGGAATAATGGCGAAAAGTGGGTCCACTAGTTGCGCCTCTGCCTACCCCTTCGGGGATAACAGGCGTGAGTGTATATGTATGTTAATAAAAAGCAGAACCCGGTGTGTCTGTACATTCAAAAAATAAAAAAATGGAAGAGGTAACTAAAGTAGAGTACCTAATGGAACACAAATCAACTATTGAAATACTGGTGGTAGGACTCTCATATGTAAAAGTCCGTCTGGGTGGGTACCACCGCGATGTCTATTTCTACCGTTAAGCAGCAGTGCGCATGCACTGTTGTGTTTCGGTTTGAAGGTCATTGTAGCCAGTGTAACTACAGGACATAATGAAACTTAACATCTTATGTCTCAGGATGACGAGCTCAGTGGAATGCCACACAGTACTGTGTAACTCAAGGTGCTGGATGGTGTTTCTACTGTTTATGGGTGGTCGTATCGCTTACCATTAGATGAACGGCATACTTGTCTCGTAAATCGATGCAATAAAAAAAAATATTTTGTGTCAATCTGTTTGTTTATTTGTTAGCGCATATCTCCGAAACTACCAAACGGATTTTCATGTAGTTTTCACGGAAGGATAAAATCTATTGGGAAAAGAATATAGCCTTGTTTCGTCGAATTGGATATCGGAAAAAATATTAGGTATAATATAATGTTAAAAATCTTCACGAAGAGATTTATCTTAGTCCATATAAGTATACGAAGTAAAAGGACATTTAGTTATTAATATACATACGATACAGTTTGAAAAATTGAATTTTGTGAACGTGTGTTGATACGTACCATTATGCGGACACAACAGAGGTATTCCCACTGTAAAATAACGTTATTATCATCCTACTAATATTATAAACGCGCAAGTTTGTAAGAATGTATGGATGTATGTTTGTTACTCTTTTACGTAAAAACTACTGAACGGATTTCGATGAAATTTGGCACACGGGTAGATCATGTCCTAGAATAACATATAAGCACATTTTATCCCGGGGAAATATAAACCGGGACTTTTATCCCGGAAAAACTTTTTAACGCGGGCGGAGCTGCGGGCAAAAGCTAATAATGAAATAAAGTTGCTTACAAAAAAATTGTCCACCCCATTATAAATTCAAGCCGGCACATGGGAGTATTCGATTCCGTTTTCTCTCTAATCTATATAAAAGAGAGCTGTGTTAGTTACACCATTTATAACTCGAGGACGACCGAACCGATTATCATGTTCTTTGATTTTTTGGGTTCGTATCCGTTTCGAATAGCGGAATAACTGTAAAAATATGGAAAAAATACGATTAACGAAATTATGAAGAAAGCATTTTCTCATACATTTTATTTGTAATTTTAAAAAATTAACATGGCCTTGTAACGTTTCTTTTATTTTTTCTTAGCTTATAGTGATATTGCTGTTAATAATTATAAATAAGTATTTCGCCAGAAATACGTAACCGTTGTCATGGGCGGAATTTGATAGGTACACAAAAGAACGAGACACATTTTGATTATAAATGAGCGTAATCTTTGCGGAGGTTTAGGAATCCATTAGGGCTACAATAGAAGCCTATGCTTACGATATAGTATTTCCCTCAATGTGAAAGTTTTATTTCTGGAATGTTTGAAATAAAATTCAAAATATTATTAAGTTTAATCCAAATTTCATTGGAATCTTGTTAGGTTAAGCGATGTCAAGTAGCGATTCAGTTAATTTTACTATATAATATGATAAAACCAAAAAAGCACAATACTGTCGTGCTAAGAGCAGAAACGGTATGTCAAGGAACGCTAATTTCGAGAAAAGTCAAGTTTTGTAAATAGAGTTGTCTTTTCACTCTAAGTGGTTTGAGGTAAAACTCAGATAGGTACCCTTTTCTTATGTTTTTTTACATATTTTTTTTAAATACGAATTTGAGTTAAGCATGGTAGAATATACCTGTATGGATTACAAAATCGCAATACTGAAATATATGTTGATTTGGTCTATGTTTTTATCTCATATTTTCTAAGTATATAAACATACATAAAGCGACATATATACAACGAAAACCTTACTTTTAGTTGGTTCGGCTTTTATGATCGTCTGTTATCAGGTAAATTCTCACGTTGCATTGCATGTTATTGACGGCAGCCAGTAGCACGTAATGAAAAGTAAATGTTAAAGCAGCCCCATGCAATGCAATATAGATAGGTAAATTCTCAATAAAGTAGTACCTATTCATCGATTTAAAATAGTGAGTAATACAAGAGAATAAAAACAGTTTAGATACGATGCTTATTAAAATCGAGAATTCAAGCGAAACTTAAATAACGTTCTATACCGGGTGGAAGGGAAACGCTCTCGGAAACGAATACACGTGGTAGTATCGGTGATTCCTGACGTGATGGCACTAAAAAAATCGCGATCGCATTGTTACAATTTTAGTAGGATTTTCTCAAATTTTTGTACAGCTTCACGTATGGATAGATAAATCAAACTATTATTCTGAAAAACATAGTAAAAAAGGTCAATATTTCAAAAAAATCGTAATGAAACACGTACATCAGCTGACGGGTTAACGACCGCGGGCCGGTGCCGGCGCAGCGCAGCGGCCGCCCAGTTTTTTGTACGCTTTACATTGCGCGCGCATGAATTACGGAAATACTAAAATCGTAAGTATTATCGCTTAGCTTTGCAAATGAATATAGTTTTTCGTTAATGTTATGGTTCTTCTCTCTTACCGTTCCGGTATTGAGAGCGTTTCCCTTCCACCCGGTATATTTTTTTACGAGATCCGTAAAGAAATAACATTCATTGATAAATAAAGTTTCTTAAACTAATGGAAGTTGGTTTTCTATTCAGTATCAGCTCGGAGTCTGGAATTTGTGCCCGATATGGCGATAGGGTCGCCTCCTATCACATCATGGGTCGGAATAACGGCGAAAAGTGAGTGCCCTAGTTGCACCTCTGCCTACCCCTTCGGGGATAAAAGGCGTGAGTGTATGTCTGAAATTAGAGGTACAACTCAAGTAAAACTCAAGTAAACGGGGTCGCTTCGTACCAACTTTGTATGTTTAAAAACCTATTCCAAATATTGGATTAAACTCTACACGAACCTTACAAACTTTATTAAAGTTTATCTTGCAGCTTTTAACCGAGTGCATACAGACTGACAGCTAGACGGGCAAAAACTTTAAAACTTACTTGTAGAGTAGCTATCACTTACTTTCACTTAATTATTTTCAAGATAACATTTAATAAACATTTTGGAACTTGGTTTCATCTGCCCTATCTATACTAATATTATAAAGCTGAAGAGTTTGTTTGTTTGTTTGTTTGTTTGTTTGTTTGAACGCGCTAATCTCAGAAACTACTGGTTCGAATTGAAAAATTCTTTTTGTGTTGAATAGACCATTTATCGAGGAAGGCAATTTAGGAAGGAAGGGAATTTAGGTTATATAACATCACGATGCAACTATTAGGAGCGAAGAAATAATCGAAAATGTGAAAAAAGCGGGGAAAATTATTCATCCTTGAGGGCTTCCATTGCGTGCGCTGCGAAAACGGTTCAAGATACCAAAAATATATGTATGAAAGAATTATTCCTCTTGAAATGATCTAAAAAAATGTCCTCGACAGTATATGTCTATCTTTTAAGATTAACTCACTAGAACCGTTTTTATGGTAATCAAATTTGGTCGAAGTTAATGCATTATTTGTTAAGAGTTGTATCAACGTCATAGTCATAGAGTGATTCAACGGGAAGGCTTTTATGTACTTTTAGCCCGGAAAAACTTATTAACACGGGCGAAGTCGTGGGCAAAAGCTAGTATTTCATATAAGGCGTATGTTTACGGAACAACTTGTAAATTGTGTTTACTGATATAAAGATTACTGTTCCCACTTTGTGAGGTCTAAAAATTGCGTTGAATTGCACTCGTATGAAATAAATAAATAAATAAAATTATTTTTTAATGATGCCAAAGAAGTATTACTTCTCACGCGCGTATATACGTACATGCACCGATATTTATTCCTTTATGTATAGTAACTTTAATAATTATTTGAGCGAATTTAGAAAAACTATTTTCTACTACATTGGGCTCCATTATCTCGATTAGAATCGGAATGATCTACGTCTCGGTGACTAAAGGGTACAGACATGAATCCTCAGAATCCTACTAATATTATAAAGGCGAAAGTTTGTAAGAATGTATGGATGTTTGGATGTTTGGATGTAAGGATGTTTGTTCCTCTTTCACGCAAAAACTACTGAACGGATTTCGATGAAATTTGGCACACGGATAGATCATGTCCTGGATTAACACATAGGCTACTTTTTATCCCGGGAAAATATAAAGCGGGACTTTTATCCCGGAAAAACTTTTTAAAGCGGGCGGAGCAGCGGGCAAAAGCTAGTAATAACTAAAGCCACATGAATCTAAACATGGCTGTGGTTAACCAAAAAAATCATATAGTAGTGTTAGAAACAGAAGCGATTTTGATTTAAATAAAAAAGGGTCTACAACTGATTTTAGTGATATTCTTTCACAAAAATATCGCCAACCGACCGACCGGTACCTACGAGAGTCAATGCACAATTTACTCAACTGTCGCTAAGACAGACTGGGGCCGACTGAGAACGAAAGAGCATGCATATCGATACAGCACCCTTTTTATACACACAATTGTCACTTGCACTGCTAGTTTTCATAACTGGTCAGACGGTACAAATACACTCACAAAGTTTCACACACACTCAAGTTTTATCCTAACTGTAGTAATTTGGACTTTTAATTACTTAACTAGAAATCCCTTTAATATCTACAATATTATGTAGGTATAAAGTTGAATTGAACAAGACAATTAGTTAATCGTAATTCAAAAGTTTCTCGCCATTGCGTCGGTAAGATGTTTATGGAGGTTGAGTTTGATACTCTGGGGCTGGAACTTGTTTTGCAAATAAAGAAAGATAGTAACAGAATGTCCTTACCAGAGTAGTGTGCAGACTAATTGGCGAAGTTGCCTGTGACATTGCTTATCCTATCTTTACGCCATGGCATATCCATTATCGTAATACCTGCGCAGACAAACAATAGATTTCGTCTTCCTTCATTTACATGTGTGTAAATGACGCCGCGGGTCATCACTAGTCCGTCAGGGGCCTTATTCTCTATGACAGTGTAAATTTGTAACATGACCGTATTACGTTATCTTTGTGAAATTAGCGTGGAATGGTATTCTGTACGCTAATTTCCATTGACATAAACTCGATGACTTGCTTGTTACGATTTACGAAGTGTCAAAATAACGTGTGGCATAAGCAATCAGGGACTTGCTAAGTTCAGCTTGCGTAACTCTGAATACAAATAATTGAATTTCCGTCATCCGTGTAGTCTGGCTGGCCTGTGTGAGCTGGACTGCTTGGAGTATGTGAATGGGTTTTTGTTTTTCTGTCGTTTATGTATATTTGTTTATAATATTTATGGGTTTGTGTTTTGGTATTTGGTCGAAAATAAATATTTGTAACACCTTTGTAACTATGTCAAAGTACATTCATTTAAGGTTGACTGGTATATAATGGTTACGGCATTAAGTCCGCCTGAGCATTAGTGTATGAAATACAAAAATAAATAAGTAATTTCTATATATTTGGACCACACAGGACGTTAGTGCCCGCAACCCGGACAGAATAGATATTCATATTATGCTTGTCTAGCTTATGATTCATTGAATACCTTATACGTTAATTCGAAATTATTATAGCCGCTGAATATAATATAATTTACAAAGACATCTAATGAACTTGGCGTTGTCACACAGTTCACCGTGCACTATATGATACGTTAATATTAAGATTCAAGTGAAGCAGTTTGAGCAATACAATCACTCAAATACGTTTGACGCCAGATGTTACTGGTTAATTAGAAGTATATTGAGTTCTGTAGTCTATCGAGTCTATTGGAATTATTTAAGGAATAATTTAATACTTTTTGAGAAATCTATTCACATTGAACCCGAAAACGACCGACGTTCTGATGGTATATACATACATATATACACTCACGCCTGTTATCCCCGAAGGGGTAGGCAGAGGCGTAACTAGTGCACCCACTTTTCGCCGTTATTCCGTCCCATGATGTGATAGGGGGCGAGCCTATCGCCATATCGGGCACAAATTCCAGACTCCGAGCTGATACTGAATAGAAAAACTCAATATCACTTTGCCCGACCCGGGGATCGAACCCGAGACCTCAGCATTGCAGTCGTACCATAATACAACTACGCCACCGAGGCAGTCCGTTCTGATGGTAATATTACAAAATGTAAATTGTTATATTTATTACAATACAATACAATACAATACAAAACACTTTATTGCACACACATGATAGAAAACAAAAATATATAAAATTAATAGACACAAACAAACAATTATAAAAACATGATGCACAATGGGCGGTCTTATCGCTTTAAGCGATCTCTTCCAGACAACCGAATGGACTATTAAAATACGTATCTCACATAATTTAAAAGAGAACGGTGGTGCAATTTTTAATACATTAAAATTACTAAATTAAAATTAAAAAATTATATTTTACGTCAGTAGAGAAAAAAAAAGAATAAATAAATAAATAGAATAAATAAATTAAAATATATATATATATTTACAACAACATTATACTTATAAATAAAATAACAAATGGTAATAAATACAATAATAACAGCTTACTGAATGATAGAGAGGTAGTGTTTTTTTAAAAGAATCTTAAAAAGGGACAGTGATTTAGCTCGTCGTATGGAGACAGGCAGATCATTCCACAATCTAACAGCCTGTACAGAAAATGATTTACTGTAGAAGGAGGAAGTGTGGACAGGAGTTTTAAGTCGGTAAGTATTAGAGGAACGCAAAGGACGGGAGTCAGAGAAATGCAAGAAATGGAAACGGTTTTTAAGGTAAGGCGGGGTAGATGGATCAAAGAGGATTTTATACATAAGCGTTAAAATATGAGTATTCCGACGAAGCCGAATAGGCAGCCATTCGAGCTTCCTACGAAATTCCGATACGTGGTCAAATTTGCGCAAACTAAATATAAACCGAATACCGCAATTTTGGAGACGCTCGAGTTTATTTAATTGGTTTTCAGTAATATTCAGGTAGCAGGCATCGGCATAATCGAGTATGGGGAGTAGCAGTGATTGTGCCAGATTAATTTTGGTGGCAACTGGAAGAAAATTACGCAGTCGCCTGAGTGATGACAATGAAGCAAATACTTTCCGGCTAACTTCTGTTATTTGAGGACCCCACGACAACGTTTTGTCAAAGTGTACGCCTAAATTTTTAACGGTGTCAGAAAATTTTATGTGGTTGCCATCAAAAATAACTTGTGGTAATTTAAACCAGTCAATCTTCGAAATCATGCGGGAACTCCCAATAACAATAGTCTGAGTTTTCAAGGGGTTCACGTTTAGCCCGTATGATTTACTCCAGTCCAAAATACGCTGTAGGTCTAAATTGATGGTTTCAATTGCTGTGGATAAGGAATTTACGGGGGCTTGAGTGTATATTTGAAGGTCATCCGCATATAGGTGGTAGGAAGAAGACAGATGACGAGAAATAGAATTTATAAAGATGGAAAATAAAAGTGGGGACAGAACACCGCCCTGAGGAACTCCAGCACGTAAAACACACCATGAGGAGTAAGTGTCGTCGATGCGAATACGTTGTTGACGACCCAGCAGATAACTACGAAACCATTCAATAACTGGAAGAGATATTTTGAGACTGCCCAGCAACGCTAAAAGAATGTCGTAATCAACATTATTAAATGCGTTACTGAAGTCCAATAGTGATAACACAGTCACTTGTCCGAGGCTCATACTATTCCTGATATCATCCGTGATTTTTACAAGTGCAGTGACAGTGCTACAACCAGGGCGGAAACCAGATTGCAAGGGATTGAGGAGATTGTTTTTATTAAGAAAAGAAGATAGTTGTTTATATACTAGACGCTCTAGCACTTTTGCAAGAAACGGTACTATAGAGATAGGACGGTAATCGGAAAAAGAGGAAGGGTTAAGTTTTTTAGGAAGAGGAATTACATGAGTTTTTCTCCAGGTTGTAGGAAAAGTACCACTTGAAACAGAAAAGTTAAGGATGTGCGAGATCACTGGTAAGATAATATCAAGTACAAGCATTATCATTTTTCGACTAATGCTATCACTACCGACTGCGTTAGATGAAATTGACTCAATGCTTTTCTTGACATCACCAACAGAGAATTGACCGAAAGCAAAAGGTAAATAATCTGGACTAGGCATGGAAGAAATATAGTTCAACGTAGCAGACTTACCTGGGCCATTGAAGTTAACAGAGGAGGAAAAATGTTGATTTAACGAATCAATGTTCAGGTCTTTAGGAATACTACCTTGACGCGCCTTTCCAACTCCCAGTGATCTTAGGAATTTCCATACTTTGGCTGGATCTTCATTTGTAACCGATGAATGAATATGACGGCGTTGCGCGTCCCTGCACAATCTATTGCAGTAATTGCGACGTTCAATGTACTTTTCCTTGTTATCATCTGATGGACAGCGTTTAAATTTGGCCTTAGCTACGATTTTCCTCTGCATGGCAGATTTAATTCTATCATCCAGCCAAGGTGCTGGTGCATGTCTCAGTTTAATGGAACGAAACGGTGCATGAACATCGTACAAAGAAATCAGTATGCGATTGAAACCATCAACCATGTCATCGATAGTAGTTGCTGTAGTGACAGTTGACCAATCAAGCTCGGCAGCATCTTTCTGTAAGTCTTCCAAATTAACATCACCAAAACTACGTTGCAGGAGAATTTTAGGTTTAGCTTTCGGCGGACGCACTTTATAGGATAGAAAGATCATGTCGTGATACGAGAAGGCATCTGCCGGACTTTGACCATGTTTATAAACATGACTTAAGGACGACACAAGAATTAGGTCAAGAAGGGAATGTATACAGCCAGGAAATTTATGTGTAGCATTAAGAGGAAGAATGGTTAAGTTGCTAGCTCGAACGATGGACTTGAATAATTTAGAACGAGAATCTTCTTTTAATAAACATGTATTAAAATCACCCATAATTATAGTGTGATCATAGGAACCTGTAAACTCCTCTAAGAGTTTTTCAAAGGAAAGGAAGTAGTTGATACGTAACGAGGGACAGTAGTAAACGCCGAGGAGTATTTTAGTGTAACAAAGCGTAACTTCCAGAAGAATATGCTCACCAGCGTCCGGTAAGGGTGGCTGTGTTGACATACTCACAATAGAGAAAGGAATATGCGCACGTAGATAAATGGCAACACCGCCACCCCCAGTCCCGGTTCGGTCATTACGTATGAGTTGATAGCCAGGTAAAGAGTAAGAGGTAGATGGGAGGCTAGGTTTCAGCCAAGATTCTGAAACCAAAATCGCATGGACATTTTTATTATCAAAAGATGCCAACATATCGGAATAATGTGCCGGAATACATTATTACGTAGAGACATAATTATAATGAAAGTAAAGATTAGTGCCCGATATGGCGACAGGCTCGCCCCCTATCACATAATGGGAATACATACCTACGGCGAAAAGTGGGTGCAATAGTTGCGCCACTGCCTACTCCTGAGGGTATAAAGGATTGAGTGTATATGTGTGCTATTTATTTCATGCCTTTTTTTGTGGAACTAAGTGATTTAAATTATATGTTTTTAGTTCACAAGTTTATTACTGTTCTAGAAGGCGTTTCAAAGCAAAGTTTAGTAATTTATAATTGATATCGGTACATCTCCATCCATGTGGAGGAGCTACGCTTACTGTTTTACAGCCAACCTGTTGATTAAGTTTTTATTTATTCAGTAAGTGCTCCGTGGACTGGGGGACGAAGCCACGGACAGGATATGAGGCCTACATTATAAATAAGTCCGAGCGAGAGACGCACAATACAATCCATCAGCGATATTTTCTTTTATCCAATAAATAATGTGAGTCGTCGTCTGTACTCTACCGTAAGACTACCAAATGATTTTTCGAATTATCTTTTATCACGGCTAAATGTATTTTTTCTTGGATCTTACAATTGGATTTTTTTGAACCTCTAAGATAAATCCTCTTTGTACATACTAACGTACAGTACCTACAATCATTTTAAGGTTCCAGGGCAGTAGAGACAATACTCGCCCGGTACATCTCGCCATTCACTGGTTCCTACTTCCTAGAAACGATAACGTTGTAGTTAGTAGACATGGGCGCCGCGCCGGCGTTACGCCGCCGGGCAGGACCCGCGCGCCGCCGCCGCCGCCGCCTAACTTTGACGGCGTGGATTTTGTGAATACTTTTAATTTTTATTGTCAAATTTTATGAATGATTGGGTCTCAAATGTCATATTTAGTTCGATGTGGACATAGGCGCCGCGCCGGCGTGGATTTGGAATAAAAAAATCTTTTTTTTTTTTCAAAAAATTTATTCATAGTTATTGGCCGACTTGGGTTTTTTAAAGTTAATAACAGAAAAACGACTATTAGCGTTAACGATTGTAAAAGGCATCTTGGCTACGGCCTCTGTGCTCACGCGCCCATACGCGGCTGCGCTCTTTCAAGCTGTCTAACCTAAAAGGTCCTGGCATCGCTAACTAAACTTTATGCCCCGTGGCATAAAGTTATGTGGTCCACCATGATCTTTTACAGCAGTACCTTTTGCGGCCGAAACCTTGGACCTCCGAATCTCTCTGCAATGCTCTCCAGTGGAATCCGCAGCAGGTAATAAGGGCGTACCACACGATCTTGTACGTGACTTGTTGGTTAGATACCGGCTTAGGATCTGGACCCCGAAGCCCTACGGCCACCTTCCACTGGTTCGAGGGAGCTTCCACATACGAGCAGCGTCCGGCTCCTAAATAGAGGTCAAGTGGGAACCTTTCGGCGGAGTTGCCATGGAGGATGTGGTCTCAGGCTGGAGACCCCGTCCTCGGTGCCCAACTGTTTTAGTAGTCCACCCTGATTTCACCAAGGCGTGAAGCAACTATGGTCCAACTATCAACTGATAAATGTACTCATCGGAGAACATTGTTCCGGAGAGTATCTGTGGCAGATCGTAGCTCATGTCTTTTCATTGTGATAACTGCCCAACGACGGTGTCTTACGGTCAGGTGCATGTGATCGTTTTTACTTGTCCATGGTCAACAGGCGGAGATTCTAGATTGTAGTGGCTAACTTTTTCGGAGTAGTCCTCCATCAGAAAGAGAGTGCTACGAGAGATCGATAGCGGGCCAATCCCTCTGCCATCAGAGACGTTAGAGACTCCTGGTCCCGACCTGTGAATTGGGGGCGTTTAGGGAAGTCCACTACAGCATCCCCGGTCTGTTATAAAAGCCGACTAATAGGGGCTATCGGGCGATCTTGGGGTCTCCCGAATAACCGTCCACTCGGCCTTTGAGGTTGCAATATACGGTCCAATATGTAACCTAACATTTATCGGAGTTTTAGCTAACCTTAATTGAGAGCATAGCAATTTCGTGCCATTTAATGGAGGAGGCCTCTCGCTGTCGCTGTGTTACTAACCAAGACCACAGCAAGAGATCTTAATTTTTGATGGCCTACGAGTACGAAGGTAGACACTTCTTATGAAAAGAGATGGTGCGGGAACACGAAAGGTCGGACTCCTCACACCAGAAGTAGAGAAATTTGAGGCATGAGGTGGAGAACTGAATATTACCCGTCCTTTCGATGGAGATTTGCGGATAAAATGATTAGGCGCACATGACCATGAGATCATGAAGCCGTCCCTGACGCAACAAAGTACTTTGGTATACATTTAGTATGCCGTAGTAGTTTACAATGGCGGCGCTAGACCAAACGTGGACGTCGGCGACATCAGCTTTGTGAGGTCCCTTTTATTTTCCACTTTTCTCTTGCCCGGGCCTAGCGGCGGCTGAACCCTCGGTTGACAAAGGGCACAAAGAAAAAGGCCACGTGCAAACATCTACCCCCGGAGCCCTGCGTTGGCTAAGGCCACCACTATCAAAAAGTAATATTAAATATTTTTTTTTGTAAAGCCCCTTAAGCGCGAGGCCGTCGGCGGTCGCCGACTCCTAACGCCGTTACTACTAGTTTTCATAGACTAAAAGACTTGGTCCAGCTTGGTGTGTCACCCGATGCTTCCATCTCTATAAGTGGCGTAACGCTAGGTCGTAAAAGCGGTGATAATGATATAACCACTTAGTCATTTTTGATAACGGGATGGTGGCACCAAAGGGCATTAATGGTCATTTCACCTTCTCTGCGAAACAAGATAAAGGCTCGCGAGTGCCATGGAGCATTTGTCTTTTTTCGTTATTATTTTTCGCGGAGAAAGTGACTTCTTACTATCCTTCAAGGGGGCGACTGAGTGGTTATGCTGGGTTCACCGTGCCTTACGACCCGACGTTGAGCCGCCCGGAGAGATGAAACATTAGGTGACCGCCCAACTTATGTACAACGCACGGCATAGAAACCAAAACTCCGCTGTGGCCATCTTCGGCGCATTAGGGACAGCCGCGGGCTTCCTCTGACGGAAGTGTCTAAGTTGTTGTCCGCAACCGCCCCTGCGCGGTGCCGCCTAGTGCGGCCCGTCTGCTGTTATGTTGGACTCAGACGCTCCCGCGCACCGAAGGGCGCCCTCTGCGTCAACGGCAACGTGAGGCCTACCTGCCACGCTGCCGTCCATCACAGGGATTGCAACAATGTGCTAAAAAACACAAAACTAAAGACAGACAGCCCCCTGCCGTCCGCCTGGGACCCCCGGTGGCCTCTATTGACTAATAGTATTTTACGACAGGTAGTGGATACCGTGGTGGAATTTTTCCAAACACCCCCAATCTACAGGGTGGATGGAGCATGGGTCCTCAAGGGATTTTTATACCGATAAGTTAATTGGCTAGTGTTTCTAACTACCTACGAACATGTAACTGAGGAATTTATATATGGCCTATACATATATTCAATATTCATTAAAAAAATCCACGCCGCCGCCGACCAAAAATTACCAGCACGCCGCCGCCGGCTTTTTCCTTGGCGGCGCCCATGTCTAGTAGTTAGACACGACTAACTTGAAAGCGGCTTTATTGTACAATCATTGGTATTGTGAACGTGGAGGTTAGTTAACTCTAGCTTTGGTCGCGTCTCGCGTGAAAATGGGATAAAAAATTCCATATTAGTTGTAGTTCATCTTAGTTTACTTCGTCCAAATACATTTAAGGATTTACGCAGTAAGTCCTCCGATTTGGAAATTTATGTAATTTTATTCAGCTTAAAAAATACCCATAAGATGAAAATGTTATTGCAAAGTTATAATAACGGGTCTAAAAATATTTTTTTCATGGATCCAAAACCAAATTTTTCCCGTTTCATGTGCTGTGAGATCTTGCTTCGTGCCAAATTTCATGATTCTAGATCAACGGGAAGGACCCATATAGGTTTTGATTCACTTGCGAAATAGCAAAATATGCGACATAAACGGTTATATATTTTGGTCGCGTTGACCTACAAGTTTGGTTTTTCACAGTTGAATGTGAGACCTAGACCCGAATATTTGATATAAATTTCAACTTGATATGTCTACGCATTCCTGAGAAAAAGGGTCTTGACCGACTGACAGATAGACAGACGGACAAAAAGTGATCCTATAAGGGTTCCTTTATTTTCCTTTTGTGCTACGGATAATATTGTATAGCATGCAGCACTCCTTGTGATATATATTACCGGCCTGTTTCGATGTAAGTGTGATTCCTCAATTATTGGAAATAAATTGTTCGTCCTATGTTAGCAAACTATTTACAGAATTTTATTTTCGACTAGCTTTTGCCTGCGGCTCCGCCGGCGTGAATGAGTTTTTCCAGGATAAAAGTCCCGTTTTATATATTAATATATGTATTTTGATGTTTGTGATTGATCGAGAGACCGACACGTCAGTCTCTCAACCAATCACAATAAAACGAAGCGGAGACGCATCATGTTTTTTTTTCACGTCCTAGCCCCACAGTTTTTTTTTACTTAGATGCCATTAAGGTCGTCATGGATGTGATATCTTTTAGTAAATGTTCTATGTTCGCGGATGATCTGAAAATATACTTGTGGTAGGTCTCTCATACGTAAGAGTCCGTCTGGGTGGGTACCACTGCAATGTCTATTTCTATCGTCAAACGGCAGCGTACATGCACTGTTGTGTTTCGGTTTGAAGGACATTGTAGCCAATGTAACTACTGAACATAATGAGACTTAACATCTTATGTCTCAGGATGTTGAGCGCAGTGGAATGCAGCACAGTACTTTGTCACTCAAGGTGCTGGATGATATTGCTACTATTTATGGGTGGTCGTATCGCTTACCATCAGGCGAACGGCATGCTCGTCTCGTCATTCAATGCAAAAAAAAAAAAAAAAAGAAAACGATGTGTTGCTTCTACAGGCGGATCTGGATGCTATATGCTGCTGTATAAACAAAATAATCCTGAATCCTTCAAAGCGCTATCAGATAAGGTTCACAAGAAACCAATTAATTATACCGTCTTCTTATTCAATATTTAACGCGACATTCAATGAATGTTCATCATTGCCAGATCTTGGCATTCAATTCGATTATAAATTCAATTTTGTGGAACACATAGATATTATTAAGCTTAAATCCTTGAAAATACTTAACTTCTTGAAACTATCTTGTAAAGATTTTAAACAAATACATCCATAATTACATCATTTAATGCTCTGATCAGAAATTTGCTAGAATATGTGCCATCTGTTTGGAATCCTCAATACAAAGTTTACTTCAAGAGGATAGAACGGATTCAACGAAACTTAGTTGATTTTTGTCTTATAGAGACCGTCAGTGCCCTTATCGCGTAGATTATAATGCAAGACTAAAACATTTTAAGACAGAGTCGCTCTTACATACACGCAAAATTAGTGATCCTTTGACTCTACAAAGAATAATCCATGGTGGTTTAACTACCCCTGACTCGCTAGCTCTAATAAATGTTGCCGTTTCTCGAAGAACGCCCAATGGGCTTAGAATATGACAAAAAATACGACACGATTGCGTTTCGTTTTACTGGGATTGGTTTAGAGACTATCACGTGACTGACGCATTGGTTTTTCGATCGATCACAAATTTAAAAATTAAACGACATCGTCTTACGAGTTGCGTCTTTTTGTCACATTTTAAGCCCACTGATACCCTTTAATAATGCTGTTCAAGCCGGTTAATAGTAGAATCAATTAAGGGACTAACTACAATTATTCAGTTCAATTCAGCTTTTGCCGATATAAAACACTAGTTTTGTATGGAGATGCGTACGCATCCGTTCAGCTCTCTGCGTCTTTTCAGCTTTCGCGGCAAATACGCATAAAAGGAGGACAAGTGTGTTTTTAACACGCTTTTATTAGCTTCATACGTATGTATGTATGTAACGGAAGCTTTGAACACCCTTCAAAACGACGGATTAAATCGAAATTTGGTATACTCATCAAAGACCGATGGCAATTCAATATATTAAACTAAATAAAAAACACGCTTTTATAGAAAATCCAACTAAAAATTTATAAATATCAGTTTATTAACTTTTAGTGACATCTGATGGACCATAGTAAAATGCTATAACTAAACTGGCTACTCTTATGTGTAAAGAAATCCTACTTATCATAAGATAGCGTCCGCTTATTTTTCAGTGACATCTGTTGGACAGAGTGACATGCAAGAAGTTTATAATATTCTTGGTGACATGAGTAGAACAGACTAAAAAATGAAAAATAAATAATGATTTAAAAAACTAAAAAACCCACACTCTATAGAAAATGCAACTTAAAAACAGAAAATAAATTTTAGTAAATTTGAATTAAGTATAAAATGTATTATATTTAAAAATAGCGTGGGGTGCTTTTTTTAAGATACTTATCAAAATGATTATAATCCTTCTACTCATATTATCATCCAATAAAATATATATTATTGACACCATGGACCCCACGCTTTTGTTAACTTTAAATGAACGTATAGTTTTATAGTGCAATCTATTTATGATTTTTCGATTTCTTGCTTAGAACCTGTAAAGGCATCTCATGTTGCGAAAATTCCTATGTATTTAAATATCGTTATATTGTGTTGTGACATGTAGTTGGTGTAACATAAGAAGTAAAGAAGTAAATATATTAAGCTCTTCACATACAAATCTTATTATGAAAAATATAGTTTTCCTATAGCGGAAGATATCCTAGAAATCTATTTTGAATGGAAAGCTCAGTCACCGTAATGTAAAGCGTTTTGCATTCATTGTATGAACTAAATTGAGCAAACAAAAGTTTCGAGAACGCATCGTCCATAAAAATGTGCTTGAATCATGTTCCATATCAATTATATTGAGCCCGAGTGCTCACTACTCTTTGTAGGATTGTGCGCGCACTGCGCTTTGTGCGGTGTAATCGCTGGGAATACACCGAGCGCTCTCGGAAACGTGTGTGTAACTTGTGTGGAGTTTTTATATGAACCCGAATAGGAAATCGGTTTTGAATTTTTTCTTGTTTATATATATTTTTTTGGTAATGGCCCTACTGCCAGTAGCCTGACGCGAGTCGGCTTTTCTGGCCACACCAGTCGTTAGGGTGAACGCAGAAGGCGCTCGCAACCCTTTGAATTAAGTGACCATGCTGAGGGCAACCCACTAACGGGTTACGAACCTCGGCTCAGGACGGCCACTGAGAGAAGATGAGACATCAACGATTAGGGAAAAAATGGTTTTTAGACCAAATCCTAAATAAATCCTATTAGATTGTGTTGTCATCGGCACGCGGGCCGGAACTGCTAGGGACGCGGCGAGGACGGAACTGCGGTCTTGTGGTGTTGGAGTTTCAAAAATTCGTTCTTATGGCGGATGGCCAGAGTGATTTCGTCCTCTGGATCGGTTAATACGGAACGCGGCCGTCTCCATTTGGCGCGGTTGAATGGAATAACATTATTTACAGGATTCCATAGAAATCTTTTTAGCCAATACTAGATTACCCGTTCGTTCCATTTGAATTTTTGTTTATGCAAGTTGTTCGTGGACGGAATTGGAATCTGTTTGTAGGTTCATAAGAATGGAATACCTTTCGAATACCGCGTATGACATTTGTATCCCGCCGTGAACTAATGAATTGCGATCCGGATTTATGCTTATACAAATCTGAAATTCGTTGCTATGGATTAAAATTATTTTTAGTTTTAAATCTTTGAATGACAAGTAGGTAAATAGTTTGCGCTAATCTATACTAATATTATAAAGCTGAAGAGTTTGTTTGTTTGTTTGTTTTTTTGAACGCGCTAATCTCAGGAACTACTGGTTCGAATTGAAAAATTCTTTTTGTGTTGAATAGCCCATTTATCGAGAAAGGCTATAGGCTATATAATATCACGATGCAACTATTAGGAGCGAAGAAATAATGGAAAATGTGAAAGAAAACGGGGAAAATTATTCATCCTTGAGGGCTTCCATTGCGTGCACTGCGAAAACGGTTCAAGATACCAAAAATATATGTGTGAAACAATTATTCCTCTTGAAATGATCTAAAAAAAGTCCGCGACAGTATATGTCTATCTTTTAAGATTAACTCACTAGAACCGTTTTTATGGTAATCAAATTTGGTCGAAATTAATGCATTATTTGTTAAGAGTTGTATCAATGTCATAGTCATAGAGTGATTCAACGGGAAGGTTTTTATGTACTTTTAGCCCGGAAAAACTTAATAACGCGGGCGAAGCCGTGGACAAAAGCTAGTATAAGGATAAAAATATTACTCACAATTAGATTAAATATACCTACGTTTACCCCGGAAAACTATTATAGCTACATAGTAAGGAAACTTCTTTGCTGTTTGGTATTTATATTCATATGCATGTATAGTTAGAGAATCCTATTTCGTCTACGACGAATTCGTCCTTTTACAAACTTTTTTTTAACTTACAATATATGTATGTTTGTTCCGGTGGAATCTTGCAAGTCAATTTTGAAGCAGTTACCCTCAACCGATTGTATTAAAATTTTGCATACACGTTCAGTTTGTGTGACAATGCTCTGTTAGCTAAGTCTTGTCATTCTGAATCCAATATGGCGTAGGGTCCAAGATGATGGACTAGTTATTCTTTATACACGTCCATAATGTGAGTATCAAATGAAAAGATTTGCTAAGCAAAATACAAAAAATAAAAGACTTCTCTCTAAATTTAATATGGCGGACAATCTAAGATAGCGGACTAGTTATTTTTTACGCCTCCTATAATATGGGTATCAAATGAAAGGGCTTACTGAAAATAACTCAAAAAGTAACTAAAAAGTAAAAAATTAAAAACAAGCTTTTGTTTAAATGCTCTAAAAATACTTTAAATTGAATCAAAGTTTGTTTAATACTATGTAGAGATAAAAGCTTGTTGCGAGTTTTACTTGTGTGGATAATAATATTATGTTTATTTCTTTTTAGAGCATTTAAATATTTTTTTAATGTTCAATTATTTGCAATTATGGTCGCTTTAATCTTAGGGTAGCATTTATAGCCGCGTAGGTAAATAAGTTTTTTTTTTTACTTTTTTACCTATACGGCTATCAAAGCTGTCCTTTAATGAATGTAATTGCAAAAATACGAATACACCCCCGTAGATGGAATTAGGTCCCGTGACTCACGACTAAAGGCACACGTGCCTTTATTATGAATCATTCGCAGAAAATAAGCCTACTCTATAATACAATAAACCAATGTGCTATATTTTATATTTATTTTAAAAAATGTGGAAAACAATAAACGCCACCAAAACTTCCAACTAATTATTCCTATCTTTAAATTATTAAAATTTTAGATAAGCCCATTCATACATCGCAAAGCATTAGTTATACTTGGCACGATTAACCAGCGCTTAGATTTCTAAACATTGCTTTGTGCTAGGCGGCAAGTAATAGCTCGGTAATAGGATTTCAAAATGCAAGCTCGTGAGGACTGAGGGTTAATTTCATAATAATTTCCCTGTGGTGATGCATATAGCCGTGAGGGTAATTAATTCTGAATACATATTACATTTAGGTAGTATTTATAGGTATTTGATATAACCTTATACACAGATCGACGGTCCCATAGAACAAAGTCGTATATGCAAAATGTTAGCTTTTCAGTAGAGCGCTTTGAAAGTCGTAAGTTTGTATTCGTGTGCGAATTAGTGCTATTTTCACACATTAGGTTCAAAGTTGTTACTGAACCCTAATAGATAATGTTTCCTTCATGACATTATCTATTGATTGATCATATAACTTGTGATTTTCACAATTAATTTAGACTTTCAAAGCGCTCTACTGAAAAGCTAACATTTTGCATATACGACTTTGTTCTATGGGATCGTCGATCTGTGTATGACCGTCGAGATATTGAAGGCAATCTGTGCTGATAATGTTACGCCCCATGTTTTGTAGTATTTAACCCGGGATTTAGATTATTCACAAAAATAGCTACGTTTGACTGCAGCGGAAAAAAATCAATTGCTGCGACCTCGACATGAAGAGCACAGTCATACTTTGTGCTGCCGTAGACACTGAGGGCGGCTTGCGCATGACAAAGCTCCTTAACTCTCAAGGGAGATCTCAGTCGGGTGACAACTGCTTTAAAAATCCGGTGATTCTGACAAATATCCTTCATTTACTGGCAAGAAAAGGTGATTTAATTGGATATTTTTGTCACAAATACTAAATAATGCAACATGTTTATGTACAAACTACGGAAAACTGAAGTATTTACAGCGTTCGTCGACTTTGGATTTTTTTATCGTCTAATCAACATAGACTTTCCTTACCTCAGTCTTCATCCTAGTTAAGTATTTTGCTTAAATTCCTGGATATTCCCATAATCATACATGAGTAGCTTATTTACATTAACTAATAACGTAGGCAGTATGTGCCGCCGACAGAACTTGGAACTTAGTTTGTAATTTTAGAGTATTTTGAGTTCGATACGACGACAAGTTCGTCCAATATGAAACGAAAACGAAGGTTAACTTGACTCCGTGAATAGGAACAAGATTAACACTGTGTGTATTACTTTGGTTTCCAGAGTGCACCTAATGCGGTTCAGGTAAGTTCTGTTCCACTGAATAATAAATGTTAAATTTATTTACAAAATTGTATCGAGCCATTCGAGAGTGTCATTTTACCGCATTCTTATTCTTATAAAATATTTTAAAGTAATAATGAAATATTGGCATTGCAATAGTTGCTGAAGCCATTAACGCGTTACAAAAAACGAACGAAAACTAAACCAAACTACAGCTGGGAAAAGTCTTAGGCTATGAACTCACGAGGCGGATTTCACACGCGTCAGCTGCGGTTGCGGGCCCGCAATTCCTATAGAATGCAATGCAATATATGTGTCAAATAATGAATGCACATTTCACAACGGGATTATAGCCCGCGGCATGCGCGGTTGTACGCGGTACCCGCTTTACCGGCGGGCAACAGTAGAATCGCGCGGGCCGCGGTCAGTACGCCGTACCCGTACCCTCAGCCTCGGCGGGTTGCGGCCAGTTGATGTACCAAGAACCTTTTGGGTATTCTTTTTTAATTCTTCGGTAAAGTATGTATAATGCAACAGCTCGTTTTTGGTGTGTGTCCATGGCATTCTGGAACTCAAATGATCATTAACCGCCTGTTTTAAACTGCCCGTTTTGAGGTAATCGCCTGCCAAGTTTGCCGGTGATAATCGCAACCGTGACGGTTGCACAGTCGCACAAATCCCCGGTCGTCCTGAGTTTGGAAATAAAACAGCTGTTTCTCGACCGTAACGGGCGCGGATAAAAACCGCTTCGTGAGTTCTTAGCTTTAGTATTCAGTCTTATTGAAAATCAAGTCTGTAATACTGAGAAAATTATTTTTAAATAAAAAATACAAACCAAAATGTTTTTAGTCATTCCGTTAATTGTATCCAAACATGCGAACAATAACAAAATAATTAATAGGCACGCGTTTTTGTCACATTTTATTGAATATTTATTACCGTATTGTCTACTCTACGCTGATGATCAAGTAATTCTTATGTCATTTGCGGAAGAGTTACAACTGCTAGCGACGACTATGGAAGGTGCTTTTGAGAGAAAGTCTATGAAAACAAATGTTGATAAGTCGAAAGTTATGATGTTTGAAGGGGACGATAGTATGACAATGCAATATTGTGATCAGTAATGTCAGGATACAGCAAGTAAGAGAGTTTGTGTATCTGGGATGTGTTTTCACAAGTGATGGTAGATATGCTGGTGACATTGATAGACGAGTGCGTACAGGTAATAAGGTGAATGGGGCGTTACATACCTTTATGGATAGCCGGAAAAGTTATCCAAAGGCACGACTGGCTGTCTATAGAGGAGTGTTATTTCCCACCCTGATGTATATAATATAATATGTAATATAACCAGCTCTGTATTATATGCTGCCCACTGCTGAGCGCAGGCCTCCTCAACTACTGAGAGGGTTTTAGGCCTTAGTCTACCACGCTGGCCCAGTGCGGGTTGGTAGACTTCACATACCTTCGAAATTCTTATAGGGAACTTCTTAGGTATGTAGGTTTCCTCACGATGTTTTCCTTCACCGTTAAAGCGTACGATAATTGATAAACAATACACACTTAACTTTGAAAAGTCAGAGGTGTGTGCCTTGGGTTTCGAACCTCCGGGCATTGTCTCGGCAGACCGTTCCATTCCCAACTAGGCTATCGTCCACTTGTATAGTCCCTGATGTATGGTAGTGAAAAATGGGTACGGTAGAAAAAGAATGAAAGTTAAATTAAAGCAGTGGAAATGAGAGCGTTAAGAGGCCTCATGCCAATGGAAAAACTATTATATTTTTCTGTAGTATGTACAGAATTTGCATATAATTTTATAATAGGGTATATGAATAATAAAAGTAATTGGCTGTTGGGAAGAATGTACAGTCAGAAAAGTGTATGCTCGACCACCTTAACCCATCAATCCTCGCTCGGTTAAATTGACAGATTACGTACCGGGCCAATGTTATGTGCTCAGAATAAGGACTATAAGCAGTCTTTATCAAGAAGTTTATAATATTATCTAAGTCTTTATTCTATGGCCAAAGGTATCCAATTTGACGTTTATACAGTGTACATGAACCGTCCTTAACAACATAATATTTGTCTCTGTCTCTTCAATGTTTTCGGCCTATTTAAAAAAATAGGACAAGTATATGAGTGTGATTTAGGTTCCTTCTATGCTTTAGTCTTTATTCTATGGTTATGTGGGTGCGTATAAGGTCGATTTTCGCTTGTTGACAGATGACGTACCGGGCCAATGTAACCGAGCGTGGCTTGATCGGTTAAGGTTCTAAAGAAGTCACTTGCGCGTCGTCTTTCAGGAAAATGCAAAGTATAACTAAAGTAGACAATAAGAGTTACCTGTTGTTTTATTTCTACATCTTCGTAACGATCGCACCTGCTTGATAAAGAATGATAAATGGGCATTCTATCTTGAGAAAGTGTACTAGCACTACATTCGGTGTTTGTACTAAGAACTAATGTATCAACCAGCATAATGAAAAGCTCTTGGACTGCCAAGAGTGGAGGATAATATCAAAATTCTTATATGGCGCCTCATATATCTAATAGTAACTGGACTAATAATAATTCTGATGGGATAAGATCCCTGGATCTTGTCAGGTCAGCCCAACCCGTACGCAGCACGCAGTACTTTATACTTTATAGTTTAAAGGTCTGTGCTGCCCTGCTACTGTTTTTGGGCGGCCGCATCGCTTACCATAAGGCGAGCGGCATGGTCTAGTCAATGAACTGCAACAAAAAAAATATATATTCATAAAAAAGTATCATAATCTATATCGCATTTAAATAGATTAAAACAGCAAACAAAAAATTAGGCCGGCATAATTGTATCGACTGGCGAGTGCTAATCACCTCTTGTCAGTCGACATCTGGACCTCACTTCACTTAACATTAGATGCAGTGTGGTTAATCTGCCGTGTCGGGAAAAACAAGTGTTTTGATGATACTGTGAATGTTAGTATTTATTTAGTTTTATTACTAACTTTCTTATTGTCACAAGTGTTATATAATTGGATATATGACTAATTGTATAATTAATTAATTTCCATCGTGTGTTCTAGGTAACAACACTATTCGTTAAATATTTATTATATAATACCCTCTCTATGAAACGAATACCGTGGCCTTTACATTCTTGTACTTATAATAATAGGTATGTACTTAGTTCAAATAAACATTCTATTATTTCAATTATCTGTAAATAGTTTTTGGAGCGTCGTATTCAATAAAGCCTTTAGAAAATCGGGTAACAATAATAAATGATTAAAAGTTTAAACAAAAAATGTTGCAAAGAAAATTCAATTATGCCAGCTTTGTAATGCGCGACGCTGAGTGCAAAAAGGAAACAAATTTAAAGTGCTAACCTCTTCTGGCTCAGTAAACAAATAAAACATTAAACAGGGCTACAGTATACAAGAGTAAAATTAGTTCACGCGCACGCTAACTCGGTTAATTATAAAAAGGTTTGATAGCCACCATTGTTTGCTAGTCGGGCGAATTTTTAAATTAGATTGAAATGTAAATAACGCTGTTGTATGTGAATTCAGTCTATGTTGGGAAAGCTGTTTGATTTAAATACCGACCCGTGGGTGTGAGGTGTGACGGAATCATAGCGTCTCGTTTGTCGTTTAATATCTTCTTAGTTACATACATACATATACACTCACGCCTGTTATCCCCGAAGGGGTAGGCAAAGGCGCAACTAGTGCGCCCACTTTTCGCCATCATTCCGTCCCATGATGTGTTAGGGGGCGAGCCTATCGCCATATCGGGCACAAATTCCAGACTCCGGGCTGATACTGAATAGAAAAACTCAATATCACTTTGCCCGACCCGGGGATCGAATCCGAGACCTCAGCTTTGCAGTCGTACTGTAATACAACTACGCCACCGAGGCAGTCATATCTTCTTAGTTCTTACTTATATTATAAATATGAATTATGAATGGTTGTGAAAATGTTTGGATGTCTGTTAGAAGTAAACGCAGCAACCGCTGAATGGATTTGAATGAAATTTGGCACTGTTTGGATAGTTTGTGTGTAAAATCAAATTGTCTGTAATATTATGTCGCCATTGCGGATATTATGAGCAATACCTAAAAAATATAATACCGACTTATCACGGAATAATTTGAAACATTAAGTTCTAGGCCCGTAGCCAAGATACTATTCGCTAAAAGAAATCAAAATCATGTATATCGCGAATCATAGGCGTATATGGGGGGGGGGGGAGGTTCAGGGGATCCGGACCGGATTATATATGACAATATTGTTGATACTGGTTTTCGTGGTGCACTTCTGGTCCGGTTTTTAAACTGTCATTATTTCATTATAATTTGGTGTTTATAGTCTAGCATATTGTGCGTGGCGCTATGGACGGTGATGCCACAGTACGGTAATGTGTCACTGTGTGCCAAAACAGTCGACTATTACATACTTTGGATCGACCTTCGTTTCGTCTCATACATATTTGTATGTCCAGCGTTTGTATGAACATTTACATTGATTTAATTCGCCGCCTTCGAATTCGTAGCAACAGCTGTAGTTCGAAATATTTAATTAATTACGTTTATTAAAGTTAATTGTCTATACAACCATCAATATTCAGATAATTGGCTTCTTTATTAACCAGTCAAGCCCCGCTTATGTACATAGATGTATGGGAAAACCTTATATATATGGACGCCGGCGTCCGTCGCGGGGCTTGACGAGTCAAGTGTCCGACTTAACGAGGCTGTTAGTCGGTATTCGGAATAAACCCGGCGTCTCTTGACCTGAAAATTGTAATATGAAACTAATTTTAATCGGAATCGGTTTTACATTTGAATAACGCATAAGCAAACACATGAACTTTTATCAACATCTTGTACCGTTTGTAGATTAAAGGTAACGAAAGTCTACTAGCTGAATAGTAAATAACAAATTTAATAATTTACACCGGTAGTAGCCTAAACCGTAGCACAGGGCGTGTTACGGTAATTAACTAAATCATATGAATTAAAAGAGTAAATACGTGTTTTACAATGTCAATACAGATGCTGTAAATAGATTTGAGTTGCTGTTTGCAGTAAAGTTACTAATTAATTTAATCATGACTCTGTTGTCCGTTGCCTTATGACATTTATACATGAAGTTTGCAAATGATTACTAAGTGCTTTAATATTAAAAAGTGGTTATTATGTGACACTATTTAAGAACACATAATCTGTGCTCCAAGGCACAGCTTCCCTCAATAACTTACAATTTCGGGACTCTACAATCGGATAGACATTAGACCAGGGGGTTGCTTTTATAGAGCCAAAAAATAAACTCCATGAAACTACATGGTGCATGTAGGTATGATAGAGTATGCTATATATATCTTGATACTTATTATTGACAATAAACGCAACATACCTCATATTAAGTATCAAAAGATATAATTATTCATTTATTTCTTAGTATTTCACATAGAGTTAAATCTCACCGTAAAACTAAAAATAAGTCAGTTTTGCGTTTTGATTTCAAACTTAAAAGTGCAAGGAACATTTTAATTGACTTCAAATGGCATTTCTAGACATTTAAAAAGTATTCAAGGATACTTCTCAGATGTCTAGAAGCGGCAGTTGCTTGTAACTGCCGGTTAAATTAATTTGAACGCGCGCGACTAATATTCAACGCTCCCGGTGAGAAATGTAAAGATTTTTTAAGCTAAATTATTTTAAATCGTGTTCTGATAGCTTAAGCGTATATATCTCATCCGTTATAGACGCGAAAGTTTGTAAGAATGTATGGAAGTATGGATGTTTGTTACTCTTTCATGCAAAAACTAATGAACGGATTTCGATGAAATTTGGCACATGGATATAAAAAAAATCTGTGAAAGGAATTCTCTGAACAAATAGTTTTTACTGAAGACTTAGAAGACAGTAAGAAAAATCAATATTATTTTGTGCATTTTGTTATCTTTAATTCCAATATCCTCGAACGCAATATACAAAAGCGCTTACAATTAGTAACTGTTTGCAGAAAATATAACGACAAAATTTATTTTAACAGTAAATAAACGTGTAAACTTTTTAACAAAAAGGACAACTATTGCATGAAAAAGCAAATATCAATATAGACATATCTGCCAGGACGATAGTAAAAGTTACCGACATAATCATCTACAAAACGCTCTCGGCTGTCCAGCGAATTTGGTATTGGGAGTTATTTGATAAACCTTGTACGTCCGATAAATTTAATATCAACTTGCATTTTTACATGTACAAATATTTGGTCAAACGAAAACGATATATGTGCGTCCGGTTTAGGATAAGCAATCGAATGATTCAACGAAATAGTCCTCAGAGTAGATTGGTGTCACAATCCAATCAATCTTATTTAGCCTGTTTATTTAAATATAAACACACCCACACTCCAACTTCTCCGCAGATAGATTCCTTCCTATGGTTGTCTGGAAGAGATCGCTTTTAGCGATAAGACCGCCTATTGTTACACTAGCTGTAGTTAATATGTATGTTTGTATTTTTTCTTTTACTTGTGTGGTGTTCAATAAAGAGTTATCTATCTATCTATAAATACTCAGTATGAGACAAATGTCGTGCTGATATTTGTCCGTGTTTTGTTGTTCGAAAGAGAATATTTTGCTGGACTTAATGCGGGTAACGAGTGTACTTGTTGAGCTCGGCAAGTTTTTATGCAGCGGAACCAACAGACCCAAAGCACACTATTCGTGAATGAAATTCGTAAAACGTTGCAATAAAAATGTGATTCGTTTGCGAGTTATTGTGCTTTTGGAGTCAGTTTAATGTTTTGATTAAAGAAACGGTTGGATAAGCTAGGTTTCATAAATGTCATAGTGTACGAAAGTTTGAACGCTACGATAGTTTTAAACACTTGAAAAGCCTGTTTTTTAGGATAAATAGCTTTGTAATAATATTTTATAATAGAGATCTCCGAAACAATAAAAATTGATACAACTCAAATGTGTTCAATTGGATGTGCCTTCGCTTTCAACTTTTATAATACTGTATAGACTTGTGCATCTTCTAAAGGTGTAATTAATAATAAAGTTAATTATATACGAACGAACCTTATATACGAACTCGCTGTGTTACGTATTCATAAACAGATTATAAACATATTTTAGTTACAGAATGTTTTGTCTTCTTCTTTCAAAGTCAATTCAAAATTAATTCGAAGAAGACAAAACATTCGATAACTAAAAGAAGTTTATAAACTATACATGAATAAGGTCGTATGTTGTTAACACAAAAGGGTTTATGATAAAGTAATGGAATAATAATTGCAATTTTGCAACGCATTCAACTGTAATACGTTTAAACACTTTTGCCGATAATATTGAAAGATTCGTATATGAGAGATTAATAAAATTGGTACAGCTTAAAATATAACTCCAGCTGTATTAAGGTTCACACTCGGTTGCATAAAAATGTCTTGTGCGACGGTATTGAATAAAATATAATAGAATATTGAAGAATGAAGATATTTGTAGGTATTATATGAATGTACTTAATGTAGTTTTTATACATCATTTTCGAATTTCTTTGTATTTAATACTTTTTCATTTTCTGTATAACTCTAAAAGTAGAGCTAAAGTCAAAGCTTTAAATTGTCACAACACACACTGTACACAAAAAGGCCGTTAGCAAATTTTGCAAATAAATCGACGGTCCCATAGAAAAAAGTCGTATATGCAAAATGTTAGCTTTTCAGTAGAGCGCTTTGAAGCTTTGAGCGGTAAGAACCATCGCAGTCACATCAGCTTCCAAACAAAAAAAAAACCGCGTCCAAATCGGTCCATTCGTTTGAGAGCTACGATGCCACAGACAGACATACAGATACACAGATACACACCCTAAACTTATAACTCCCCTCTTTTTTGTCGGGGGTTAAAAAGTCATAAAAATAAATAAGCATCATTCATGTTTGGTTTTGTCTGAGTTGGAAACGCCCTAAAGTCGTTTCTGGCGGTGGTTCATATGTACCTAACACGCTCGTCGCTTTGCTCCCGCTAACCTAATTTCTTTTAAATACATATTATGCAAAATGTGTATTAGTCTAATACAAATTAGTCAAGCTAAAATTATTCCAATAGCTTATTATGACAAAAAAGTAGTAGGCCAAAATATTACTATTATTATGCGATAGTACTATTATGCCAATACATATTATGCAAAGTCATATATGCGAAAATATAATAGTTTAAAAAAAAGTAGGCGAATCAAAGGGATCTATGAGAACTATCATAGTAGTATATTTTTACATGGAAGTTAAAGATGTTACTGGAGAATTATTATAATGTATCTAAATGTAATAAATCAATAAATATTGTTTAGAGATGTTCGAATGTTTGTCAGAAGTAAACACACACCTCTGAATGAACTAATGTTTGGCGTGTGATAGCGAATTGAAACACAGGCAAACTTAGTACTGTGCTAAGATATAGGCAGCATTTTATCCCGGCAAAGTTCTAATGAATTTACTGATTGACACTGATTTTAATATATAATTTTAATCGTTAATTTTTGGATACTTAAGTTAAGCTTTTCAATTTGACATTATGGATATCCATCCATCATTTTATACGAATATGATTTAATATAGGCTATTGACGTGCCTTGTGATAACGTACGCAGGCTCGGATAAAGTATGTCGGAGCTCCTAGGCAGTAGGCATTGCTCCCTTGGTGCCCATTTTCCCTTTTCTCACTTCCTAAAATATTTTTTTTTCTACCACAACGTAATTAAACGCCTGCAATAAAATTAAGTGGGTATGGTTACACAGATTATAAGTAAATTTTATTTACAGTACAGCTAATGTATATGGTAGGTACTCATATTATTACTGTTCATTTGGGAGCATAGATTAGAGGTGACTTTTATCTTTGATCGGGTTATACATTTATTTTTCAAGTAGCATTTATCAGCAAGTGGTGAAATCAGTTCTAATTATTTCATAGTGTTGACGAACTAATAACTCGCATTTATCGCTACTATAGACTCTAATGTAGCAACGTTGCCGCGGCAGTTTGACAACTCGCGGGCGAAGCTAAATGATATAAGAGTTGGAAGTTTTGTGGCGATATATTACAAGGTTTTACAATGGCGTAATATTAGTATCATATCCAGTAACAAAATTAGTTATATTTTAAGCCATGTACTTTTCCCACACTTGGTGTCGTTACGAGCGTTTAATGCCCTCGGTTCGAGCTTTCTTAGTCCCAAATTAAAATGGCCCTTGACATAATGTCACTAAGTACCATTAATGTTAATCTATCATTTAATTCGGTCGAGCGAGTGTACACTGTTCATTCGTATATTCGATGAATCATATCGTATATTTATAATGGAACTACTTATACTTGCTCCGGTTCTTCCTACGCCCTCCAGGGTTTTGCCTTTCGAATCTTCAGAAAATCGTCAAATAGACAAACTGGTCTTTACATAAGTTACAAAAAAATCACACAACTTTATGATTTACGTTCTATTATTTATTTATTTCTCGCGTATTCCAGTTATTTTTCCAATAATATTTACTGGACCTACCGACACGCAGAATCTATGCTTTTATTATAATTATGTATATCTATTCATGTACATCTGTCTTTTTCTATGTAGAGAAGATAGATGTAAGTGTAGATAAATATATACATGTCTTATTAGCGGACTGAGTAACGTAGAGTTTAAACTTTGAGCTCTATATGAATGGACATAGGTACACTTTGTTACTTTGTTGCGGACCTCAATTGAAATGTCGTTCCCGCGCACTGCCCAAAGTAAACTAGTAATATCTACAGGGTGTCCTTTAAGTAATTGCTCTTCTCTCTCGCTGTTACTAGACATTTCATCGACGAGTTAGTCTAAGGGATTTAGAACTGGCGACCGGGGTAACCATGAAGTGGTACCTCGGCGTCCAACCTATCAATTTGGGTATGTCCCTTTTAAATATTTACCCATTTATCTTGAGTAGTTTGTGGCCGCACTATATGTTCCAATCACATGGATCTTGACTGCTACCGACAGGTAAACCGCTAAATGTAATTTATTTTTAATATGCGGCGTGCCAGTTTTTTTTCATTATCAATGTGCTGAGTAATACGGCGAACAAGTGGTGAGATCGTTTTAAATTTTGGTCACTAACGGTGGTTGCTCAACTGTTTTAGGCTTTGTTTTATAATTTCCAGCTCCAGGATTTGTTTTTCTGATTAGGTGTTGGCCACACGAATGAAATTCAGTGATCAGAATTATGGGCGTGATTGGCATATCGTTCCATATACGAATGTGCCGCCTGCGACCTTTCTCGTGTCGTAACTCGTAAAAGTGTAATGCATTTCTGCATATTTGCAAGGAATGTAGGCGTTGTATGTTTTCAATTAGAAGCAAAATCGCAAGCAATAACAACGTCCAATTTAAGCGTAGGTCACGCGATAAATGAAGTTGCATCGAATTAAAGGAATAAAATGGTAAAGTGTGTAACTTTGAGCAGTGAGTACCTAATAGGGAGAAAATTGTGTTAATAAATTTTGCTGGACATCGGCTATTAGTAGACAAGCTATTAAAAACAAGCTATTTTAAGTCTATACAAAATATATGAAAATATTAACGTAAAGCCTTAAAATGTCTTTAGGAAATACGTAAGTCAATTTTTTAAAACTGTTATTTGTTCAGTTCCAGAAAATCTCATTCAAGCTGGTGGAGCCGCGAGCAAAGATCTAGTATTTTATTTAAACGTCTATTATGGCATCATTTTACGATATACGTTAATGGAATTATATATTAATGTTCGCTGAACAATGAACTTTAACACCATTTGCTATATAATGTTATCTCCTATAATTCCAGGTAATCATCCCAGTTATAAACTGATACCGGGAATTTTACCGCTTATTTTTGTTGTAGATGAGCCACTTTGTTTACGTAATGTTGTCTGTTCTTAAGTTATTCTAACTTAATTAATAGTTTTAGTTTTTAGTTAACACATTATGATCAAAGCTGCGTACACTTATAATAGTCATACATATTTGTAATTGTATAATATTTTACAATACAACCTATATTACGATAATATATGATATGTTATTGCACCTAAATAAATAAATTTCAAGCTACCTAAAATTTATGTAAATATAATTTTGTATTTACATGTAAAATAGTATGTTATGCATCGTTCCGAACCATCCATAGTTATACATCATCCCGCAGCATCCGTTCTGGATTGAGACGCTGACTTTGCATTGTCCGTCTCAATTCATAGAATACGCCCACAGTGTCTTATTCTTTTCACCGTTGTAGTGTGTTATAATTAATGAATTACAATGTGGTCTTTGCATCAGCAACACGTCGTTTTATTTTAATTAGCGCGAATAAAAGTTACAATAGTTAAACAACACTAACAGTACAAAACATGTTTATTTTGTACTGTTCGTGTTGAAGTGGTGTTGGTATTGTGGTAATGTTTTCCTACATATTTGCGACACCATTTTATAGTACAAGCCTGGACATGTATTTTACTTATTTTGTGAGCTCGTAATGGTTTATTGATTCAATTATTGATACTTGGGTGGCAAGCGACTTTACTATTTCTGTAAGGCTGGTAGCTTATTAATGATTTTTCTAGCGTTATCCTTGTTAAGGGCGGTAGTCGCTTAACATTAGCAGCCCACTTGCTCGTGGTCGTCTGCGCAATGAAAAAAAAACAACTCAGCAATTGTTAAAAAAAATATGGTCATACTATTTAAAACATTATTTTATATTTAGATGATTAAAGAGAGTTCCGTTTTCTAAGACACACGTAAATTGCTTATGAATGCTTGTACTTCTATACCTTGCATAATTTGTATAATACGATCCTTTTAGTATATGGTAGTGAGACTAAAATCCAATAATACTAATATTATAAATGCGAAAGTTTGTAAGAATGTATGGATGTTTGTTCCTCTTTCACGCAAAAATCATTGATCGGATTTCGATGAAATTTAGCACACGGATAGATCATGTTCTGGATTAACACATAGCTACTTTTTATGCTGGGAAAATATAAATGGGGACTTTTGTCCCGGAAAAACGTGTACTCAACTGTACAATACATGAAAAATCAATGACAGGCGCCCTAAAGCCACCGTTGTGTTGTCCGTGACTTTGTTGTCCGTCTGTCTGTCAAGGCCCTTCTGCTCACGAACGAGTAGAGGTATCAAGTTGAAATTTATATCAAACTAGTAGTGCTCGCGGCTCCGCCCGCGTGAAAAAGTTTTTCCGGGACAAAAATATTTTCACGGGTTGAAAAGTAGCCTATAGCACTCAGGAATTATGTAGCTTCCTATTAGGGAAAGAATTTTCAAAATCGGTTTAGTAGTTCCTGAGATTAGCGCGTTCAAACAAACAAACAAAAGAACTCTTCAGCTTTATAATATTATTATAGATAAGAGCCCTATTTTAAATATACCTGCTACACATTTTTCTTCTTTAATTAAATTTTATAAACTACAAAACTTAACTCAAAATTAATCTCCTCTTTAATTTACGTTGCGATGTCGAATCTGGAAGCGATAGTTGTTACAAGTTTTCTCAGTCTTCGAGAACTTCATAATGAACGTTAACAATTTAGTGTTATACACTTCCTTAAATTTTAAATGAAAACAAATAAAGACGTTCTCGAAAACTACGATAGACGCATTGTTCTTATTTTTAAATAAATTCTCATTAATGTTCTACATAAATGCACTTCGTAGGATGAAAGAGGTTCTCATTTTATCATTATGTATTTTGCCTTAATAATAGCATCGAAAGAGTTTGTAAAAGTTTTTGTCGCTGTTGTTATGATATGAACTACAATAATGCTGAATTTTTAGTTTTATTTTTGGAGCTTGCCAATCTCTGGAACCGCAGCTCCACTTCGAAAAAGTATTTCACTACACACAACAATTATCCCACCCCGGAAACAAACTTTTAGGTTGGCGGTGCAGTATCTCTAGCAGAAACTAATACATACTAATAAAGATTATAAAAGCCTCTCACCAATATCAAGCTACATTACCAGCGAGTAACATAGGCTACTTTCATTCTGGGAAAATATAAAGCGGGACTTTTGTTCCGGATAAACTAATTTAGACGGGCGGAGCCGCGAGCAAAAATCTAGTGCATATTATAAAACAGGACATATTTCAATTTAACTCAACTTCTGTTTCACTTTAACTTCTGGTGCTATTTTATTTTGTGTTCTCTAACCAAACCTTATTATAAGACAAATATAGTTATCTATATTTACTTACTAGCTTTTGCCCACGGCTTCGCCCGCGTTGATAAGTTTTTCCTGGCTAGAAGTATATAAAAACCTTCCCGTTGAATCACTCTATCCAACACATTTATTTGGATAAAGATTAATATTATGACGTTGACACAACTCTTAACAAATAATGCATTAATTTCGACCAAATTTGATTACCATAAAAACGGTTCTAGTGAGTTAATCTTAAAAGATAGACATATACTGTCGCGGAAATTTTTTTAGATCATTTTAAGAGGAATAATTCTTTCATACATATATTTTTGGTATCTTGAACCGTTTTCGCAGCGCACGCAATGGAAGCCCTCAAGGATGAATAATTTTCCCCGTTTTTTTACATTTCCCATTATTTCTTCGCTCCTAATAGTTGCATCGTAATGTTATATAGCCTAAAACCTTCCTCGATAAATGGTCTATTCAACACAAAAATAATTTTTCAATTCGAACAAGTAGTTCCTGAGATTAGCGCGTTCAAACAAACAAACAAACAAACTCTTCAGCTTTATAATATTAGTATAGATAACATAGCAGCTATTCTGTCGAGTATAGCCCGTCTATAGGGTTATCGAATGTCATCATTAGAGTACGTCGCGTCGCGTCGGTACATAGAGTGGCAGCTATGATCGGCTTGTCTTAATTCAATGGCTTGGTTTCTCAAACACTCCACGAAGCGACATGGTAGTTGAATAGACAATAATGAATGGAACTAATTGATTATCATATATAGCTTTGACGTGGATGATTTTGGAAAACTGTTTGAGATTTTAAACAATTTAATTATGAACAAATTGATAATATTGATGTAAAAACAAAGGGAGTAAAATAATGTGTCAAAAAGATTTCTCGGAGTGATGAAATAGCATTCCTGTTTTAATAAAAATAGTTCCACATAAAAAAAAAAACGAGACTTGTAGTAATATCACAAAATAATTAAACATCATCATTGCGAATATGTTCTAATTAGAATATTCCGCGGAGTTACATTATATTTCAAAATTACACCTCTTAATACACCTAAATGTTTGAACCGAGAGCTGGAATATTTTAATTATCGAGTGAAGCGCGACTAAGCGCCACATAGGCCCTTTGACGCCGAGTTTACAACATTGAAATGCAAAACAGGCATCCATTAGCTAAAATTTTAGGCTTCGCTTTGTTCCCGAGTGCGGGTTGGTGCACGCTCGTCCACTTGCCTAGATTAGACGGGGATGAAATGGCATCACAATTAAATTGTAATGAAAAACACAAAGGTCTCTCGCCTTCCTTTCATGCACTTAGTAGTCAGTTTCGTAAATTTAATAATAACATTGTGGAAACAAATTGTTAGACTTTTTCGTATTATGTTCGTATTCTGATACATATTTCAATTTAAAATCGTTCGCTTCGTAATCTGGCTTAGATTTGGGGTGGGGCGCTTGTGTCCCTTCACAACTGTAGATCCCCGGCACGGGCGCCTTCTGAAATTCTTTTCACTATTTTACTTGCATAATGTTCTTTTAAGCAGTTTCTGTTGTATGTTAAATTAAGTTTTTTTAACACTGTCAAAAACAACCTGTAAAATAAACTCGCGTTAAGGCACAAGTCCGAGAGGAGCTGCAGACCGCAGCCGCAGGCTGCAAGCGACACTACTTTTCTATGCAAATTATTTTGAGGTGAAGTATGTACTACTTATACCTAAAAATATTAAGTTCTCTTATTTCTAGAAGGATCCAATTATTTGGAGATGTAATAATATACAACAGAAGTTATCTGGAAATTCGATGGTCTATAAATGAAGGCACTCTAAAATACAAATACCCCAAAAATGTATTTCTTCGGCCACTTTACACCCAGCCCTTGTTCCGGTTATAAAATACCGTGGTTCACGGTCCAAACTCACAATTGCGGTGAAAGTTACTTCGCCGACCTACCCGGCACATCCGAAAAACGTTAACGCGCCAAAGTGGAGTGCGGAACCTTCCCGTGCCAACGATCGAAACTTGAGCGCGGAAGCGATTGTCATTTGGTTTCACTGTTCGAAATACGAATAAAACCATATTGACGAGTTCTATTTTCAAAGCCTTTGCGCCGGTATTGGAATTTATTATTGCAACCCTAACGCGTGCTTCACTTTTTCACGCTTTTATTAGCTTCATACGTATGTATGTATCGGAAACTTTGAACTTGATTTTGACCCCCTTTAAAACGTCGGATTAAATCGAAATTTTACATATTTATCAAGGATCGATGACAATTCAATATTGTAAACAAAAAAAATATGCATTTATAGAAAATCCAACTAAAAAAATATTAAACAATAGTTTATTTATTTTAATGACATCTGTTGGACTATAGTATCGTCCAAAAACGTTTTCTTCGTCATTTAAACAAAAAAATTGGCATGAAACGTAAATGAGATACATACGAGAAGAGACTAAATATTTTAACTTGAACTCTTTGTTAATTCGACGTAAAACTTGTTCATACTCCATATTTTCCAAAATAATTAATGCAAAATGGGACCCCAGTGAATTGTTGAGCCATTTTTCGTTGAAAGTGGGGGGTAGGAACAGAATACTGAATTTATGTTTCATACCATGTAGCTGTAATAATGTTGCATATAATGAACCCATATAGAGCACATAATGCTATAAGTAAAGACCTCAATATTTTCTCATTAAGTCTTAATAGTTATATTAGAAAATGTGTAGCTAGGGTGACTTTATACCAGTCAAATACCACAATTTTTAAGTTAATGTTTAGTGTTGTAAGGTTATAACAATAATAATTAATTATAGGTAATTATAGCTTTTATCGGAGTTTAAATTTAGCACTGTAAATACTATTTATATGCATATTTTTGTTTAAAGTATAGTTCATATTCTGTAGCTATGCCTAAATACATAAAATAGTAGGACATAACTAAACTGGGTACTCTTAGGTGTAAAAATATAGTACTTGTCACAAGATGGCGCTTTCGTTTATTTTTAAGTGACATCTGTTGTACTATAAGTAGAAGATAACTAAAAAATGAAAAATAGTAGTTTAAAAAACACGCTTTATAGAAAATCCCACTAACAAACAGAAAATAAATTGAAATAAGAATAGTGTAAATAAGTAAAAAAAAAAAAATTTATTGTAAAACAAGTGTGGGGTACTTTTTAAGATATGTATTTTCATAATGAGAATTAATCCTTCGACTCACATTTTCTGTCAATAAAATATTTATAACTTTCGATACCATGCACCCTACGCTTTTTTTTGAATAAATTGCATTTTTTCTTATTAACACTATTCTTAATTCAAATTTTAATTATTTTTATGTAGTATCAATATTCAGCCTTGGTGTTTGATACGCGAATGGAATCTGATTTTATAGTAGGAGTATATACCTCATTATGTTGGCAATAGGGTATTGGCAATAGGCGCATTAGCTATATAATATGTCGACATACTGTGGAATGGTGTTCAGATTTGTGTTCTGCGCTACTGACCGCATCGGTTGTTCCAGAGGGGCAAATTAGATTTTACCTAGTTTGGTGTTTCGATCAACCGCGGTCCCATCCAACCCTTGCGAAACCTCAGCTCATTCCCAAAAATGATGTAAACCACGACATACAGATTTTGTTTAAAAATATAATTAAATGACTAGAGCTCTTTTGTATTTCTGTAAAAATTGATGACACTGTGAAATGTATTTCCTCTATACTTATTGTGCGTGAGCCATCTCGAGCGGTGTGACACTACTGGAATCGTCTCGCAGAAGCTAGATCTACATAGATTTTTAATTTTAGTATGATCTGAGATATAACGTATTTCCTTTTTAAATGTCGGCAAGCATCTTCTATCATAGTGTATTTATAGGTAGCGTTGATCTCTTAGCGTAACTGTCGTTTACCATTTCTTTGACGATTCTAATGAAGTTTTAATTTATAATTTCGAGATCATTAACCAGCGTAGAGACCGTGTTTGCTGTCCGACTACCGCCAAACGAGAGAACAAAAACCATTATACGAATAGATTGAAATTAATGCACGTGGATAATTGCATTGTTCGTTCTATAAAAAGGAGGGTCTAAATTTAATCAAACCTCGTTTTACGCCGGACAAAATCCCTCCGGCTCAAAAAAAGCGCTGCCGATGACCCGTACAGCCTTCGAGACGGGTGAGTTTTTCACCAGTTTATCCAATAGTCCATCGAATAGTGTAGTTGAATGCCTTTTTTAAAAATACGTTTATCGTAAATGAATGCTGCTTAAAATGAAAGTAAACAGAATTTCCAAAATTAGCGGAATAATAAGTACGTAAGCTATAAAGCTTTGAAATTTGGTGGATGGACAGTAATATCAAACTGTGACATCACCAAGTGTCACCGGCCATAACGCTGCGTGCGTGCGAAAGAGGTAGTGCGATATCCCCAACACGCCCCCACTTTTGCTCACTACCATATTCCAAATATGAATAACGGCTTTATTTTTCAACCAATTTTGATTCACAGAATAGTTTCTTTTTCGTATCAATTTTTGTTACATCCCACTAAAATATTATAAACGCGAAAGTTTGTAAGTATGGATGTGTGGATGTATGGATGTTAGTTACTCTTTCACGCAAAACTACTGAACGGATTTCGATGAAATTTGGCACACGTGTAGATAATGTCCCGGATTAACACATAGGCTACTTTTTATCCAGGGAAAATATAAAATGGGACTTTTATCCCGGGAAAACTTATTAGGAGCCGCGGATAAAAGCTAGTGTAAAATAATATACAAAATCAAACAGGAAACTACCCTATTGAAGCCCATTTTAAAGTTTAGGCAATGAGTGGTGAGACTGTCCCGCCCTCACACCCTCCACTGCAACTCCTGTAAGCCAGGATCGACAGTGGCACGCATTTTATAACACCGAGCGGTGCAGCTCGGCGAGTCTCTGGGAGCACTAATTAGTCTTAACCCATAATGAGTGGTGAGGGCGCCTTCGTTAGCCCTTTACAAAGACGACTCCATGGGCAATCCTTGTTGCATAAAGGTTAGGTTGCTGGTAATCAAAGCGACTCAGTATACTCAAAAAAGAACACTTCAATTCTGTATTACACCGTTTGAGCTTACGAATTCATGAGGAAAGGGCACACGACTCTACCCACGTAGAAAAAGGACGGCCTGCCACACAGAAGACTTTTCTGGGATCAACATAATATTACGATTAGTATTTTAAAGTAGCAGATGTTGCATCATTTGATAACATTCGTGACGCTAATAATCAGCTCGTCTCATAATTTAATTAGTAATTACATACAAAAACAGGCTCTTTAACTGTAAGATCGCGTCCGTGAAGGATCCGGAGCAACTCCGGAGCGTGCCGATCTGGCGCCATTCACAATTATAATATCCATTAATCCTCCTTCTATTATCTCCCTATTTTCAAAAAGAAAATACTGAATGCGTTTGTTGAAACCTAAATATTTTGTTTTATATCCAGTTTATATTTAGTACAGAAGTTTGTTGATGATACTATCGTGATGCGGTGGCTCTCAAGTAAAACCATATTGGTACGGCTTACCTACTTTGGGACAGATCGGTGACATTGAATTGCCTGTGTTAATTAATTAGCTGATGCTAAAAGGTTCGGCTTACTGCGCTCCTACTATATCTAATTTGGGTTTACTTCGTGCTGCTATATTTTAAACGGGGAAAGGATTTATTGCGTAGTGCAGGATTAAATCATGACCTGTTTTTTTTTGTTAATGGCCTTACTGCCAGTAGCATGACGTGAGTCGGCTTTTCTGGCCACACCAGTCTTTAGGGTGAACGCACAAGCCGCTCGCAACCCTTTCAATTAATTGACCATGCTGAGGGCAACCCACTAACGGGTTACGAACCTTGGCTCAGGACGGCCACTGAGAGAGGATGAGACATCAACGATTAGGAAATCATGACCTCTTGAAATGGAGAACATTATTTAAAACTTCATCAGGTTGCGGAATAAAACACAAATTCAAACAAATGGTGGAGGAAAACGACATACTCGTTTTGTTTAATGATGTGCGTCTTCCGAGATTTATGACCATTGAAATGTGGATAATAGTGATAATAAATATAATAAATAAAGTTGTAATTCAACGTAGTTATCTAAATTTATAAATAATCAAAGCATAAATTTCAACACTGCACATCTGTGAAGTATTTAATTCTCAGATAATTTCTAAGACTTATACATTGATGTATTAAAAAACCCGACTTATAGTATTTTTGGTAAGTTAGGCATTTGACGTACTAATAATATAATTATAAATAGTAAACAATTAGTCATGCTTCCTAACTTTATAGACAAACTATTTTTATTTTTAAATCACTGAAACTGATGCCTCGGTGGCGTAGTTGTATTACGGTACGACTGCAATGCTAAAATCTCGGATTCGATCCCCGGGTCGAGCATAGTGGCATTGGATTTTTCTATTCAGTATCAGCCCAGAGGCTGGAATTTGTGTCCGAAATGGCGATAGGCTCACCCCCTATCACATCATGGGACGGAATACTTCGGCGAAACGTGGCTGCACTAGTTGCACCTCTGCCTAGCCCGTCGGGGATAAAGGGCGAGAGTGTGTGTTTATGTGAAGTATAAAATTAAGATTATAATTGGTTATGAAATTGTGAGGCTTACCAATTTATCGGACTTACAAACGAATTGAAATGATATTGATATTGAAACCCACACAAAGACACGACACTAAGTTCCGCTCCTTCACAGCTGATCTTATTATGGCACTAGTAGGAACGGAGTAAAGTTAATTAAATCTTGGCGCGCACGCCATCAGTAAGAAAATAGGTCTTCATATTGACCGATCGCTGCATTCATTCTAGACTATTGATTTTATGTGGTATTGAGATGAATCGGTATTATGATATTATCTATGTATTGAACGCTGTACGTTCATTTCTTTTATATATGTTTTAACAGAGCTTACAAAAGTTTTCAAACATATGATTATACATATACATATATACATATACACTCACGCCTGTTATCCCCGAAGGGGTAGGCAGAGGCGCAACTAGTGCACCCACTTTTCGCCGTCATTCCGTCCCATGATGTGATAGGGGGCGAGCCTATCGCCATATCGGGCACAAATTCCAGACTCCGGGCTGATACTGGATAGAAAAACTCAATATCACTTTGCCCGACCCGGGGATCGAACCCGAGACCTCAGCTTTGCAGTCGTACTGTAATACAACTACGCCACCGAGGCAGTCATATGATACATATGATTATATATTTTTAATTTTGGTCTGACGTGAATAAACCCATAAAATATTTTATACTGTCATAGCTTTAATTTCGTCAATAGGATTATACATATAATAAATTATTTACTCGCTTCTAATATAGAAATTAATGCGGACGCAGCATAATTTGTTGTCTCCACACAATTTATTCCGTACCCCGTGCATTCAGAGGGAAACACGTTCCTTCCTGTTTCGCTGTAACAAGTCTTTTCGATTAACTGAATAGCGTAATATGTAGTTTACAATATTATCAATCTGTGCCGTTGAAGTTTGGGTTTGCTCTTACCAAAATGATGAAGTGTGTTTGGAAAAAATATTAGAATTTTTGTGTCGTTTTCTGTTTGAAAGTTTCTTTTCTCGAAAATTAGGAAATGAAATAGTCGGTGCCGCAGGAGTAAATCATCACTATCACTACATAGTATAAAACAAAGTCGCTTCCCGCTGTCTGTCCCTATGTATGCTTAGATCTTTAAAACTACGCAACGGATTTTGATGCGGTTTTTTTTATAGATAGAGTGATTCAAGAAGAAAATTTATATGTATAATAATTTATCTCGGGGAAATATAAAGCGGGTCTTTTATCCCGGAAAAACTCATTCACGCAAGCGAAGTCGCGAGCAGAAGTCTAGTCTTACATATTTTGATTTGAGTTCTTATATTGGGGTGTATAAAGGATGACTTGATAAATGTCGTAGGGACACGTTGGAGGCCGCTTTTAAGAGCCTATGTGAAAAACATATGGAATCGTGATGGGCGTGACTTAGCGTATTTCAAATGCGAGGCGCCGCACGGCCCCGCTGAGATAGATCGCGCGCCTCGGACCTCGTCGTATCGCGTCGTTGCGACAGGTCGTTGCACTCAAGCCCGCGAAAAGATCGTCATTGCAAATGCATGTCTGTGTTGTAAATATTATAGTTATTATAATTTCTAATAAATTTATAACTTATAAAACATAGAATTTATTTTAATTCGTTTATAGAACCATTATTATGTCACTATTATCTACCTAATTACTTGAACATTATGTAAAATGACATTGTAAGTTATCTAAACTCATCGAAAGTATTATTCACTTATAGTTGACTTTTGTTGACAAGATAAAATTTGGTGTGGTGGTAGGTTCGAGTCTTACCCCTACGTAGGTCTAGGTATAGGTAAAAAGCAAAGCAGTATGAAACTTCTATAATATGTTTTAAATTATATTTTGCTTTGTTTTGATTTATTCTTGTGGACTTTCCTAACTTTGGTGGACATAAAATAAATAATAATACAATAAATGGCGTCACTATTTTTCGGCCCGACTCGGGATTCGAACCCGGGACCTCAGCACAATAGGAGTATCGTGTGTGCAACTACGCCTTGGAGGCAGTCAAACATAGCATCACACCTTTTCTCCTCACATTTCGTTAGCTATTTTAGGTCTTATCAAATAGGAGACGAGCTTATTGCCACATACCGGGCCCAATTCAACAGACCGAGCTGATACTGGACAGAAAAAAATAGTATTTGCCCGACGCGGGATTCAAACCCGAGACCTGAGCGTGGAGGCCGTACCGGGCACGTAATACAACTACGAGTTGCGACATCAAGGTAGTTTCGACAAGTCATTCACGATGAAACTTCTTCCCTGGAATGTCAGGTCTATTTTACGTAAATGATGCTTCACTCTAGTGCCACCATGCAATTTAAAAATCGAATTTTGTATGTAAAGGATGTTCGAAATTTATGCAATGCAATAAAATTACATAGCTTGATATGAAGATTGATTACATTATTATGGTTGAATAGTCACTATATAGGATATAAATGTTACAAATGTTGAAGGCGGCTGCTACCTATCTAGATAATTTTTATAATTTTTAATTTGAACTGTATGTAATGTGGGGTAAGAAAAATATAGCAAGGTCATTCTTACTACGCGGGTACTTATGCTTATACAAAATTTGAAATGTTAATTACTTACAATTTTTTAAATATTTTTGATATTTTGTACAGAAGAATAGACTGATCTTTACTGCAACAGCTACTTCTTCAATTCTAAGGCATTTGTTTTTGTTTTGCAATATAACAAAGCTCCGATATCCTTATTGAACTGAATGAAAAATAATGATGGCCATATTTTAAAAGGAGACGGGAAAAACTTCATAGAACTTTGGGCTTAGTGTTACAGAGATAATTTATGCATTATTTTATAGTTATATTAGAACTATTTCCAAATGAGAAAGAAAAATCTGTCTGTCCAATGGGAGTAAAGAAAGAACCGCTGTAGAGTAGAGCTTCTAAATCATTTTTCGGTGAATAACTTTTTTTTACCTGATGACGTAAGATGTTCACAGTACCTAACCATTGGATTGCCCTATTGAATAGTGAACAGAGCTAGCTTAGACAATAACCAGAATTGAACATATCACATGGAATCGACGAGGACTGATATAAATATATAATGGCTCATTTACACTCTCGCGCGAGTGGTACGCCGAACACAATACGAGCCACGACGCGAGGTGTGAAGCTAGAGTGTTAGTGAGTCAATAATGTATTTCAATTTGACATTACGTCGGGAGCGCTGAACAAAGTTGCCAGTAAAATTAAATAATATCGACCAATATTAAATATCCCAAAAAGTTAAAATGTCTTTTTAGTTTTATTTCTAAAATACCTATAGTTTTTAATTCTTATTCTTTTTCAGCCTTTAAAAGGCTACTATTGCACATAGGTCTCCCCCAAAGAATTATTAATACTATTATGTCAATATTATTCTTGTTATACATGCTTGGTATTCTTTGAGTATGTAACCAACGCTCTAAGTTGGTGCCAGCGCCGTGTGTAATATTACACGAACCACTTGGTGCCACTTTTCACCTTTCTATAACTCAAAACCTATATAAAACTGTGTGAGTTTAATTATATCTATAAGGACATCTAGAAGCCCAAATTTCATGAAGCTAGCTCAAACGGTTATAAAGATATGAAGGTCAAAATTGTAAATTTTTGTACTGACTGACAGACTTATAGTATCTAAACCTAACCTACTTCCAGATGACCTAGAAGGATGAAATTTGGAATCCAGCTCGGTAATTATGTGTAAGCGTAAGAAAAACTCTAAAAATAAAAAAAGTTAAAAATACAGGGGTCCACATAAAAAAAATATATTTTTAATGGTAGCGTTGGAATCCCAATATATGTTTTATTATATTTGCTTTATAACAGAAATATAAAGATAAGTTAAGCCAAAACATTTGTGGTGTCCCCATAAAAAAACACTTGTAATACGCGCTAAACAGCCGGCCAACGGTGTGTCGTCGGCGGCGCGCGGCACCACACAACTCAATACCTACCTAGTTTTCTTTACAAAAAGTAATGATATCCCACCAAAAACATAAATGTAAAAGATATCACATTTGTAAATACCAGAAACTATTATAAGTATTCAATAAAGCAAACAAATAGAATTTAATACTTGTTCATAATGTTATTTTGTTCCTATAAATACATATTTAGATTTTGCATAAAACTTGGCACACATTTAGATCTCCATTCTTTTTGCGGCGAAGCCCACAGCTAAGCATAATTTTGGTATTGAACTTGGCTATCCTTTTTTACATTTATGTTTTTGGTGGGATATTTTTAAATGGAAGACATAAAAATAGAAGAATATTGATACATGCTTCAAAAGTGTAAGGTTAAGCCCAATTTAGGCCGTCGCCTTTATACCTATTAGAGTTTGTGGCCAGTCATGTCCAGCGGATTTTGATTTTAAAGCCAAATAGCCTTTAAAGAAAAATAAATCTAAATGGCGGCCTTTATTTAAAATTCTAACATTACATCTGCCTTTTGTGCACAAAACAATGCCCAGATATCGATTTTGAGTTCGATTGGCCTTAATACAAAAACTTCAAAATGGTGGCTACTTTTTTCAATTCTGACATTGGATCACTCTTTTGTTAATAATGTTACACCCAGATATCGATTTTGCGGTCGATTAACCTTAAAACAAATAAATTCAAAATGGCGGCCACTTTTTTCAGTTCTGACGGTGGATCTGCCTTTAGTAACTAAAGTGGTACTCAGATACCGATTTTGAGGTCAATTGGCTTAAAATAACGAAATTCAAAATGGCGGCCAATTTTTTCAGATCTGACATTGGATCCGTCTTTTGTACCTACAGGCCTGCCCAGATGTCGATTTTGAGATCGAATGGCCTTAAAACAAAGGAATTCAAAATGGCGGTAATTTTTTTCAATTCTAACATTGGATCCGTCTTTTGTACCTACAGGCTTGCCCAGATATAGATTTTGAGGTCGATAAGCCTTAAAACAAGGAAATTCAAAATGGCGGCCACTTTTTTCAAGTCTAGCATTAGATCCGTCTTTTATACCTAAAGGCCTGCCCAGATATCGATTTTGAGGTCGATTGGTCTTAAAACAAAGAAATTCAAAATGGCGGTCACTTTTTTCAATTCTAACATTGGATCCGTCTTTTGTACCTACAGGCTTGCCCAGATATAGATTTTGAGGTCGATTAGCCTTAAAACAACGAAATTCAAAATGGCGGCCACTTTTTTCAAGTCTAACATTGGATCCGTCTTTTATACCTAAAGGCCTGCCCAGATATCGATTTTGAGGTCGAATGGCCTTAAAACAAAGGAATTCAAAATGGCGGTCACTTTTTTAATTCTAACATTGGATCCGTCTTTTTTACCTACAGGCTTGCCAAGATATCGATTTTGAGTTCGATTGGCCTTAAAACAAAGAAATTCAAAATGGCGGCCACTTTTTTCAATTCTAAAATTGGATCCGTCTTTTGTACTTAAAGGCCTGCACAGATATCGATTTTGAGGTCGATTAGCCTTACAACAAGGAAATTCAAAATGGCGGCCACTTTTTTCAAGTCTAACATTGGATCCGTCTTTTATACCTAAAGGCGTGCCCAGATATCGATTTTGAGGTCGATTGGCCTTAAAACAAAGAAATTCAAAATGGCCGCCGTGTATACCAATTCTAACATTGGCTCTTAACATTTTAGTTATTATTGATTCATAATGTATAAATAAATGAGTACTACAAAAAATCATACTAAAATTATTTCATGGTGTAAAAATTTGAACAGCCTTTACATGCAAAATACGAATTTTTTAAATGTATGAGCGGCACGCAAGCGTCATTTACACAAAATTGGGCCGGCATTCCAGGGCGTCCCTATCTATGAATTACCCAATATAAATAATACATACATATACTCTCACGTCTTTTATCCCCGAAGGGGTAGGCAGAGGCGCAACTAGTGCACTCACTTTCCGTCGTGCGTATTCCGTCCTATGATGTGATAGGGGGCGAGCCTATCACCATTTCGGGCTCAAAATCCAGACCTCGGGCTGAAAAGAAAAAAATCCAATATCACTCTGCCCGACTCGGGGATCGAACCCGAGACCTCAGCATTGCAGTCATAACGTAATACAACTACACCACTGAGGCAGAATAAATAACAAAAAAAAAGCAGTGACTATTGTTTTTCAATCAGGGATTCGAACCCGGCACCTCAGCGTACCGATCACTAAATATAACTAAAGCAGGTCTCCGACTAGAAACAATTTACAAAGGTGAAAGGATGTAATAATTACGCTTGCTGCCTATCTTATAGACCTAATAGAGCCTATAATTTTATATTGATACACGGACGTGAGCTGGATACACTATAAAACAGAATTTCCAGGGCATCTTCAAATTTGCCGCGCGGTAGCGCGGACCAATCCCTACACTAGACGGCCAATTCGAACTTTGAAGGCGTCCGAAAATTTCGAGCACACGTCCGTCGTCAGTAAAGATTCCGGACGACTGAAGCCGGCACGGGCCACTCCCATAACAGCGATGGCGTATTTGGACGTCGCGGATGAGAGAAAGTGACGGGAGGCGCACGCGTATGCCGAAATGAAATGGCGTAAGCGCCAAAACAATTTTCTTTTAATTGTGATTATACTATTTAATTCGTTTTAATTGTGTATTGATAAAACTTTGAAAAAATTGTTGTATTGTATTTAAATAAAGTTACGAATGTACATATTCCACCATTTAGAGATAAAGCGTGTTTAAAGAAAGTATCAGAGGTAACTTTGAATTTTTTTTCGATCGAGAAAATTTATAGCAATTGTGTTTTGGCTTTGACATATTATTGAGTTATACGTTCAATTTACACATATCCAAAAATCTAACTTCTGATCTTAGTAGTTTACGAGAAATTTGAATTTGAAAGTCCTTAAAGTTCCTTACATAGGCCAGGTCCGTCTGGAAATCTTTAGGGGAGTCCTATGTTTAGTTTTTTTTTTTTTTTGTCCCTGACATTACTCTTTCTAGCCTGACGAGGGTCGGCTTATGAAAGAACACCGGTCTTTTGGGTGAGTGCAGAAGGCGATCGCAACCCTTAAAATTAAGCGACCACGCTGAGGGCGACCCACTAACGGGTCACGAACCTCGGCTCAGGGCGGCCACTGAGAGGATAAGACATCAGCGTTTGGGGAAGATGGTTTTTAACCTAATCCTATTTAGTGGTATCGTACCTAGTAGTCTTCGGCACGCGGGCCGGAACTGCTAAGAGAGGTCAGGGGTGTATGTTTAGCAGTGGACGTCATGTGGCTGATGATGATGAGACGGATTGGCATTAAGGGACGACTTTGACTAACAATTTTGTATAAGACGACCCAATTAATTGTTTGCTTACAAAAAGTACATTACGTGTTTTATTTTATAAGTATAGGAGTCCCTAACTATTAGAGCAACGAGAAAATTGACTGATGTTGCAGCGCTTTTACGTATGTTAGGGAAAATGTTGAAGTAATATTGGTTACTAATAAATTATATAAAATAGCATCTTGTGTATCTAGTACAGACACCGGCATGAGTAGATGAACAAATTCAAAATTTCAAATTACCTACATACTTTTGTGTTTTTACTAACCTTTTTTTCCCTTCACAAAAATAAAATAATTTAGATTTGCTTTACATCATAGGAAGATTTTTTTTCAGTTTAACTTAACGCGTATATAGGCGATTTGAAATTATGATTTTGTTCAGATATTTATGCGGCTGACGGTACGTTAATAACTACGAATATAAATGAATCACAAGGGAATAACTATCCTACTATAATATTATAAACGTGAAAGTTTGTAAGAATGTATGGAAGTCTGGATGAATGGATGTCTGGATGTATGGATGTTTGTTCCTCTTTCACGCAAAAACTACTGATCGGATTTGGATGAAAATTGGCACACAGGTAGATCATGTCCCGGGAAAATATAAACCGGGACTTTTATACCGGAAAAAACTCTTTAACGCGGGCGGAGCCACGGGAAAAAGCTAGTTATGTATATATAAAAATTATAACATATTAAAAGTATTCGAATCGCATGCGATCACTGTGCCTTTCAAAGAGATAATAAAAAAAACATGAGTATTAATAATTTGAATTCAAATCCGATCGGTAAACAATCGTACAGCTATTTGTGTCAGCGGCCTAAGCTAATTAAAACAAAACAGATTTTGACGTTTAGTTACCAATAACAGCTCTTCGATCAATATTGTATTCGGTTCAATATTTCAATTTGTGTGTTTGTCTGTCCGTGTTGACGTTAATTAACCGCGGATTCTTATTAATACAAGGGCCAGCCAGCAAGATGTGTATTGCCCAGGGGCCTTAGCTAAAATGACTTTAAGCAATCAACAGCACCATTATGTATCAGAATGACATATAATAGCGATAGATTTCTCGATTGGATAGGATTTATATGTCATTTTGTAGCGTCCCAAAAATTAATATGAACGTTTTTGCAGGCAATATATATCGCCAGTTTTTATGTGCACCAGGTCAATACTTTTGTAAAAAAAAATAATGCAACTAACCTCTGGTTCCAATAAGTAAAAATCAATGCTATGCTTTTTGCATAAAAAATATGTCGCATATTGCTCCAGTTTTGGTTGTTTTGCTTGTTTTAAAATAAAACGCCCGATGTCGTCATACTGTCACCGAGTTTATGCAATAACTACGTGTGACATCGATATCGCGACGAAATTCAATACAGTTTGAGGTGACTTTTAACCAGTTTGGACTCTTCAAATTGCGATAACGACACCGACCCGATACCATGCCGACATGTATGTACTAGCTTTGGTTGATTTCTCAAACACCTTTAATACCGTCAGTCACGACATCCTTCTAGCGATCCTCTCCCATCTTTTGGTTTCTCCTATGGCCCTAGCATGGTTTTCATCCTACCTTCAAGGGCGCCAGCAGTCGGTGCGCTTTGATGGATCCTCATCTAATTGGTGCGACATCGGTTGTGGTGTCCCTCAAGGCGGCATATTATCCTTTGTTATTTTTTATATTTATTAACCTCATTACCCAAAACCTTAAGTGTGCGTATCATCTCTATGCCGATGACCTGAAGATTTATTCTCAGGGCGGAGTCGATTGTTTGCCCGAGGTAAAAGATAAGGTGAACAAGGATCAGACTCACATTAAAAGCTGGTCCGACTGTTTCGGACTCACTGTTAATCCTACTAAATGTCAAGCCATTGTTGTAGGCAGCTCGAGGATGATGAGCAGAGTGGACCTAATGACTTGTCCAGCAGTCCTTGTTGGTGCGTCTTGCCGTCCAGGTACTCATGTGGTAATAAATAAACATCATCACGAGCAGCTGAACCGTCCTGTGGTTTCAATAACGATGTCACTTGAATTCGGCCATATATCGTTGACGCAATCTATACACTCATGTGCGTAGCTATAGCTTTCTCATGGGGGGGGGGGGGGGGGGGTCATAGGATATAAAAATTTTAGGGGCGTGGTTCTTGCCTTGCATGACACCGTATTTAAGAAGCTAATTGGAGGCCGGGTACCCCCCTTGTATACACTACAGTGAAGCAGCGTGGGCAATTATTCTTTACCTATAATATGAAATAGACGTGGCGTTGCCTTACAATGTTTCAAGATACGCGCGTTATTGCAGCCACGCTTTATAGTTTCATTGAGCTTTATTGCTCAGAGTGGCTAGAACGTGTTGTTGTCAATCCAGTGATTTAACTGTATGCTAGAGATGCAGTTGCAGCCATACACGAGTGAGGTCGAGAAAAGCACACTATTTATTTATTATTCATTTACATTAATATATTACTAGTGATTCACCCTGGCTTTGCACGGGTAACACTGTTTATTTTAGCCAGACGCTGATGATGATACAAAATTACTAAAAACAAATGATCCGATTGTTACCAAACTTCACATGATCACCTAGTGGGCTAATGTGAAGATTACCTAAAAAAAATATTCTAATTGTTCTAGCCGTTTTGGAGAACATAAATACATTTATTTTTATATACATATTAGTGATGTGTCAAAAATAATACACCAATGATATATATATAGATAGATTTAGTTGCTCTGTAAAAAATCTTGTGTGAGACAAATGTAATATCGGGTCAGTGATGTCGCCGATGAAAGTAATTTCGCGAGCACAAATTCTGTGGCGCGAAAGACGAATGGACCTCCCATGAGCTGCATTTGTTAATTATATATTTTATTAATTATCTAATAGCAATTTGCACAGCTGCATATTAATATAGCGTCTACTTAATTAAAGATGATACGACAGTAAGATTGTATTTGTATGCAGGTACGATCATTGACGCCCCTTCGTTAGTTATCTTATAACTAAACAATTCCTATGAACCTATCTATACCATCTATCCATATCTATACTTTCAAATACTTCTGGGCTTTGATATGCAAAGAGTTTAGGTATTGTATATTTATGGTGAACCAAAACTAAAAAAAATGAAGCTGATATTTTTACATTTGCTTACATTAAGTTTTGAACTATGGTATCCAAATTCATCAGTGAAGCAAAATGCACTTGTGTTTATCTATATGAATACGTTTTATTTAACAGTCTGAAACAATTTTTGTGTACTAAAAGTAGAGCAATATGTGATTTACTATTTGAAATATCGCAAAAGGTAATGTTCCTTTTAAAATGTTTCAATGTTGGGTTGTTTCCCCGAAAAACAACGTAGCTCCACAAATTTGAAACTTTGTCATCGAAACATAAAGTGTTGATTAACAACATTTCTCGGTAAGGAGATTAATTTGAAACATTATAATTTAATATTTAATGAATATGTTTATTGTATTAGAGGTAGCTAGCTTTCAAAGCATTTTCGTGAAGTTTTACAATTACGTTAACAGCGCAAAAAGTCACTCCCAAAATGTTCACCGTCTGTTAGACAGGAAGAATGAAGTTTATTTTAAGGGCAAAATATACATTGCAATAAAACAAAAAGTATGTTTAACAATAAGATCCTTCATTTAACTATTTGCTTTACAGTCTAAGACGAACTCCCGCGCTTGATGCAATAACTCCGACGTGCGACGTGTTAGTTTTAACTTACATTCATTTTGCCACCATAAACACATCAGAAAAAGCGAGATGAGTAACAAGTAGTGAGGAGTGGTGAGAAGTGGGAAGTAGTGAGTGTAGAATGTGCGAGGCGTCCCCGCCGCACCAAGTCAAACTTTTCAAAATAGTTCCGTCGGTCGCTTCTACTCAATTAGTTCGGTTGTAACTGGCACGGGCGTTAGCTCATACAGCCCTGTTGCAGTCGCAATATTTAATACTTACTTTTCTACTTTTCTATGTCCATTTCACGTTCATGAAAAAGGCGGATTTTATTTCAAGACGTTTTTACTTTTAAGACGAAATGGCCGGCGTTGAATTACGCGCGTAGTTTTCTGGCAATTCAGTTTGATCTTGAAAGATTTATTATTTGTAAAAATATCTGGCGTTTCTTATGTATCGATATATGTCTAAACGATTATAATTTACGAATGTAACATATCTGTCTATAATTATAAACACATGTTTAATACTACTAGTTCTATATCACACAATTGCATTGTAATATGAAACTAAAATAAATTAAAACCAAAATGTATAAAATGTAAACCGTAAAATTATAAATGAATAATAATTATGAATCGGTACGTAAACGGTAATGTGCTAGTTCAATATTGAATCATAAAACCGCTCAATCAAATTCTATTTGAATAGTTCATACATGTATTATTATCACCGATCGGTGACTGGTAGACGAAATTCACATCTATTTTCACTCTTCCTCTAAGCTGTTTGCAGGTTTCCTCACGATGTGAACCTTCACCGTTAAAGGGAGCGATAATTCACAAAGAATACACACATAACTTTTTAAGAAAGTCAGAGGTGTCCTTGGTTTTTGAATTTGCGGCGATTCGTCCAGTTCAGGCAGACCGTTCCCATCTAGGCAATACAAAATACAAAATTGGAATACAAAAAGTATTTTTTTCTGTTGTAGTACAATCAAGGTATATTTTTGCCACTGATTTAGAATCATGGCTATATCGGATGCGGTATTCGTATGCACACGTAAAGCGAAAAAGGCTGCGTACGATCATAAAAAAGTCATACCTGAAACGTGAGTTATAGAACCATTCAGTCCCAATAAAAATATTATATATAAAGCATAAATTCTGTATTGATTTATTATAAGTATTAACTTACATTGTTACGTGAGTACACTAAAAACATCACGGCTACAAATAAAAAACTCATCGAGTTTTAGCGGCAATATCGATATACCCGTATGATGGACGTCATGTAGCGAAATTCATGGGATTTAAATTCCTTGTATAGTGTATGCTTAATGTATGGATAATGGATCTTCAAAGCGGACAAACCTCTGTAGTCGTCGCAGCCTTAGATAATCTACTTTCTGTTCTCTTAGTCAAAGGCATCGTGGGTTACTGTAGTAGTGATTTGATTATCGGAAACTTGCAGACCTGTACTGTACGGCGTGAGGCGATACTGTAGGAACAGGAAAAGGAGGTGTCCGCTTTTTGTATGGGTGCTGAGCCTCAAATTCTAACCAGGCTCAAACTTTAGGCATATTACAGGACCAAAATCTGGAAGTTCGATATTTTAAAAATTTATTTTTAAACCCTTCCATTCATAACTTACTTTTTTAAAAACATTCATAGTAAACGTAGTTTTTAAACAAACTTAAATTACACAAATCTTAAAATCGGTGGTCTTTCAAATTAAAAGGTTTATTTGTAAAAGGCTAGTTTTCAAGAGTTCTATTCAAATATATATAAACTGTCTTGGTTAGAATTTCAGGCCAGTTTTTGGACATGCATTTAATTTTTTACTGATTGATGTTACTAATATTATAAATGCCAAAGATGGTGAACAATTTTGGATGGTTTTTAGAAGTATACGAAGAAACAGCGGATTTGGATGAAGTTTAATCCTTATAGTAATGACATGAAAAAGATACGATTATTCTCTATTGGTAAGGGAACTGTGGTTTTATTTACTCTACTGTAAACCCATAATGTCAATCTACAAAAACTAATCCGATATTTTAATAGGTAATAAATATAAAAAGAAAAGAACAATAACCGTCGTTTATGTCAGGAAGGAAGATGTATTAAGAGAACGATTCGAACGACTCAATAGATTAAATTTTAGTAAACGAGCAGCGCTCCGAGCGCGATTTAATACGACGAGCGCTACGTTTCTTGACAAATCTTTAAGCTAGGTTTAAAAGGAGTAGTGATTACGTCATTTAGTTTCATTTCAAAAATGAGCAAGTTCAGCTCCAGTGTAAAGAATCTTGTATTTATAAAATCTTAATAGCATATTGTTCGATTTGTTTTATACTGGCGTTTATGGCTTTTGTTATTATATTATAAGTAAAATCTGGATATTTTTGTGTGCTACATTCAATCTAAGTAAATCTACTTATGTTTCATTAACTTCTAACGAACTTGTACATCAAAGATTCTAAATACAAAGTTTGCAACTACATATATATAAGTAAAAAAAAATTGGATCATTTTTCTAATTATTTTGAATTACCTAAATGTATGTTCAGATTAATATGTGTGAACAACGTTTTGTAATATAAAAAAAAACTGGCAGATTTTGTTATAACGAAGATGAGTAACACTTCTTGCATCTTCATTAAATGGAATTATTTAAGGTAATTTTACATAATAAGTATTTTGATTTGTCTGTAGTATTGGCGAATTGATATCCCGCGTTGGAGGCCGGCCGTGGGTTTCGGCGACATTTGTCGCTGTCGCCGTTGCCGCAGCGCGCGGTCGAACGTGTTGCGCTAGCGATTTGTCCACTTCCTTTCATTTGTACTTATGTTTGATTACTACGGAATATGCACGGCGAAAAGTGGGTGCAACTAGTTGCACCTCAGCCTACCCCTTCGGAGATAACGGGCGTGAGTGTGTGTGTTTAGTTGTTTAATCACTTTATATTTCTTGAACTTAATTTCCATATTTTCTATGCAAAGCGAATTTTTACTTAATAATGATTTGACATAACGACTTTGTCTGTCTTGCTTTACATAATCAACGCCGTCGCTAGGGTCCTTGGGTACAAATTTGAGGCCCTTTTGGAAAATAAAGGTAAAGAAAGCGAATTATACTAACATTTTTGAACTATGCTGGGTAATCAAATATGTAGGTATGTTAATATTTCCGAACGCGTCCTAGTTAGGAAGTACTTCGATTATTTCATTTTGAGCTGTAACTTTATTGAGAAAAAGTGTAACGTACCCGAAAAAAATGTTTGGAAATAAAAGTGTGAAATTAATTGATGGTCTTTCGGGGCCACCGTGAAGATGAGAGCCCCAGGCACGGCCCCGTGTGCCTTTATGGTAAAGACGGCATTGTCCATAATAATTGTATTCCAGTTATTCTTTTTACTTAAAATACATAAAATAAATAAGTATGGAAATTTAAAAACACATTGAAAACCATAAACTAACTTAATTAAATGTAATTAATAGTCTAAAATATTTATGGTAGAATAAATGCTCATTTTATTTTATTCTCTTTAGTATTGTTTCCTTGATGAAAATACGTAAATATTAAATGTAGTACAGATAACTTTATTACTCTGATATATTATTTAACCAATTATCTAGAAAGACTTGGATATGATAATGAAAAACTAAACAAACTAATATGTTGAAATGGAGTATAAAGGTAATAGGAACAGTTAAAGTAGCCGCGAGGTCGCCCGGGCAACTCCATGCTTCCGAACAATGCGGAATTGTGGTCTAAACACCGGTAAGTCCAACATCCGCATTAAATAAATTGCTACGTTAAGTGTTAGGTTCCTTTGTTTCTGACCTGTGGGGGTGACTAACTGAGGTATTAATAAAGTTATAAAGCGAGCAGCGAAGGATTGGTCGCCGATAATCCAATTAAAGGACATGGATCGGTGTATACAAAGTGAAGGGTTTCCATCACAGAATCTCAGTGTTCACCATTTACTAATCACTTGGTTTGCTTGAAGCTGAGTCGTAAAACTAATGAGTTGCACGTAACTATCCAGTCGCCTCCTGAGGCTGTTAGATGAAGAATTATACGTGTAATTGTGCTTATTGCTACAACTGGTTTGCTGGTGGTGGGTTTCTCATATGTAAGAGAAGTTAGAAAAAAACATTTTTGTAGGTAAATATTACTAAATATTGCATAAATTAATTTATTGTGAATCATAATAAACAAATACATTCATATCGTATCGTGTATAATTCATATAATCTTTATGCAGATATCATTAAATTGCGTTATAATAATAAATATTTGGTATACCGGGAAAAGGATAAGGTCCATGGCTTACAAATAATTTAGAGAAATGTACATTAACTTGTCTTATGCCTCTAAAAGGAGTCTTATAAAACATGGCGGCTGTAGCAATAATAATTCATGAAAGTGTGGCGGTGGCGCGGCGTGGCAGGAACACCGCTAAGTAAGCGCATGGGACACATACGACTAATGTTTGCTTCAAGATTGCATAATGTGCGAGATGAACACATTATAATTTATAAGCCCTGGTCTCCAACGTTTACCTATCTCCTCTGGGCTTTTATTCTTTTATATAGTTTAATTCGAAAATGTAGCGTAACTGTAGTGGTTTTTTATTGAAAAAAAAAACATGATACATCCATTAAGTCGGCATGGTAATTTGAGTTGTGCGCGCTTGGAGTAAAATAAATAACATACATAAAAAAATATTTGCTTTTAACATCCGAAGCTTCCGAGTTAAATAAATGTTTTGATTAAAACTACACACATACACACATACACTCACGCCTGTTATCCCCGAAGGGGTAGGCAGAGGCGCAACTAGTGCACCCACTTTTCGCCGTTATTCCGTCCCATGATGTGATAGGGGGCGAGCCTATCGCCATATCGGGCACAAATTCCAGATTCCGAGCTGATACTGAATAGTAAAACTCAATATCACTTTGCCCGACCCGGGAATCGAACCCGAGACCTCAGCATTGTAGTCGTACCATAATACAACTACGCCACCGAGGCAGTCTTAAAATGTGATTAAACGTGATATTAATATTTCCTTGAGTTTTGGGTATCGATATACACAGTGTGGTATTTTGTGAGAAAATGTAAATACATTCCCGTATAGAACTAATACTGAACATTAAATCAAACTAAAACATTTTTCGAATTCACTCCCACGTTGCGTTACACAAGCTCAAAGGCAGTTTCCGACTGAATTGCAGCTAGACGGCACGAGATTTTAGCTCAATAGTTCCTTACATTGTACTGCTTCGTTCTTTGGATTAGGATTAGAAGTGTAATCGGATGCCTGGGTACCCCCATTTGAAAATAGCCGTAGTCGTTATAATAAAATTTGATGTGTGAATACAACGCGTTGTGTTTACCAGCGGTCGGGTTAGGTGTCGGTTATTGTACAGTTTTTTTGTTATTAAAATGATATTTATTATTAATTATTTGTATAGAAATGTAAGAAGCAGGTGGGAAACTTTATGATAATCTAGACGGTTCCGCCCGCGTGAATCAGTTTTCCGGGATGGAAGTCTCGCTTAATAGGTATTTTCCCAGGATAGAAAGTAACCTATGTTACTTGCTAATAATGTAGCTTTATATTAATGAAATAATTAACAAAATCGGTTCAGTAGTTTATGATTTTATTCATTACAAACATACAAATCTTTCTTCTTTATAATATTAGTACATACAGTATATAAGTAATAAGTGGACGATAGCCTAGTTGGGAATGGAACGGTCTAACCAGACAATGTCGGGAGGTTCAAAACCCAAGGCACACACCTCTGACTTTTCAAAGTTACGTGTGTATTGTTTATCAATTATCGTTTGCTTTAACGGTGAAGGAAAACATCGTGAGGAAACCTGCATACCTAAGAAGTTCTTTATAAGAATTTTTACGGTATGTGTAGTCTACCAACCTGCACTAGGCCAGCGTGGTGGGCTAAGGCCTAAACCCTCTCAGTAGCGGAGGAGGCCCGTGCCCAGCAGTGGGACAGTATTTAATACAGGGCTGGTTATTATTATATACAATATATGATCTTCAGTGGCTCAATACGTGAACTGTAAAAGGAATTCGGATTGTTTTATGTACTGCATGACCGATCGTATGACTGCATAGCCGTACTAACCAAATTTTACCAAACACTGCGTGACATTGCACTGGTACTTCGCCCTACGATATTAGATGTTAAGTTTTATAGACCAGTAATTTGCCTTAAATGTCGTTCAAATCAGCAAATATTTTTTGCGAAAATGTAATAGTTTCCATAAATTCAATTAATATGTGGTTTTTGCATGTATAAAAACACGTAGTAATAAAACGCAAGTAAAATTCAAGTATTTTGTGGGCAAAGCGACTTATTGGGAATCAAAGAGAAACGCACCCTTGATGTTTATGTAAAAAAAACGTATCCCTTATTATAAATATTGATAGAATTCTATTGTGATATAGCAAGAAAGGCCAGTATGTGCGTATTACCATCATTGCCCTATTGTGTGAAGTTACTAAATATATTCCTGAAGAAAGTCCAATTATAAAGGTGTACACTGCACACAAATAAACATAGTGTTTACCGGTCGTATGCCGTCCTGTATGCATGCAATTTTACAGTTTAATTAAACTCAACCATTTCCTGAAAATTAACTCATGAAAATATTGCGCGCTACAATTTTATTTACGGAGAAATTTGCTGACACTTCGTCTAAAGTTCGCATCCGAAACTATTTGTGCACAATTTGTAAGTTGCTTAATTAAAACTTGTGTAAAGGTGCCAGAAATGTTGATGCTGACGCCTTTAACTATTTGCTTCTTCATCAAAACATCACACAGTGAACATGTACCGTTGTGATAAATTTGATACTTTAACTCAAAAATTTTGCTAGTTTATTAATCGTAACCATTTTGTTTAGATCAATATAGATTATTAAATCTATATCACAACGTAAAAGCTTAATAGCTTAAAAAATAAGTAACTTTAGTATGTTACCAATGAATTTCATGGAAGTACTGCGTAAAGCTGCTGCGTGCAGTATAAATAGAATGCCGCTTTCATACTAAGCGCTTTAGAGTAGCCTACATAATAATATTATTACAAACGTAGTACGCTACGTGACTACGCTACGCTAGCTTCTACGTGTCTACGCTGATTAAATTGGCTACGAAAATCGTAGCCAAGGAACGCAAAAGTTATACAGTTTACCGTTTGACGTGGTTCTGTTGTAATAATTCTTTGTGAGGGTTCCATACATGATTTATACAACTACATGGTATTTTATTGGTTTATTATATTACTAGCTATTGCTCGCGGCCCCGCCCGCGTGAAAAGGTTTTCCGAGATAAAACACACCTGTCCTGATAATTAAGAACTACCAATCAGCCTTGCGTTTGCCGATGCATTGAAGACATCTCTTTGATATGATCTTCCTATACAGCGTGCTTGTTAATCTCGAATTACATCCGGGGTTCAAAACCTGCGATGTATCAAGGCGCCATCTAACCCAATGGGTTTCAAAACCAGTTAATTGGTGCGTTGATACGTAACAATAAAGAAGTATTCGGAGAGGATATGTTCTATACTTCAGTCGAATGTGTTTTATCAACTTACTTCCTTTAATCTATAATCGAAGCTATATGAATTTATACAAAATTGTATAATCGGGATATTTCGAAAATGAATCCGAAATAAATACTTTTACACTTACCGGTACTTTATGATTTTTTTTGGTAATTTATGAAAACGTATATTTTGTATGTAGATTTATTTTTCGTTTAGTTATTAATGCGTCTAGTGATAAATACAAAGCATATTGATGCAGTTTCGAAGAACTAATATGTACTAACAGAAATCCAATTACTAAAATATCCATTCGCAATTTACAAAGTACGGCGGGGCTTTGGTGGGAAACGTATCCGCCGCGGTCAGCCGGTTACTAATTCTTAGACGAGTTTACACTGTATTGTGTAAAGTACAATGATGCCTAATTAGATTTACTGTTTCTTGTAATAATAGATTGGAGATGAGTGAGACAAGGAGAAGCCTTGAAGATATTTTTCTATGAGATATTTTTAAGTGTACGGCAAAGTAATCACCTCCGTGGAGTAGCGTCCAGCCAGGGTATCAATTTATAAAGGATGACTTGCCTATATTAGTCGACATAATGATAAAGTCCTGTTAATGTTGATGCTTCAACTAAACAATTTTTTATATGTATAACACCGTTTTACATAGTTTTTGCGAAAATTAAAAAAATAAAATCGTTCAGTGAGACTGTATTCACTGTCTTCGTTATCTTCGCATTTAAAATAGTACGCCAGAGTTTGGTGACACAAAACAGTGCTTTTAACACTGCCATTTTGTTAATTAGCTTGTTATAACACAGTACGAGTTTTTGTATTAATATTATGGTAAAACTCTCAAATATTATAATAATATTTATAAGCAAAAATACTTTGTCTAATTAATCCTTCATGCCAATTGTATCTAATCCTGAATACAATAAAAATAATGACTAAAATTAATAAAAACGTTGATATACTCCAATTGGTGTATGCCTATCAAAGCTTTGTAGAGTCCTTTAGAATTCAGGTAGTATTTATATCACCCCTTGCTTTTAGCAGATGGTATTAGTGTACCTATTGATTTATTCGTCTGTTGATTTTGGGGATATTAATTGGGCGGGGGGGGAGGGTATGTGGCGTGGTGTATCTAGATATAGGTGTTATATGAAATCCGGGAATCCTGTTAATACAAGTCTGCCGTGTCAGCTAAATTGGGCTTTCGATTTGTAGTTTCGATGTTTTGGACGAGATTTGTTGGATCGCTATACATCGGCTGATTAATTGAAATCTGATTTTTGTTGTCGAATGTTTTCGTTTCAGTTACGTTTAAATTAAGTGCAGTTTGCATATTTATTTACATTCATCTAACGTGTGATTTGAAACGATATATTTATATATTTGCGAATCCTATCCTTCAGAGAAACTCCGAGCATAGCTCTCTACATAGCCCGCTGGGCGACTTTAAACTGGTGGACCAACCCTACCGTGAGTGTCCATGTCATGTGAAGGATAGGATTCGCAACAAATACATCCGACAGAGAACCAAAGTTATCGACATAGCTCAAAGAATTAGCAAACTGAAGTGGCAGTGGGCTGGCCATATCTCGCGAAGAACCGACAACCGCTGGGGTAAACGTGTTCTGAGTGGAGACCGCGACTGGGCAAACGTAGTGTAGGACGCCCTCCAGCCAGGTGGGATGACGATCTGCGAAAGACTGCAGGCAGATGCTGGATGCGGCAAGCTGAAGACAGGGCGCTATGGCGCTCATTAGGGGAGGCCTATGTCCAGCAGTGGACTGATAAAGGCTGATGATGATGATTTATATATTGGTATTCTTCCTATTATAATTGACTATTAGTGCTCGCGGCTCCGCCCGCATGAAAAAGTTTTTCCGGGACAAAAATATTTTCCCGGGATAAAAAGTAGCCTATAGCACTCAGGAGTTATGTAGCTTCCTGTTAGTGAAAGAATTTTCAAAATCGGTTCAGTAGTCTCTGAGATTAACGCGTTCAAACAAACTCTTCAGCTTTATAATATTAGTATAGATTATAATTATTATTTTTATGTATCCATCTGAATATAATATACGTAAATTACTTAAGGTCAAAGAGTTCTAAGACCACTTACTATATTGTTTAATTTCTTTACTTAAGATAAAACCTCTGTATCACTATTACAATGAAACGGAGTTAACCTTTTAAAAATTGAAACCAGCCCATATAAGGGTGACAATATGAAAATGTAAGCAGATATAGCAGTACATTCACATTGGGAGCCGCCCGTAATGATCTGGTAATGTTAATGATCCCTGTGATCTCGCTAGTCTAGACCCGGCGCCGACAGACGAGAATGGCTATAAAGTATGAATAAACTTATAACTGCGCTTCAATACGTTCACTAATTTCAAATACATAATCGTTTCATGATTCATAAATTTTACTGGATACTTTAATTCCGACGTCATACGTCTCGAAACTTGCATAGCTGCCTGACTAAATCTGACTACTTTAAGCCTTTAATTTTCCCTTCGTTTAAAGGGTTTCCAAAGGAACTATGATTCTATAAACATCAATAATACTTTGCTCGCATTTTATGTCGCCATTATAAAAGTATTTGACTTTAAAACATTTTGTTTAGTGTGCAAGTATTAGTCTTAAAATGACTTTTCCGGAATAATATAAAATTAATATGTTGCCTGCCTTGACTGCCTCGGTGACGTAGTTGTATTGCTGCAATGCTGAGGTCTCGGGCTCGATTCCCGGGACGGAAGCGCCGTGAGGAGAAGCTAGTTACTGAAGTTCATGGAAAAAAAACTTTTTTACACAAAGCTATTACAAGAAGAATCTAATTGTCATAACAAACGTTATAATCTTTATAGATAACACAAAATACTAAATAATTTATCTTGCAATAACCACTGCATTATTCATTGTCTGTTATAATTCCACGGTATTTTTCTTGCAATGGCATACTTTGTACAAGGAAGTTCTGCGAAGTTTGAACGAAGAATTCCAATTCATGTCTTGTTGATTTAAGCACTGCGAGGCTTATTCTAGAGGTATATATTAATATATAGTTTTTGTGATTTTTTTATTTAACTTTACTAATTTAATTATGAATTCGGCATCAAGCTTAATTGTAAAAAATATTGTATATGTATTATGTATAAATCAATTGTAAAAAAAATTAATAATATTTGTTTATTATTTATTAACTCCTGATGTAAAAACTGAGGTTTTATAATTTTAAAGTGTCTATATGTAAAAAAAAATATAAACTCTGACATAAGAATCCTCTGAAGGGGAAAATAAAAGAGTTTGTGGTCTTTTAAATATTTCACCCCAAGCTTCCTCGCGTCGAGGGACCAAAGCCCGGACCAAGGGGATGAAAATACTTTAGCGATCCTTCGATGCGTAGTCGTTTGCGTCATAATACTACTGGGTACCAATTATAAAGTTAAAAAACAATTAGACACATTTTATTTTTAAACTACTTTTACTACTTGTTAGAGTTTTTCTTGGACAATAATTAATTTAAAAGTGATGTTAAGAACCATTTTGATATCGATCAAGTTCATGAAATAAGTAAGAAAAAAAACTTATTTTTATTGTGTTTATATTATGAGTCTTTACCTTGTTAAAAATTATTATTGACACACAGTCATAATAAGCCGTACCAAGAAAAAGTAAATGAACATTTTCTGGCTTTGTTGAATCGTGAAATCGTTTCTGAATCATGATTTACCGGTCGGTCTCAGGTTGTTTGAGCGGCGCGCCAAATGCCGATGCAATATTGGTGCGGCACTACAGCCCGAAACCCAGCTAAAGTGTTTTACAAAGCAATCTAGATTGCGGCCAGGGCTTTGCTGCTAGGAAATGTATGTTAATTTTCATATTTCCGAGTTTATAAGATAAGTAGCAATAATAATTCATGAAAGTGTGGCGGTGGCGCGGCGTGGCAGGAACACCGCTAAGTAAGCGCATGGGACACATACGACTAATGTTTGCTTCAAGATTGCATAATGTGCGAGATGAACACATTATAATTTATAAGCCCTGGTCTCCAACGTTTACCTATCTCCTCTGGGCTTTTATTCTTTTATATAGTTTAATTCGAAAATGTAGCGTAACTGTAGTGGTTTTTTATTGAAAAAAAAAACATGATACATCCATTAAGTCGGCATGGTAATTTGAGTTGTGCGCGCTTGGAGTAAAATAAATAACATACATAAAAAATATTTGCTTTTAACATCCGAAGCTTCCGAGTTAAATAAATGTTTTGATTAAAACTACACACATACACACATACACTCACGCCTGTTATCCCCGAAGGGGTAGGCAGAGGCGCAACTAGTGCACCCACTTTTCGCCGTTATTCCGTCCCATGATGTGATAGGGGGCGAGCCTATTGCCATATCGGGCACAAATTCCAGACTCCGAGCTGATACTGAATAGTAAAACTCAATATCACTTTGCCCGACCCGGGAATCGAACCCGAGACCTCATCATTGTAGTCGTACCATAATACAACTACGCCACCGAGGCAGTCTTAAAATGTGATTAAAACTAAACGTGATATTAATATTTCCTTGAGTTTTGGGTATCGATATACACAGTGTGGTATTTTGTGAGAAAATGTAAATACATTCCCGTATAGAACTAATACTGAACATTAAATCAAACTAAAACATTTTTCGAATTCACTCCCACGTTGCGTTACACAAGCTCAAAGGCAGTTTCCGACTGAATTGCAGCTAGACGGCACGAGATTTCAGCTCAATAGTTCCTTACATTGTACTGCTTCGTTCTTTGGATTAGGATTAGAAGTGTAATCGGATGCCTGGGTACCCCCATTTGAAAATAGCCGTAGTTGTTATAATAAAATTTGATGTGTGAGTACAACGCATTGTGTTTACCAGCGGTTGGGTTAGGTGTCGGTTATTGTTGCCCTGTGGATTGGGGGCGTTTGGAGAATTCCACCACGGTATCCCCTGCCTGTCGTAAAAGGCGACTAATAGGGGCTACCGGGGGTCACGGGCGGGCGGCAGGGGGCTGTCCGTCATTACACAATATTGTTGTGACCCCCGTGATGGACGGCAGCGTGGCTGGTTGGCCTCACGCACGCACGTAAAGCCGTTGGTCCTGCGCCTGATCTCTCTCCGGTCATGTCGGATTGCCGTCTCACCGGACTATGAGAGTGAAGGAATAGTGAGCGCACCTGTGTATTGCGCACACACTTGTGCACTATAATATCTCCTGCGTACCTGGCTGATCTCCGTTGAGATTGACCGCCGTGGCCGAAACTGGCTACGAGACTATCCCGCCCTCACACCCACCACTGCAACTCCTGTAAGCCAGGATCAGCAGTGGCACGCATTTTATGACACCGAGCGGTGAAGCTCGGCGAGTCTCAGGGAACACTAATTAGTCTTAACCCGCAACGAAGTTAATCAAACAGAAGAATAGGGAGGAGTTAGAAATATATTTTCCACTGCCGAAACTGGCTAGGAGGATTTCATTTTCCCAGGATAAAAAGTAACCTATGTTACTCGCTAATAATGTAGCTTTATATTAATGAAATAATTTAAAAAATCGGTTCAGTAGTTTATGATTCTATTCATTACAAACATACAAATCTTTCTTCTTTATAATATTAGTACATACAATATATAAGTAATAAGTGGACGATAGCCTGGTTGGGAATGGAACGGTCTGCCGAGACAATGTCGGGAGGTTCGAAACCCAAGGCACACACCTCTGACTTTTCAAAGTTACGTGTGTATTATTTATCAATTATCGTTCGCTTTAACGGTGAAGGAAAACATCGTAAGGAAACCTGCATACCTAAGAAGTTCTTTATAAGAATTTTTAAGGTATGTGTAGTCTAGCAACCCGCACTAGGCCAGCGTGGTGGGCTAAGGCCTAAACCCTCTCAGTAGCGGGGGAGGCCCGTGCCCAGCAGTGGGACAGTACTTAATACAGGGCTGGTATTATTATTATTATATACAATATATTATGATATTCAGTGGCTCAATAAGTGAACTGTAAAAGGAATTCGGATTGTTTTATGTACTGCATGACCGATCGTATGACTGCATAGCCGTACTAACCAAACTTTACCAAACACTGCGTGTCATTGCACTGTTACTTCGCCCTACGATATTAGATGTTAAGTTTTATAGACCAGTAATTTGTCTTAAATGTCGTTCAAATCAGCAAATATTTTTTGCGAACATGTAATAGTATCCATAAATTCAATTAATATGTGATTTTTGCATATATAAAAACACGTAGTAATAAAACGCAGGTAAAATTCAAGTATTTTTTGGGCAAAGCGACTTATTGGGAATCAAAGAGAAACGCACCATTGATGTTTATGTAAAAAAAAACGTATCCCTTATTATAAATATTGATAGAATTCTATTGTGATATAGCCAAGAAAGGCCAGTATGTGCGTATTACTATCATTACCCTATTGTGTGAAGTTACTAAATATATTCCTGAAGAAAGTCCAATTATAAAGGTGTACACTGCACACAAATAAACATAGTGTTTACCGGTCGTATGCCGTCCTGTATGCAAGCAATTTTACAGTTTAATTAAACTCAACCATTTCCTGAAAATTAACTCATGAAAATATTGCGTGCTACAATTTTATTTACGGAGAAGTTTGCTGACACTTCGTCTAAAGTTCGCATCCGAAACTATTTGTGCACAATTTGTAAGTTGCTTAATTAAAACTTGTGTAAAGGTGCCAGAAATGTTGATGCTGACGCCTTCAACTATTTGCTTCTTCATCAAAACATCACACAGTGAACATGTACCGTTGTGATAAATTTGATACTTTAACTTAAAAATTTAGCCAGTTTATTAATTGTAACCATTTTGTTTAGATCAATATAGATTATTAAGCTTAATAAATAAATAACTATAGTATGTTGCCAATGAATTTCATGGAAGTACTGCGTAAATTGCTGCGTGCAGTATAAATAGAATGCCGCTTTCATACTAAGCGCTTTAGAGTAGCCTACATAATAATATTATTACAAACGTAGTACGCTACGTGACTACGCTACGCTAGCTTCTACGTGTCTACGCTGATTAAATTGGCTACGAAAATCGTAGCCAAGGAACGCAAAAGTTATACAGTTACAGTTTACCGTTTGACGTGGTTCTGTTGTAATAATTCTTTGTGAGGGTTCCATGCATGATTTATACAACTACATGGTATTTTATTGGTTTATTATATTACTAGCTATTGCTCGCGGCCCCGCTCGCGTGAAAAGGTTTTCCGAGATAAAACACACCTGTCCTGATAATTAAGAACTACCAATCAGCCTTGCGTTTGCCGATGCATTGAAGACATCTCTTTGATATGATCTTCCTATACAGCGTGCTTGTTAATCTCGAATTACATCCGGGGTTCAAAACCTGCGATGTATCAAGGCGCCATCTAACCCAATGGGTTTCAAAACCAGTTAATTGGTGCGTTGATACGTAACAATAAAGAAGTATTCGGAGAGGATATGTTCTATACTTCAGTCGAATGTGTTTTATCAACTTACTTCCTTTAATCTATAATCGAAGCTATATGAATTTATACAAAATTGTATAATCGGGATATTTCGAAAATGAATCCGAAATAAATACTTTTACACTTACCGGTACTTTATGATTTTTTTTGGTAATTTATGAAAACGTATATTTTGTATGTAGATTTATTTTTCGTTTAGTTATTAATGCGTCTAGTGATAAATACAAAGCATATTGATGCAGTTTCGAAGAAATAATGTGTACCAACAGAAATCCAATTACTAAAATATCCATTCGCAATTTACAAAGTACGGCGGGGCTTTGGTGGGAAACGTATCCGCCGCGGTCAGCCGGTTACTAATTCTTAGACGAGTTTACACTGTATTGTGTAAAGTACAATGATGCCTAATTAGATTTACTGTTTCTTGTAATAATAGATTGGAGATGAGTGAGACAAGGAGAAGCCTTGAAGATATTTTTCTATGAGATATTTTTAAGTGTACGGCAAAGTAATCACCTCCGTGGAGTAGCGTCCAGCCAGGGTATCAATTTATAAAGGATGACTTGCCTATATTAGTCGACATAATGATAAAGTCCTGTTAATGTTGATGCTTCAACTAAACAATTTTTTATATGTATAACACCGTTTTACATAGTTTTTGCGAAAATTAAAAAAATAAAATCGTTCAGTGAGACTGTATTCACTGTCTTCGTTATCTTCGCATTTAAAATAGTACGCCAGAGTTTGGTGACACAAAACAGTGCTTTTAACACTGCCATTTTGTTAATTAGCTTGTTATAACACAGTAAGAGTTTTTGTATTAATATTATGATAAAACTCTCAAATATTATAATAATATTTATAAGCAAAAATACTTTGTCTAATTAATCGTTCATGCCAATTGTATTTAATCTTTAATACAATAAAAATAATGACTAAAATTAATAAAAACGTTGATATACTCCAATTGGTGTATGCCTATCAAAGCTTTGTAGAGTCCTTTAGAATTCAGGTAGTATTTATATCACCCCTTGCTTAGCAGATGGTATTAGTGTACCTATTGATTTATTCGTCTGTTGATTTTGGGGATATTAATTGGGCGGGGGTTATTTGGCGTGGTGTATCTAGATATAGGTGTTATAGGAAACCCGGGAATCCTGTGAATACAAGTCTGCCGTATCAGCTAAATTGGGCTTTCGATTTGTAGTTTCGATGTTTTGGACGAGATTTGTTGGATCGTTATACATCGGCTGATTAATTGAAATCTGATTTTTGTTGTCGAATGTTTTCGTTTCAGTTACGTTTAAATTAAGTGCAGTTTGCATATTTATTTACATTCATCTAACGTGTGATTTGAAACGATATATTTATATAATTACGAATCCTATCCTTCGGAGAAACTCCGAGCAAGCTTTCTACATAGCCCGCTGAGCGACTTTAAACTGGTGGACCAACCCTACCGTGAGTGTCCATGTCATGTGAAGGATAGGATTCGCAACAAATACATCCGACAGAGAACCAAAGTTATCGACATAGCTCAAAGAATTAGCAAGCTGAAGTGGCAGTGGGCTGGCCATATCTCGCGAAGAACCGACAACCGCTGGGGTAAACGTGTTCTTGAGTGGAGACCGCGACTGGGCAAACGTAGTGTAGGACGCCCTCCGGCCAGGTGGGATGACGGTCTGCGAAAGACTGCAGGCAGATGCTGGATGCGGCAAGCTGAAGACAGGGCGCTATGGCGCTCATTAGGGGAGGCCTATGTCCAGCAGTGGACTGATAAAGGCTGATGATGATGATGATGATTTATATATTGGTATTCTTCCTATTATAATTGACTAGAAGTGCTCGCGGCTCCGCCCGCGTGAAAAAGTTTTCCGGGACAAAAATATTTTCCCGGGATAAAAAGTAGCCTATAGCACTCAGGAGTTATGTAGCTTCCTATTAGTGAAAGAATTTTCAAAATCGGTTCAGTAGTTCCTGAGATTAGCGCGTTCAAACAAACAAACAAACAAACTCTTCAGCTTTATAATATTAGTATAGATAACCACTGCATTATTCATTGTCTGTTATAATTCCACGGTATTTTTCTTGCAATGGCATACTTTGTACAAGGAAGTTCTGCAAAGTTTGAACGAAGAATTCCAATTCATGTCTTGTTGATTTAAGCACTGCGAGGCTTATTCTAGAGGTATATATTAATATATAGTTTTTGTGATTTTTTATTTAACTTTACTAATTTAATTATGAATTCGGCATCAAGCTTAATTGTAAAAAACATTGTATATGGTATTATGTATAATACAATTGTAAAAAATAAATAATAATATTTGTTTATTATATTGTTAACTCCTGATGTAAAAACTGAGGTTTTATAATTTTAAAGTGTCTATATGTAAAAAAAATTATAAACTCTGACATAAGAATCCTCTGAAGGGGAAAATAAAAGAGTTTGTGGTCTTTTAAATATTTCACCCCAAGCTTCCTCGCTTCGAGGGACCGAAGCCCGGACCAAGGGGATGAAAATACTTTAGCGGTCCTTCGACGCGTACTCGTTTGGGTCATAATACTACTGGGTACCAAGTATGAAGTTAAAAGACAATTAGACACATTTTATTTTTAAACTACTTTTACTATTTTTTATAGTTTTTCTTGGACAATTATTAATTTAAAAGTGATGTTAAGAACCATTTTGATATCGATCAAGTTCATGAAATAAGTAAGAAAAAAAACTCATTTTTATTGTGTTTATATTATGAGTCTTTACCTTGTTAAAAATTATTATTGACACACAGTCATAATAAGCCGTACCAAGAAAAAGTAAATGAACATTTTCTGGCTTTGTTGAATCGTGAAATCATTTCTGAATCATGATTTACCGGTCGGTCTCAGGTTGTTTGAGCGGCGCGCCAAATGCCGATGCAATATTGGTGCGGCACTACAGCCCGAAACCCAGCTAAAGTGTTTTACAAAGCAATCTAGATTGCGGCCAGGGCTTTGCTGCTAGAAAATATATGTTCAGTTTAATATTTACGAGTTTATAAGATTTGTTTTATTTAGAGGCTGGGAGCTTATTCGGCGTCGTGAAAGCCGCATAGTTAATTTATCATTTTTAATACCACATAAGTGTGTATTTTTCGTACCGTACTAATTATGATAGAAGGATAGAACAAAAATCAATATGCACTATTTACGGAGTAGCGATAAGACATTCTGTGGTATTATTAATTACGCTAAAACTAATGTCGAATCATATTCATAAGGTTTCAAAACTTAATGCTACATTTGACAATTTCATCCATCGGTAGAGAATATTGTGATAATTAATCGCTATTACAATAACTCTACAGAGCAGTGAACAATTACCCTGAGGCCGCCGCATGGCTCGCTCGCTTCATTTCTCCTACAAGCCTTTGTAACTTATTATGCGACCTAGATTATGGAAGGCATTTCCTGAGTGTGCCACTCTTTATATAAAAAGTCCAGTTCAGTTTGTATTAAGTAAAAATTCACATAATTTTGCTCAAGTCTAGGAGAAAGGCCAACAAAATCAAAAATATTATGGCACGGCTATAATAGAGGGCGAGGCGGAGACTTGTTGCTCGGTAGAAGTTATTGGAAGCCTGTAGCCGTGGAGGCCGATGCAAACGGCGCTTGGTGAAGATGAAGCGTCCATATTTTTATGTCGCGCCGGTGTCATTTCATTGTGGGCTGTACACGTAAAGCCGACGGATAACGATTCCATTCACTCCTTTAGACCCATTTATTTGAGGAATTAAAGTTCCGCTGTACTCGTCTATGAACAAGGGGTGCGTTTATTATTTTTCTGCAGATTTTTCATGCCACGTCGGTTGGTAGAGTTGTGTTTCTGTTATAAATAAGCCCCGAGCTCGATGTTCTAGTTTTACTCGCAGTTGAGCGAAATCCAGGACCGTTATTTGATTAATAATTTATCAGCAATCTTCAATAAATTTGCGAACCATTTTTAAAAGGAACTTAATTGTTTTCAATAAATCAAAAATAGACGAACACATAAACAAAGTGAAGTCTATTTGACTGATAGAATTTACATTCAATTCAATTGTAAAAATTGCAGTTTTTACTTTCACACGATACCAAAAAGTATTGCATTTATTCCCGCTATTTTAAAAAAATAAATTGATGTAATGTTTTTAATATTAAGTACGTATCTACCCGTCTCGCGCGTCTATATTATCTAAGCCTTCACTAACATTAGCGTTTTAACTAGTGTAAGTACATATTTACGTCGTGGATTCGCTCACTGTTTATTTATGAAGAATTTCCATAAGACGTGAGTTAGAAATTATATTTTAGACGAAGCTCAAGGTAGAGTTGCACAGGAAATAGTTTGAAGGACAGAATGCTGCACAAGAATGCAGCAATTGTTTTTGGGGGTGGTGATCTAATTATTTCCACCATTTTCTATATAAAAATATCGACCTCAAGTTTAATTTAAATAAGACTTCGATCACAAGCTTTGGCAGCAACACATACTAATCTTCATTAACAAAATATACCGGCTACCTGTGTGAGCGAGGAGTAGATTTTATCCGTATAAACCAAATTGTAGATATGGATTTGTATACAAATATACTTCGAAATATATAGAAGACTCACAGGTGTATGGAGTATTTAAGATTCACTGAAGCCGTGTTAGAAACGCTCCGCTTCGTCTACCCGTCGTGGTAATTAATGGCGGATTCACTAAGTGCTCAGACTTAATACGAAATAATATTTGCATTCAAATTTCAGGTGGATGACGCATTTATTGTGCAGCTCTAATTAGTTTTAATTTGTTATTTATAGCTTAACAAATATGCACAATTAATATATAATGCTGTTATGGCAGACATTGCTTATCATAAATTGCTAGTTGTTGATTTGCCACCAATTTATAAAACATACAGATTTTAAAAATTATTAAAAACATCGATTAAAGATTCGATGTCAATAATTTAATTCGATTTCTGTTTAGAGAAAACCTTTTACAATAAAATTACACGGAGCCGGTAGAAAAAGGAACTGAGAAATCCTTAGTGCCTGCCGGATAGGGATTATTCAATTAATTTATATCGAACACATTGGATAAGTGCAACACGTGACTAAACGTTTTTATTGTATACATTGCCATGAATGCATTGCATTGTATCCGTCTTCTTGTTCATGTTTTCGTGAATGTGTATACATGAAATAAAAGAGAAAATGTGGACTTTTGCGCAATAGTCATAAAAGTGGCATATTTCGTTGTCTAGTCCGAATAAAATCGAATTTTCAACTTGAATTCATAGGATTTAAAAAAAAACAGATATGAACTTTTTGTGTCCGTGTCCTGCGGATATTTTGGATATATGCGGCTATTTTTTACCAATGCAAATAGATTTATTTATTCGTAGCGTATTGTTATTCCATTTGTAAACAAGTTGTAAAATAAAACTTTTACTGCATAAATCCAATTTATGAAAACCAACTAAAACAGAATAAATAACTCAATTATTGTATTCACAACCAATGTCGGTATCGTGTACAATTTAGCGGAAATGCATATTCCGTAGATGTAGACTGCGAGTACATTCGCGAATGCTGCGAAGGATTTATATTTCATAAGGGTGATTTATTTCAGCATTAAGTCCATGGCATGTGTTGGATAAAAAATTGTTTTGTTAACACCCGTCCTGAATACGAGCTTCAACGAAATTTAGTTTTGCTTTTATTGCGACGCGAACGTGAACACTGCCGGAATTATATTACCGGTAGTGAGGCGTGACTTGTGAGTGGCGCGTATCAATCACATTTAAAAAAAATGTTTTTTTATTTATCGCAAACGAGAAAATGACTTATTTAGGTGTTCAACGGTCCAATACTTGAGTACAAGAATCGCTGCTATTCGACGGAAAGTGGTGTTTGAGCATCCGAAAACCTCATGATTGTAGTTACATAACTGGTTAGTTAGGCTGGCTAAACAAACTTGTAAATATAAAATGTACAGCGAGGTCTTCTTATACATGAAAAAAAAATATGAAAGTATCAAAAATCGGTGTAAAATTAAATTTTTAAAATTCAAATTCATATTATATTACTTTACGCTAGCCTTTGATCAACAATAATATGGTATTGTGGATCGAAGACGCTAACGAACTTAGATAATAATTTGTCAAATGAAAAAATGTGCTCCTGCGCAATCTAAGATAGCGAGGTCGTTTTTCACACTAAAATAAATGTAATTTCAGTATGTAGCAAATATAATGATTTTTTAACATTACCCTATTTATTTTACTCTATATAAAAATTATGCAACCAAGCGAAAAATACACCTTCGTGAAACTAGCCTCTAAGACTCTGGAGAAGATCAAAATATTTAATAGTGCTTTTAAAAATTTCATTTGAACATTCTTCGTGTAGTGAAACGTGCACTCAGTTCTGCATCCTCGAACACTACAAAGCTATACTTGCCGTATGTAATACCTAAAAATATTACAGAACAATACCGAAATATAGGAATAAAAATTGCTGAATAGGTACGATTGAAAGGAATCCCGAAAAACAACCTGGAATACAATTTATCGCATGATTGGGTTCGCACTATGCTCGGTAAAAAATATCGATAATCCCGATGAGCCGTCGGTAGTTAAAGTTTAGCGGGCCGCATATTCACCCTCAGATATTCCCGAATGTCGATGCAAATTGTTTGTTATTTTTGTACCACAAATATTGCATACCAATTTCCATTCTTTTATTTTAATCCCTTTGCGGTCGATTCGAAACTAATTTGATTTTTCATTCCATCAAGACCGCCTGATGGTGGCTCCGGGAGATAATGATTAAAATAAATGGAAAGTTTTGAAATAAGAACATTAGATTTTGCCACGGAAATGGATAACGGATGGATGTCAGTGGATCTAAGTTATAAATATTATAGACAGATTTTTTTAATTTTAAGTAAGTATTTTTTACGAAAATCATTTGAAGATTTGTGCGTTTTAAAGGCGTGTCATAGTACATTGAGATTGAAGACATATTCACAACCAGCTATATCCACAAGCTATTCTTCGGCCGCGTAGCGAGGTTTGCGGCATTATTCTATAGCTCCTATTAGTGTTTACATGCAAAACTTGAGTTTGAATAGGCACCTTATATAAGGCTTTTATGGTGCGTTTTCGGTTGCGGTTTACGTAGCACACGAACATATTTTTATAATTTTTGGCAACATGTATTAAACTAACTTGCATTGAGAAGTATGCCAGTGCTCAAATATAGAAACAAGCTTGCATATGAGTTGCAGTATCAGCTCAACTATCAAGAAGTAGACAGCATTGAGCGGTACCTTAATCTTTATGAGCTCCGCTGTTATATGAAAAATGAAAGTAAATAATTAAAAATATATTTTACGAAAGATAAAATTTACAGAGGTATAAATTATTTATATCCTATGGTTTTCACACTAGGCAAGCCTGCATCGTGAAGACCCAAATGTAATCTTATCCTAGTTGCCCTAGCCTAGTTGGTAAACATTACCAATTGACACTGGTCTAATCAAAAAATAATTTTATACTGACATGTAAATAAAAATAAATAAATAATAAATGTAAATAACGTTGGCTGGGAGGAATGGTCCCCCTGTATACCATGTGTACAATGTGTAAATAAATAAATTATGTACATAGAAGTATATAATTAATATGCATACTTGAATAATTTAATAATTAATTTGTAATATATAGTTAATTGTAGATATAATTATACAAAGATAGAATTAGTATTGAAATATGAAAAATATACATAAGATAGAATAAAACATAAAGTTAATTTGCTATTAATGTAAGTAAGTATAAGTATAAGTTTCAGGATTTAATATTTACAAGATCTTCAGTATCCTCATAAGTGTCATAAAGTATAATGTTATTACTATTTTAGCCTCATCCACAGATTTTTCAATAATGTAGCAGATTTTGAGTACATCATTATGTACGTGTGCTCTTATGAATGGACCAAAACGTGGGGAAAATTTAGTTTTCACTAGCGGTAGATTCTACGTTTAAAAGTTTATGAACTTCGGCGGAAGCGAGAATAGATTTATAAGCAAGAAGATCTGTTTTTAGTATAAACAATAGCCTCACGGTAAACATGGAATGTTTACATGTAAACATTGAAGGTAGGATATCTTAAAGGCTTTCTCAGCTTCTCATATATATTGGTTGGAAATTAACGAGAATATACGATCCATATTATTGTATAGTACCGGTTCATAAACATAATAAAAGCTAGAATCGATTAGCCACGTTACAATAGCACGATCCATGGCCGCACGATTTTAGCATTTCTGAATGTACTTCATATAAAGGTGATTGAAAATTATGCGCTTATTACGCTCTTTAAATATCACTGGCTATCGGTTAAAAGTGTAATAAATACTGGCAATGGGAGTTGAAACTATAAATTCGTTTTAATAGTGATCGAATAGTATTCGAAATTCAAATTATGTAAGTCATTAAAGTTAATATGAGTTTGGTTTTAATTTTGATTGATTATGGCACTATCATTGTAATTAATACTGGCATAAAGAATGAATATGAATAATTTTGTTTATTTAAATTGTTTTTAATCTTCTAATTAATACAATTTGCGAAGACACAAAGAAGAAAAAAAATCTAATAAAATTGTCTAAGTTTGTTAGACCTACATGAGATCTTATAATATGAATTCTATTTGAATTTATTTATATTTAATACTTTAATCTGTAATTATATCATGCGTGCAGTGTTCTTATGTGTCCGAAGTTTCCACTTCACGTATAAATATGTGTAAGTCTATTTGTATACGTATTGTCACGAAGAGTCGCATGTTTTAATTAAAGTTAAAATGCAAAAATATGATATTATAATATAAAATGAATTTAATATTACTGCTTTCAATTGTTTTCTTTTTTTGTTCATGAATGTAGTCAGATGGTACGTCCATAATCTGAATATTATTCGTAAAAAAATGCTGCTCGCTCAATTTAATTCGTGATGCAAAGTTTCGACTCAAATTGCTAACGAGAGAAACTTTAATTTACATCATATTATTTATAATTTCCAGGCATACTTTTCCCTGTATTTATTAAGTTTTAAATTCGACTGTTTAGTTGAATAAATATCAAACTTTAATGAAGAACCAGGAACCTTGGGTCAAAACCGCAATTTGATATTGCAATCGCATAACAGTCTATTTGTAGATACTATTTATTTATATATTTCATCTAGAACGGTAGTGTCAACTAACTTTAACGTAATTTAACTGTGACTGATCGAAATTTTAACAGTTTATTTGCGGTATACCCATCGCATTGGACTTTCCGATCGTTAAATTACGATCAGACGACGGATTATGCACAGCGAATATCGTAAACACGGTGGAGAAACTAGTGATTCGTTTTGTAACCGCCTGTACTATACAATATTATATTTAGGTATTTAATTGTTTTTTTATAGGGCTGTCGCATATAAGACGTAGAAGAAATTTTATTTATTTATAAACTAATGACATTATAGATAATAACAAGTGCATGTATGTTGTCAGCCAGGGCCGCGATGCCGCGGTGCTACATGGTGAAGAAAGGCACCCAGCGGCATGAAGGCCCGCCGCCCTGCAGCCCCACCGAAGCTACGGTCGCGCCGCCCTGCTACAGCCCCGCCGAGCATGCTGCGCATACCGGTACGATTGAATGCCTTCTATATTCCGTCGATAGCTAAATTCCATACACTCGTTCATATTTCTAGGAATTTCTGTACGTGGATGTTAATCTTTACAGCGAATAAATATAGCATGGCTTATTTACGCGTCCAAAAACGCACATGTAAGTATATATATATTGTCGTATTATTATGCTCGCGGAATGGTTTTTTAACTACCTACGCAAGTCGCTGAAAGTGCTGCGGTTTCGACTTTTAAAGTGATGTATTTTGAATAAGTCTTAGATAAGTCACGACGAAAACCTCAAGGCCTTCTTAAATGTGTAACTTATGTACCTTTGGTATAACTGGAGATTTTTTTCTACACTGGATAGCATTTACTATACCTATTTGGTTGCGTACATATTTATCGATAAGGTCAGGGGGCTTTGTTCCGTCTACGAGGGCATATCAGTCTTTTTGCAATAAAGGGCGTTATAATAGAAGGAAAGCTTTGATAGCCATATAAAATAGAGTAAAAAAATAACCTATTTACCTATATGGCTATTAAATCTGTCCTATTAAAACGCCTGTAATTTTAAAAAGACGGAGATGCCCCCATAGAAGTAATAGGACCCCCTTACCTTACCATGAAAATCCGTTATCGAAATCGGCGCCCCTTCACTATTAAGCCACCTATTCATCTACTCTCTGCACGTTTTGCTCTAGTACGCGCCATACATTTATACCAAACGGTCCCCTTAATAGTAGGTTTAAGGCAATAAAGCCATGCACTTGAGTCACGTTACAATCCGACTGTGAAATTAGCCTTGTCCGGGCAAAATATGCACATGTGAAAATCTCGTATTTCGACAGAACAGACACACACAAACTCACGCCTTTTATCCCCGAAGGGGTAGGCAGAGCTGCAACTAGTGCACCTACTTTTTGCCGTTATTCCGTCCCATGATGTTATAGGGTGCGAGCTTATCGTCATATCGGACACAAATTCCAGACTCCGGGCTGATACTGAATAGAAAAACTCAATAGCACTTTGCCCGACTCGGGGATCGAACCCGAGACCTCAGTATTGCAGTCGTACCATAATACAACTACGTCGCCGAGGCGGTCGGCAGAAGAATCGTGTGATAATGAATTTGATGCTACGGTCGTAGCTCGCAATACCGCACATGTCCGTGTGCGCACTGAGCTTAGTTTGGTTTCGTTTAGTTAGTGCCGCATCTCGACTTTGCCACGCGATTTGCTTTATTTGTTCCAGAATATCGGATTTTAGTATTAGTGGGTTAAGTTTATAAAATGTATATATTATAGGTAGGCAATGGCTTGGTTGTGTCTCTGGAATTACTTTAGTCCATAGGTGACGGATACCGTTTGCTCCTTTGCCTACTAAGGCAATAAAAAAAGTGCAAGTAAAGAGGATAGAACAACGACTGAGGCTGCATAGTCGCTGGGATGGCTCATCTTTACTCCAATTCAGTTTGCTAAATATAATTCACGTATTCAACAAATTGATATAAACTTTTGAATATACAATTACAAATAATAAACAATCTCAATAACATTCATATCATAAAAATGTTTCACGTTGACATTTGGTTTTCCCATTTATGAATATAATATTTTAAAGGACTTCAAGAGTAATATTACTAAGGTGGCATAAGCTTATTTAATAACCGAAGTGAATGAAATAAGTTTTAGAACGTCGCGTCGTTCTGTTAAATCAAAGACGTACTTGTAGGAAAAGATTGTTATAGCGGTATAGTGAGATGAAGTAGAAAGATTATTTGGTTCTAACGATGGGCTGCTTCGTAGAAAGAAAGGAATAATTTTATTTTTTAAGATATTGCGTTTCTTATTTGTCAAATTTTCATTCTTGCACTATAAGCACCAGTTTCACCTGATACAGATCCAAATAACATATATGTCAGATTGTTATCATTATCACGTTTTTATAAAGAAAATTTACGTTTTAACGTTATTTAACAATTTTACACTGGTTACTTTGATTTCTACCAGATATTTCTATTCGAGACCTGTGACACTAAAATCTGTAGTTTATGACGGATAAGTTCCGAATAGGGTATCAGGGACTTTATCAGTGTGTGGTGAAATCGGTCCTTAGCAATTTAATTTCAACCTAGATTATTATAGTTCCAAGAATTTGTATGTTTTCAAGCTCCCTCTCAGTATAGACTTCTGAGATATTGTTGCAAATAAGACGTATTTTGAATTACCTATGAACGGTGATTTCTAGAATTTTCCTTGCTAATGCTAACACAGCGCAGTCTTTGTGTATTTTGTGCGGTATCCTGGTTTTCCGAGAAAGCGCTGTCTGAGAAAGGTCCATAATAAAAGCAGTTCAGAGAATATTGTATTTTTTTTATTAAGTGTAATTTATTAAGTGTTAGCGTTTTCGGTGGCGTAGTTGTATTACGGTACGACTCATGAGGTCTTGGGTTCCTTCCCCGGTTCGGGCAGAATGATATTGGGTTTTTCTAAGCCCGATGCGGCTCGACCCCTATCACATTATAGGTCGGAATACGCACGATGAAAGGTGGGTGCACTAGTTGTGGCTTCTGCCTACCCTTTCGGGTATAAAAGGCGTGAGTGTGTGTGTGTGCTACCAAACGTGATCGATTATACACATAGAAGGTTAGTACTAAAAGCAATTAAACTAGAGAGACTTTAAAAATGTATCTCGATGTTTAAAAACATTTTAAATTCAAACACATTTAAAGTTAATTTGTTCCATTATAATAAAATTTCAGCTGGATCTGCGGTCTGCGAAATATAGTAATAAATAATGTGTTTCATCAATAATTTCAACCCCTTAGCAGATATATTTATTTATTTTATATTTTATGACAAACACGTATCGATGATCATTATTGATTCCTCTACGATACTCCCCGTAGAGGCACATAACCCTCCGTACTGTTTTATTCTCAGTGCTTTTAAATTTAATCATGCACCGAACAAGTTTTGCGTTTTTTAAATTGGAAACGAGTTTCCACTAAAGTAAATCTTATAGATTAGATTTCTTTGAAAGATCTGAAAATATTAACGATCAGTAATTATGAACCCGTTAAAACTCTTGTAGTAAAAAAAACTTAAATGCTCGGATATGCCGGGTACGTTTTCACAACATCACTGAGACGGAAACTTTTGGCTACATGCAATAGATCTTTTAAATAGACTGCAGAATATCTGGTGGGTAACCGTTCGGTTTTACTTGCGCTCCGAAGTCTGGTCGCCCACTCGGGACTCTAACCCAAAACGTACATTACCTACTGAACAATTCGCTTCCATCCGATACATTGTTCAATTCGATACAATGAATAAAACATGTATCGTAGCTGTCAAATAGTTTTCAAACAGTGAATGTGAAAACATTTCCATACACGTTGTTGTGAAATGCTTGTCGTAGCGAGTACAGAAGAAAAGCTAAAGCTTTTATTGTTCATGCGTGAAATATAGTTAATTATAATAGTTTGTATTGCATCCATTGTCAATTAAACACTACTAGTAAGTACTAAGTATGTAGTTTTTTCGGTTGGATGCGTCCAGACTAGTGAAAGTGAGTGAGCTCGTTATCGTAATAAAAACATCGTTGTCATTCGCAATGTGCCTTTGTCGATCCTCGCTAATATTAACACAAAAGTTTTAATTAACAAATACACGTTCAACATGAAATTTTTTGCGGTAATTTGCTACCTTTCTCTTCCACAGACATAGGAAACTGCGAGAGACGGTCGTATTAAATTCCTTTTATCGTGAAACCTATGAAACACACAATACCACGTTCCTACTCTATTTTTTTAAGGTTGTTTTTTGAACATTCAGATCAATTTTACGAACCAGTTTGTGCCATTGACGTATTTTTATCGAAAATCTGTCAAAATGTCAAAGTGTTTCATCTGATATAAGCTCAGATTGTAGGATTAAATTTATCTGGCAATTAAAAGTTCGCCTCTGTGTGATGTTTTTAGGTGAGATTTTTATAAACCGTTTCATAAATGTCTGTACGGGTGTTTAATGTATCAATAAATAATTTTCATCAAATTAAGAATGTATGAAAGCGGCGATAGTCAAGTTGGGAGTGGAACGGACTGCCGAGACAATGTCCGCAAGTTCAAAACCAAGGGCACACAACTCTGACTTTTCTATAAATTTTGTGTGTATTCTTTGTGAATTATTGCTCGCTTTTACGGTGAAGGAAAACATCGTGACGAAACCTGCATACCTGAGAAGTTTTTTGAATTTCAAAGGTATGTGAAGTCTGGCAACCCGCACTAGACCAGCGTGGTGGACTAAGGCCTTAAACCTCTCAGTTGTAGAGGAGGCCCGGGCTCAGCAGTGGGCAGTATATAATACAGGGCTGGTATGGTATGATATGGTAAGAATGTAACGTCTAAGTTTACTTAAGAGAGTAAAGTAAAGGATCGATACGATCCTTCCCATTTAAAAAAAGTATTCTGGTCCTATTTCAAAGTATTTTTTTGCAACTGGTTGATAATTGGCATCTACTTAATTACTCAAGGGTCCACGATCACCGTGTCGGGCATAATAAATAAAGTTTGGGGAGGCTTGCTGGCGTTCCCATGTCGCTTAAGGTGATTACTGAAAAATCTTTATGCATCCTGCTTAGTGGTCAACCTATATTTCACGGCCTTGATATGCAGTATTAGGGATATTAATTTGTTCAATTTAAATATCAGGGATTTTATTTCTTTTTTGGCACTTATGATTTATTCTATGATTTCTTTTTTTGTCCAATATATGTAGTACATATGCCTGTCTGTGACAGGTACATTACTTCTCTCTCTCTTTCTTTTATTCTTTCAAGTTCGACTCTTAGTATATTATAGTGTTTTATATGTTTGCCTAGCGCTTAATTTTTTATAGCCTCTATTAATTGTACTAAATTTCGGAGGAGCGATTTTTTACTGTGATTGGGCAATGTTTACAACATATGCATGACTAGATTTTGCCCGCGGCTCCGCCCGCGTTTAAAAGTTTTTCCGGGATAAAAGTCCCGCTTTTTTATTTTTTCGGGATAAGTAGCCTATGTGTTAATACAGGACATGATCTAGCGGTGTGCCAAATTTCATCGAAATTCGTTCAGTAGATTTTGCGTGAAAGAGTAACAAACATCCATACATCCAGACATCCATACATATTACAAACTTTCGCCTTTATAATTTTAGTAGGATATCACGGCAAAGGGCGATATACCTAGGCCATGTAAGACTGTCCATAGTAAGACATGGGATCATACATTGGTCCAATGGACGTCCATGTCGAAGGGCTAGCGTCAGGCGTATTCCCGATATTGCAAACGTATTTGTGTTGAGGCCGACATATTCTGAAGGTTTTTGAGTAATGTATGGTTTCAATGTGATTAGATAGCACATGATGACTGCCCAACAGAGTATGTGGACTAAACTGCGTAATGGTTATCTTATTTATCTCTAAAATATATCAAGAATTTTTTTTTTTATGTTTATTAATTGTTTTATAAAGGCATTGAATATCCTATACCTTCATATATTTGTATGGAAAAGGTAAATAAAACAGAATTGATATATCAACTGTATGCGAGCGTGATAACGAATCCGGCCTCTATTCAAAAAACAATTGGAGATGTAGAGCGCGGAATACCTAACAATGTTAAACTAAGTAAAATCGTTTGTTAGTCGTGTCCCGAAACCCGACCATGTGCTTAGAAGGTGCCTAAAAATGCAATTCGTGAGTTGATGTCCTTTAATTTTGATGTTTATGATCGACCAAAAGACTAATAGGTACGTTAGTCACGTGTTTGTCTCTCAACCAATCCTAATAAAACAAAATACAATCGTGTCGTGTGTTTTGCTACATTGTAAACACATGACAAACGGGCCGATATTCAATTCGTTAATTAAAATCAATCCGCTCTCAAACTAATAATTCACGTGCCAATAAAACGGCAAGTATTACTACGTAGTATCACGTTGATTGAGGCTATAATTATAATCATTCCGGCGTACTTCAGCGGAATGCAACACTCTGATCGACGCGAACAAACAATTAATAACAATGGAACTATTGAAACCGTATGTGTTATAAATTAATTCGATAATTGCAATTGGCAGTAGATTTCGCTAAAAGCATAGGACGAATGCTATGACGACGCCAGCTAGACATCACGTTAGCACAAATTCAATTTAATAATTCGCTCTAGATGGAGAACTGACGGTAAGAATTCTTCAATATTCTGTAGCACCAACGTCACGTGTGGGAACTAGCGTCGTCTCTCAAATATGAAATGTTGATTTACGTGCGCTTTGTTCGCTAGAATCACTCCGCTCGTCGCGAACTAGCCTTCCGTAACCATCTCGTTTCACTATAGCCAGATAATATTAAAACACTCTCGTGCCCATAAAACGGTGATATGATTGGATCTGTGTGTAAACAACGGCTGTGCAATATCCACTGACCGCCCTCCATACAGACCGGGAATCGGGATACGCATCGCGTGACGCGGCGGCGACTCGCAGTACCCGCGTGGTTTCGCGCGCCGCTGTGTTTAGACTTGACTTTAATAAAACAAATGACGACACAGCTAAACCTCTACATTATATTCACATTTATTGGGTACAATAACAGACGCATTTCACCATCTATCGATCCTACGCTTTCTTGTGTTCCTCATTTTAATTTTGAAGGAGACGATTTTTTAAATTTTGTTGTGGTTTATCGCATACCGTAGTGGCGTATAATCTTTTTCTTTTCAAATATATTGTTTCACTTTTATAAAGATGCTTCTCGGTGAAGTTGAGGCGTGAAACTGCTTGTTTAAATATTAAAATGGGCAATTAAAAAACTGGGCCAGTTGAACCGTGATAGTGGAGCTTGAAACGCCAGCTCAAGCGGCCAGCGTGGTGTATCTTTTGTTTCTACAAACAGAAAACAAATAAAATATTATACTCAAGTACTGAAATTAAATAAACATTTAAATGTTTTCTTCCTATCAAATGACACCTGACTGGTATTTACAAAAGATCGAATATAACACAAAGCATGGAAAGTGGTTCATGATTAATGTTTGTAGTTTTCCCTCCGCGTCATACCATGAACTTTCTATTTTGGATGAAAATGCATATTTTATTTGCTGCAAAGAAATGTGAGCTTTTACGCGAACCGTTACATTATTGGTTTTCTGTTATATAATGCCCTTTAAAAGATTTTCTGGTATTGTGAAGTAGACGGAGTTTCCGGTTTCCCGTGCAAAGGCATCTGGCGATCATCTTTTATAGTGGTTGCACGATGTTTATTCTACCAGGCACGGCGCGTCGTCGGTGTACACGGGAGATTCTGTTACTATATTATTTCGTAGATACATCACTATGGTTTATAGTTTATTTATTAAATACTTGCTGGTGGTGCGTGAAAATCCTTTGGAATAAACTCTCCTTGATTAGAAAGTGGCGTATATAAACTCAATTATAAGTCTACTCGTGTATCAAATGGCATGCAAATCTATTGTATCTAACAAACATAAACAAGCGCTAAATCGATCATAATTAGCATATTAATCGGATCGTTGTATTTGATTCAAACGATTCGTTAACCAATAACTGACGAATTGTTTTCACAAAATAGTTTAAACCTATTTAGGAATTTGATCCACTGATTAGTTGGAATATCACGTGTCAATTTACGTGCCTATTGAAAGCACAGATTTTAAGAATTGTTTTAGCTAAACTTTATAACGCCATATTGCGATGTCTATATAATTAAAGCTAATCAAGCAATAACGTTTTTATTGTTATTTAAATTTGATGTAAGAGTCAACTAGAAAAAATAAAATATACCGTTATTGATATGCTAATAACTTTTCTACGTAATTTTTTTCGAATTTCTCTAAGCAAACACTACTTTTTTCTAATAACAGGTGTAAAGTTAAGTGCTAGCATTTTAGAAAAATATTATTTTACATTGTAATTTTTTTTTTGTTGCGTGATATCATATCAGTTTTAAATTTCGAAATAAGTATGTTATGTGCAAAAATACAAAGATGGTGGATGTATTTTGTAATCATTTATTAAATAATTTTTGAGCCTATTAAAATAAAAAAAAAACACAGAAAGTCTTTATTTATTAATTTTTATTTCCAAAATAATATAGAAACCTATTGAATTTTACCTTTGACTTGAATGCTTGGGTCTATCCAAGCCAACTTGTTGAAGTGAGAACTACCAAGAAGACTGACAATACAAACCAGTTCATTGAAATTCCACTCGAAATAAATAATTTGATTGATAAAACTATTTATAAACTGTCCAAACTCTGTTCTCCACAAACACCTTCAAAAACTGGCGGAAAGTTCGCATCGCGTCCGGGACAGGCAAAGTGTTGCAGAAAGTTAGTACCATGATGCAGCTCCGGTGGGGCGACGGAGTTCATCTGATAAGGAAATTAGATTTGCAGTCACGAGGATCAGTTATAATTTGACTGCACGGCTATATTTTCCGCGACACGTGACAATTTTCCCACACAATTCCGGTATACCGAAGCACAAGACGATTGTATTGAGTTTCCGAAATAGTTGAGCCTTAATTTTTATTTATATAGTTAATATAAAAACAGTTTTATATACATTTTAACAAAACGGAACAGATATAGATAAAGAGTTTATTTATTGTTTTTAATTAAATGTTTTTTTAAGAACATTACAAATTAATGTTTATATCCTCACTTGTATTTTGTTGTTATATATTTTTCCCAATGTAATTGTATGATTATAGTCACGGTTTGCCACTGTGTAATTAAGACACACATTTTTATCAGTTTAGACAATTTTCGAGGCTTTTCTTTATGTTAAGAAATTTCATAAATTAAATAAGCTAGGTATTGCGGGCCGCCCACATCAATGTACGCAGCAAACCAGATAATATTCTGCTTCACAACGGGTTTGTTTTTTATATTCTTAATGCTGTTTAGAATTGTTTGAGTAGCCACCTAGACATACTGAAAGGATCTTACGTCTGCTAATAAAAAATACTCTCCTTTCTATTTGTATTGTATGATACACACAACATTTTATAAAAAGGATTTAATGAAACTCTTGCGAATAAAATAATATACATACATACATACACTCACGCCTGTTATCCCCGAAGGGGTAGGCAGAGGCGCAACTAGTGCACTCACTTTTCGCCGTCATTCCGTCCCATGATGTGATAGGGGGCGAGCCTATCGCCATATCGGGCACAAATTCCAGACTCCGGGCTGATACTGAATAGAAAAACTCAATATCACTTTGCCCGACCCGGGGATCGAACCCGAGACCTCAGCTTTGCAGTCGTACGTATAAAATAATATTTACGGAATAAATACATTTCCTTGTCAAGTGGGCAATTTTACGGAATATAGTTTGAATATATATTGTATTTGTTTAAAATTGTGTTTGTGGAGGATCTTTGAGGATAAGGTGCAGCTAAAAGGCAATATGATCTTGCGTCGCTTACGTGACTGTTTTGAGGAAAATCTAAACATTCTACAAACAAATTGTTCAGAGAATGATTTACATATTTATATACAGAAAATAACGGTGATTTTAATATTAAAGCAGTCTGTGTATCGCAATATTAGTTACTCTCTTGTGATATACGTAAAACAATGTTGTGTATTGTGTGTGTAACATAATAATTTAAATGAATTGGATTATTTCGTTCAATAGCACAAAAAGCTTTTGAGTAGAGCAACAATGCCCGGCCTTTGGTACTTAACCGCTGTCTATGCAAGATCCGTAACTCATACGTGCCCGTTAAGTATCCAAAGCCAAATCAATTTAGAGGTTTCCAGATCCTTCCAAACTATAATAGAATCAATGGAAGTAGAAATATAATAAATTCGTGAACGTTTTAATGTCAGAAATCGGATTCACGGATCGGATTTATGCACTATATAACAGACTGATGCGACGCAGCGATTCAATCGTTTCCATTCTTATGTAAGGATGTTCTTTTTGCATACTTAGTGTTTTATGGACTGCCTTTTTTAATAACATAGAATTATATTTAATGATATTCTCATTTTTTTATTTGGCAAAATTAACGGCATTGAAAAATAAATCAAACAGTAATGAGATACTTAGGCCCCGTTTTTAAAGTGTAGTTATCTTTTTATCAGGGTCTTATTAAGCTGGTCGCACTCGCAACACCTGGAGCACTCGAAGCTCTGCGGACGGGTCCAGCTTAATAAAACCCTGGCAAAAAGATAACTACACTTGAAAAAAGCCGGTCCTAGTTGCCATATGCATGAAAAAGTTCTTAAATATTTAATTAAACGCCCCCTATTATCTTACAAACAGAAATCTACAATAAACAAACAGCAACACAAAATTATCCTGTTAGATATGTGTGTAAATAATTCATTTCTATACTGAAATAAGCGTTCGAAACTGTTAATACCTCTGCTAAAATCATTCTGGAAGTTAGTTTGCATGTTTACTCCACATCTAACTAGTTGAATTCGGCTAACAAATAGTTCGTAGGCTGGACTAAGGAAAAATAACATTTTTAAAGCAAAATCACGTCAATTTTCATACCATGTGATTAATATATTGCTGTCCTTGTTGCACCGCGTGTCTTACCGCGTTGGGAAAGAACGTTTGTGACGTCATTGGGACTACTTGTTGGTGAGAACCAACAGATGGTTCGTAGTACGCAAGCAACAGCTTACTGCTAGCGCACCCAACACTGTTAATACTTATATTTAAATTTATACCAACACGTATAGAAGGAAGAGCACGTATCTTAATATTTGTGGGGGTAACTTCCCCACAAGTATCTTTGCACGGCCTTTTTACCCGATTGCCAAAGGAGAGTAATGCTAAATGCACAATTTGCGCCCCTAGAAAGCGCGAGACCCTTCACAGCTAGAGGCCCTGGGCCTCTAAGGTTGGTATTGGCTCCATAATAAATATTAAACCAAAACATAGTCTATCTACGTTCACCAACAAGCGTCCAAACGACTTTGCAAACATTCACAATTATAAAATAGTAATATAGTTATTAGTAAGACACACACTCACACTCACGCTTGTTATCCCCGAAGGGCTAGGCAAAGGCGCAACTAGTGCACCCACTTTTCGCCGTCATTTCGTCCCATGATGTGATAGGGGGCAAGCTTATCGCCATATCGGGCACAATTCCCAGACTCCGGGCTGATACTGAATAGAAAAACTCAATATCACTTTGCCCGACCCGGGGATCGAACCCGAGACCTCAGCTTTGAAGTCTTACTGTAATACAACTACGCCACCGAGGCAGGCAATCAAGAAAATATTTGCTGCTATAAGATTGTATACTGCGTTCAAAGATTCTCGTGTAGCATGTGTTTTTGAAAACTCTTATAAAGATACATGGGACTATAATATTATGCGCTATAGAGCTTTATGCATAGATATCAAAGATGCAATTCGATACAATATTCTGAACCCTAGATTCGGTATTGTTTTTCTTCTTTAGCTTCATTATTTAAACTCGCTTCTGTTTGCAACTTCCTCATGTTAGTTTATTTCCAGAATAAAAACCTAACTCAGAGATAATGCGGCTTTCAATAATGAAATATTTTTAGCATCAAAAGTTTTAGCGTAGCTTCAGCTATAGATTAGCGAGAAACAAAAAAACTATTTATTCACTACATTGAATGAGGCTACTATTAGCAGGAATTCATCAGGGTTTACATTTTTAAAGAATTACTTTTATGTTTGTAAAAAACAATTTTTATATAATATCTCGTTTGAAATTTTATTTTTGCATGTCGTGGCATTTATGGCATTTAGATTAAGAATATTGTTTACAGATTGTAACTTAACAATTTTATTATTTGACATGCATTGGTATTTCGCGATATTTCCGCACAGTTCAAGTGCATACATATTTTTAGACACAACAATAAATATATTGTATATTTTTCTTTCTTTCCTCAATATGCATTAATGTTTAATTGTTAATTTTACGTATAAAAGTGTCTGCGATGGTCTAATTATGGTCTTTTTATTGAATTGCATTTTGCCTGTGGCATGTGGTCGTAAAATAAATGACATTCACGTAGTTTTGTATTTAACTGTACCAGCAAATACAGAAATGAAGTTCCGTATTTGATTGCCGTTTTGTGTTTGACGTTGTTAATTGTGGCTACTAAATTGGCAAACCTGCGCGTGGTTTCAATAAATTAACTAATTAAATAGTTATATTTGTCAATATTTATTAACTTTGTTTAACATGTTCGCGTTTGGTAATTAAATATTTTCGGTTGAAACGCGAGAAAATTATGACATTTATTTATTATATTTATAAGTCCATTGTACAGCGACTATATAACCCCTAGACTCCTAATAACAGACGATCGGCTTCGGGCAACACATCTGACAAATAGATCCAATGTAGCTTACCGTTCAAAATCTTCAAGTCAGTTGCGACCACAACTCTGAGCTGTAAATACTTCCGTGTTTGCGAATAAATAACTATTGTAATGAACCCGTGCACAATAAAATGGTGTGGTATAAATAGCCATAATTCAAATTTTCAGAAAAATGGCATTGCATTTCACAGGTAAGTCAATAACGACACATAATCACATTTTATTTAAAATTTTACGGAGTTCATCTTAGACTGGCCATTTTGTGTTTACGCGCCATCTTGCTATATTTGCATCTCTTTCCGACGAAAGTACTTTTTACATTTTCTATTTCGTTTTGTTTTTTAACATTAAAAGTAAGTGATACACCAAAAGGATTTGTCGATAGTTCTATCGATAAAATCTATACTAATATTATAAAGCTGAAGAGTTTGTTTGTTTGTTTGTTTGTTTGTTTGAACGCGCTAATCTCAGGAACTACTAGTGCGAATTGAAAAATTCTTTTTGTGTTGAATAGACCATTTATCGAGGAAGGCTATAGGCTATATAACATCACGATGCAACTATTAGGAGCGAAGAAATAATGGAATATGTAAAAAATGCGGGGAAAATTATTCATCCTTGAGGGCTTCCATTGCGTGCGCTGCGAAAACCGTTCAAGATACCAAAAATATATGTATGAAAGAATTATTCCTCTTGAAATGATCTAAAAAAAAGTCCGCGGCAGTATATGTCTATCTTTTAAAATTAACTCTCTAGAACAGTTTTTATGGTAATCAAATTTGGTCGAAATTAATGCATCATTTGTTAAGAGTTGTATCAACGTCATAATATTAATCTTTATACAAATAAATGTGTTGGATAGAGTGATTCAACGGGAAGGTTTTTATGTATGTACTTTTAGCCCGGAAAAACTTATTAACGCGGGCGAAGCCGTGGGCAAAAGCTAGTTAAAAATAAAAGAAACTGTCGCCCGAATACTCAAACGCTACTCAACTAATCAATTTATCTGAGGCCTATTTAATTTTAACAGGCTTCTTATTTTAAATGGTTAGTTCATTAGTAATAGTTAATTCATTTTAAAAATGATTAGGATATATTTTTGACTAGCGGTATCAGAAATAAATGTTATTAGGATATTTTTTTTATTTTGTTTGTTGATTATAACGATTTTTTTGAGTTATTCTTTGTGTTATTCCTACAAGTCAGCTCAAATATTCTTGAATGTAGATGAGACTAACTAAGCGCCATCTGTCATTCGATAACATAAAGAGTTTCGTTAAAATATTAATATGTTTAATAAATAATAATGATATTACTATAAAACTTTATTGCATAAAAGTAATATCGATAAAAAAATCGTGTTTTCATTTAACTCGTCCTATCCCTATGCCTATGTTTCCAAGGTTATATAATGCGATAAGGTGTTGGAAGAACCAATCATAATGCAGTACCCCGCTTCCTCAAACCTCAGGTAGTTGACAGAATTAATTTGAAGAGAAATATTGAACATTAGGAGTCTAGGGGTTATATAGTCGCTGCCATTGTAACTGTCAATGGTAGCGAAATTTGATGCGTTGACATCTAGTAATATGGAAATTGCCTGTATTACAAATAGTATAATAGTTTATAATACTTTGGAGTAGTTATTGCATCACCGTACGGAAAGCTGAATACATATTAATATAATCTATAAGTTAAGCAAACATCCTACTCAGTGGTAGGTACTTAGTGGTCTAGACTTTAAAATTCGAAATGACTTATACGATTTAATCAATGCTAATGAGATGGGCCTGCCTATTGTGGACGAGCTAGTGTAAAGGATTCCATTGTGTAGGCAATGCAAATTTTGGTCTCTGTGAACACGGGCTAGCGCTTGTGTTTGACTTAGTACCACTAATGTTTGAATGTAGACAATTGATTTGTTAATCCATGCACACATATGAGATTGAAACGGCTACCGATTATAATGAAACTATTGTGTGGGTTTTTCATTTGGCTGTATTGTGTCGCTGATACAACTTACGGGATACAATTAACACCATGTGGCCATGCTACCGCCGTTTTCAATACAGTTTTTTTTCTGGATTGCAGATGGAATACTTGATAGCTCCATGTTCACATTATTTTTAATTTCGCCAGTTCTAGTAAGATAATTATTACTTGGCGAAACATGTACCTACAGGGTTATTTTAAAGTTGGGCTAATAAATGAAACCATATACTAGTTCTGTAGCTTTGCTGACATAGTACCAAAAACATCCATGAATAACGAATATTTTGATCAATAATCCCAGTTATACTTTTCTGTTTTTTTTTTCATTTTATTTAGTGCGTATATGGCGTGTGCATGCGTGTATTTATAACCGAAAGTGCGATTATGCCGCTGAGGCAGATTTCATTACAGTAGTAATAGTGGTATTAGACTATATAAAACTAAAACTACTCACATATATTCACGCCTTTATCCCCGAAGGGGTAGGCGCAGGCGCAATTGGTGCACCGACTTTTCGCTATGTACGTATACTCAATATTTGTCATTTGTAACTTACGCTGTTTTATTTTAAATCCACGGTTGGAGTAACTTACTGTAAAGTGAGTAGAGTGAGTGTAATGTTATTTTCATAAGTCAAGTAGGTACCTAGGTGGTTCCTTTTACTAATGCAATGTCAAAATGACCCTGCAAAATATTGAAATATAACTACTTAACGGATTTTAAAAAGTATAGATATGCCATTCCCTAACAAATTAAACGAAAACATTTTTCCGCACGCACATTCTTGATATTATATTGTACTAGCTTTTGCCCGCGGCTCTGCCCGCATTAAAAAGTTTTTCCGGGATAAAAGTCCCGATTTATATTTTCGCGGGATAAAAAGTAGCCTATGTGTTAATCCAGGACATGATCTACCCGTGTGCCAAATTTCATCGAAATCCGTTCAGTAGTTTTTGCGTGAAAGAGGAACAAACATCCTTACATCCATACATCCAAATATCCATACATTCTTACAAACTTTCGCCTTTATAATATTAGTAGGATGTGAAAGAGTTGACGTATTGAACCAGTACGAACAATAAAGATAGTTAGTATTTGTCATATATGTGTAGTGTATAAAGCTATCCCAATAGGGCTACTTTCGAGTTTTCAAGTTGCGCGTGTTGATGACATATCCACCTCTTTGTTCTATGGAATGTTATTAGTTGTAACTAATCTCTCACCACCTTTCAAACATTACACATTTACTATTTAGTAGTTAGTAGATATCAAAGAACGTCTTTTGTCCGCACTTCGACGATAAATTAGGCGCCCGTAAATTTTTATCTCAGAAAAATTAATCGCTTACTTTGAAAAGCCCCAACTTCTTTGAACTTTTCTCAACAGTTTGCTATTTCTCTAAGGCTTCTTTGCAATCTGTTATAAGAATAAGGGTTTTATGGGTTTAAAAACAACAAACAAAACTAAACTGGGTAAAGAAAATAATAATCTGTAACAATTTGTTATATGGCTTCTACGTAACTTTTTAACACGCTTTTTTAGCTTCAGACGTATGTATGCGGATTATGTATAATATATATGCGGATTAGCAAGCTGAAGTGGCAATGGGCAGGGCACATAGTTTGAAGAACTGACGGCAGATGGGGCAAAAAGTTCTCGAGTGGAGACCACGTACTGGCAAGCGCAGCGTTGGCCGTCCACCTGCAAGGTGGACATAAAAAAAAACACTCCTACCGCTTTGGAGTCCACACGGAATATATATAGAATCATTTATTTTTATATATTTTCTAATGAACATGTAAATTTTAAACTACAAGTACTAGATATTGCTTGTATAAAATACCTTTAATAAGAGTCCCACTGTCTGCTTTACCGACATCAAAGCAGCCTAGGTATGGTATGATAACCCAGGACATTGTCTTTTCATCCAAATGAATCCATAACAAACATCTAGGTACTTACATTTCCGTAAGTTCCAGAAAAATATCCGAAAGCAAACAGGAGTTATGACTGGGATTACAAGTATCCACGTATAAAATGTCCAATGATAACAATGAAGCGTATACGTATACGGCCCGCAGCAGCGTCCTGTTACATGCAGTACGATGAATCAGTCCTGTATTATTTGCTGCTCATCGTTAAGCACGGACCTCCTCTACTAATGAGAGAGGGTAGGCCTTAGTTCAACACGCTGGCCTAGTGTAGGTTGGCAGACTTCACATACCCTCTAAATTCTCGTGGAGAATTCTCAGGTACCTATGAAGGTTTCCTTACGATGTTTTCCTTCACCGTTAAAGCAAACGATAATTAATAAACAATACATACACACGTAATTTAACTACCCGTAACTTCGAAAAGTCAGTTGTGTGCCTCGGGTTTTGGATCTCCGGACTTTGTCTAGAGAGACCGTTCCATTCCCATCTAGGTTATCGTCCACTTCCTGTTACATAGCAACAGGCAATTTAGGACGTTATCATTTAAAGTTATCGTTGCTTTTCCATAAAATCCAGACACGTTTTCTGTAATCCGATTAAATATACAAACGCGTAGGTGGTACGATGCTAGTTGTTCTTTCTCAATGCTTTCTACCCGGGATTTCGTTCGTAGGATATTTTTATTCACATACACATATTCACCATGCTTTTATACTCGAAAGTGTAGGCAGAGGTGCAGAGCACCCAATTGATTGATTATAACATTTGCAAAGGTCAAATGTCTCGATACGCCTAAGAGTATCTAACATAAGAGACGGTTCTTCCGTTGTTGTTAGCGCTTCAGGAGGAAGTTTTAGAAAAAACGATTGTTCTTTGAAGCGATGGACTAACTAACTTTTGTTTGCTTTTGCTTAGGTAACTTAGCCTTCATGAGGCTTATTTCATTTCTTAAATGTATCTATTTTGCATCAAATTTGTATGATTCAAGATCTATTTCATGCGTTATACCTCAGATTTTCGTTTACCTTACAAAATATATGCGAGAGAATTTATCAATGTGAATAATTTTTATTCCTCGACTTTGTAACTTGGGCATGAGGGACGATGTTATTCGCACAGTTTGGCAATAAATCCAAACGATGCTACCTAAAATAAAGAAGTTTTGACACGTGTAAGAGGTTTTGTGATGCGTACGAACTATTTTCGTGCTCAACTGTTTTTGATCAAGTACGGTCCATTGCAAACACGTCTTTATTGTCATCATTGTTCATATTGACCTATACAATGTTGAGAATACTTCTGCACCTCTGAACAATACATCTAAATTCAATACTGATGTAAATTATGTGGTCGGTTCATCCGATAACCGATCCACATACGCAATGCAGGGTAAACTTCGCCAAAGTGATTTGCGCATGGCCCGTCTGTAGCGCTAAACGGCATAACTAACAAAACTAGTAGGTAAACAATAGGGTAGTAGACTACTTTTTTAAAAATACATTTATAAAAACCATTCATCCAAAATCTAACGGAAAAAATCAAAATTGACGCAATAGTAAGTTATTAAGTTTTGAAATTTGGTGGAGAGGTAGTTATGAAATAACAGTAATATCAGACTATGACGCACCGAGTGTCACCGGCCGTATCGCTGCGTGCGTACGAAAGAGATAGCGTGATATCCCCACCACGCCCCCACAACCCAACAATATTTGTATATGTTGCTCACAACAATAGGTATTTTAAATATCAATTACTGCTATATTTTTAAACCAATTTTATTACTAATTTCACAGAAAAATATCTTGTTCGTATTATTTTCTATCCTACTAATATTATAAAGGCGAAAGTTTGTAAGAATGTATGGATGTAAGGATGTTTGTTCCTCTTTCAAGCAAAAACTACTGAACGGATTTCGATGAAATTTGGCACACGGGTAGATCATGTCCTGGATTAACACATAGGCTACTTTTTATCCCGGGAAAATATAAACCGGGACTTTTATCCCGGAAAAACTTTTTAATGCGGGCGGAGCCGCGGGCAAAAGCTAGTCCTACTAATATTATATCCTACTAATATTATAAAGGCGAAAGTTTGTAAGAATGTATGGATGTTTGGATGTTTAGATGTTTGGATGTTTGGATGTGTGGATGTAAGGATGTTTGTTCCTCTTTCACGCAAAAACTACTGAACGGATTTCAATGAAATTTGGCACACGGGTAGATCATGTCCCGGATTAACACATAGGCAAATTTTTATCCCGGGAAATATAAAGCGGGACTTTTATCCCGGAAAAACTATTTAAAGCGGGCGGAGCCGCGGGCAAAAGCTAGTTACATATAAAGTAATGTAGAAAATGGAACATAGGAAACTACCATATTAGTTGTTTCATTGAACGAAGAAGTTTTATTAGAAATGTTTTGTGGTCTGTGAGATGAGAAATGTGCGAGTGCACTTCCGCGGCAAATGCTCAACTTTTATATGTTTCGATTGAATTTTTCGTTTCCCCCTTTCCATTATTGATGATATTCAAGTACAAATTTAAGAGATGTTAAATTTTCATATTGCTGAATCTCAAATGCTTGATTTTAGCTATATTTTTTACGAAATGTGTTATCGTCAGTTAATTAATTATGGATGAACGAGTTAATAACTACATATTTATGGTATGTTACATGTATTAATCTTGTTTGTGTGTTTCTTTTTAACAATGGTTACAATAAAGATTATGTATGAGTTGCATTGAATATATTATTTATCTCTTCCTTTCCATAAGTTACCTACGATGCATTATTTATGAGTAAATAAATAAAAGGAACCTGTCTTTGAAATATAGAGGTCATAATCTTAGCAATAATAAAGTAAATAAATCGGTTTATAGCTTCTCTAGTTCAGTTTCAACTGATGGATTTAACGACGTCGTTCACAGTAAAACATATTGAGTTAATCCAGTGTTAACTCCTTTATGTTTCGTTAAATATTACCCTTTACCAGAAATAATAATAAAAAATCTATCAACGAGTACTTTTAGTTAACTACAATATTTTATGGACTAAATAATAGTAGTTAGTACTTTCATAAGTTGAATATTGTTTAAAAATATTTTTTGTCTACTCTATTTGTTGGTAAATTAACATATGAACTAGCGTGTTGTATCGAATGTTAGGGATCGTCCAATAATCACGTGAGACTCGAAAGGGGGGGGGGGCGGTGTCAACAACAATCATGAAATATCACAAGGAGGAGGGGAGAGGGAGTTATAGTGATATACGTGTTTAGTTTTTTTCGTTGAGCGCGCGATTCAAATTAATTTAGATTATAAGTAGGTACTTACCTGTATTTCAAGATATAATTTTTTAAGACAATTAATTGTTCTAAAAATGTACACGTGATCTTTGGGTAGTCTAAAACCTCACCACATATTATCAGGGGGGTGGGTTAAAAAGTTGCTAAAAACATCACGTGATTAATGGAGGACTCCTTATATAAATGTGGGTATTTTATGTACAGGGCATATTTTAAATTAATCAATTTATCAATATTATTGTATAATATTATGCGTATGCATGGACAGGTAATAAAGACTATAATTAACCTTTATCGACCGTTTGACTGCCTCGTTGGCGTAGTTGTTTTACGGTACGACTGCGATCCCCAGGTCGGGCAAAGTGATATTGGATTTTTCTATTCAGCATCAGCCTGGAGTCTGGAATTTGTGCCCGATATGGCGATAGGCTCGACCCTACACATTTCTTTCTTTCTTTAGGGTTATGAATGACGACGAGCATGCCCCTCGTCTGATAGTAAGAGATACGACCGCCCATAAATACTAGCAATACCGTACAGAACTTTTAATTATAAATACAAAGTAGGTAATGGGTGACAACTGGTACTCCATTGAGCTAGTAAGTGAGATATTAAGTCGCATAAGGCCCATTTATTACGCCCATAATGTCCTTCAAACTTAAACACAACAGTGCTTGCATACTGCTGCTAGGCGGTAGAAATAGACATTGTGTATATAATATTCAGACGGTCTTTCGCATACGGAAGACGTATCACCGCCACAATTTCGTTTTATTTAGGGAAAAAACTATCAAAATCATCATTTTTAATGGGCTAAGCGCCTATGCCCTACATTAATAGTTTACACGTGATCCTAATGAAGCCTATTGAGTTTACAAAGGGAGAAACTATCCGATATCGGCCGTGCAATCAATATTACTTCGAAGCGAGGCTAATAGCCCCAGGCTAAGACTCGATTGCAGCTTTCAATCAATGTTACGAATTTTCGTATTGACAAACCTATTTAGGCCTTATTACCTCGGAATAGGTAGCGTTAATATAAGTCAAACAAAGCACATAATAAATATGTTTTAGATGTGTTGGACGTTTATCCAGTCACTAGTACTAAATTACTTTACTTACACGTACCACGTGTAAATATTTACAAGACTGTAAACATCCTAATGTTGAATAATCCACATAGATCACAACATAATATACATAAACTTTGCTCTTATCTGATTGGTATATTAATTTCCGCAACATGCTTTAGATGAAAATGTTGCTAAAAACAATTTTGTAGAAGAAGACTAATTTCATACCTAATCACCCGTGTATTCCTACAACTCGATTTTAGCATATCTATATAGAAAATGCCCGGAAAAATGGTGCATACCATCAAACAGCGCAAGACAGGATATCTCGGCCACGTGCTTAGGCACGAAAGATATATGCTGCTGCAACTAATAATGATGGGCAAGGTTGAGGGGAAGAGACGCGCTTTGCGAAGGAGAAAATCGTGGCTTAGAAACATCCGGGAGTGGACCGGTATGACCACCGTTGAAGATCTGTTCCGCCTGGCTAGAAACAAGGACGAATACAAGAAGCTGACGGCCAACCTTCATCATTGAAGAGGCACTAGAAGAAGAAGAAGAAGAATGTACAAAATATGTTGAGATCGATTCCTACCTGTAATATAGCCTGGCTCCATACATACGCTATTGTAGAATTGTAACTTTGGAAATTGTTCCTTGTGCAAGTTGTGACAGGATTCTCGAGAGAGACTACCGATCCAAACTGGCAAACTTTTATATTCGCATGTAGACTTCGAGATTTGGAGCGATCCCATTTTATTTAAAAGTGATGAATGTTGTTGTCAACTCCGTATTGTATTTATGTCCTTATGAAACATAATAAAAATAAAGGAACGCTACACGTTATTCAGTTTTTAGGGTTCCGTACTTAAAAAGGAAAAAAGGAACTCTTGTAGGATTACTTTGGTGTGCCTCTGCCTTTCTGTTAAAACCCCTTTCTCATGAACGCGTAAAGGTATTAAGTTGATATTTATATCAAATAACGTATAGTCTACGGTCTGTTCCAATTGTGAAAAAATCTAACTTGTAAGTCAACGCGATCAAAAGATATGACCGTTAATGTCGCATATTTTCTCATATTTTGCGATTTCGCAAGGAAATCAAACCCTATATTTCGTACTTTCTGTTGACCTAGAATCATGAAATTTGGCAAGAAACGAAGTCTTACTGCACTATAAAGTAAAAATCTCAAACTAAAAATATGCGAATGCCTTAATAATACCTAATATATTCATTAATTTTGGCGAATTATTGAACTTAGATACGTTACCTACAATTGTGTACGGGACCGTCGGTACGCGAGTACAACTCGCACTTCTCCGGTTTTTTTTTGTAACATGATAATAAAAAACAAACTGGAGACCGCGACTGGGCAAACGTAGTGTAGGACGCCCTCCGGCCAGGTGGGATGACGATCTGCGAAAGACTGCAGGTAGATGCTGGATGCGGCAAGCTGAAGACAGGGCGCTATGGCGCTCATTAGGGGAGGCCTATGTCCAGCAGTGGACTGATAAAGGCTGATGATGATGATGATGATGAATAAAAAACAATACCAGGGGGCTTAGAATGTGCAAAAAAAACAAGATGCCTCTCCGCTTCTTTATATTGTGCTTGGTTGAGAGACTGACGTATCGGCGTTTTGATGCTTGTGATTGATCGAAAGACCGGTACGTCAGTCTCTCAACCAATCACAATAAACCAAAGCGGAGACGCATCGTGTTTTTTTTTCACATTCTAAGCCCCCAGGTCTGTAGCATATACTGCCCACTGGTGGGCACGGGCCACCTCTGCTAGTGAGGCCCGCAGCGTGATGGACTAAGGCTTAAACCCTAGTCCACCACGCTGGTCTAGTGTGGGTTGGCAGGCTTTACATACTTTCGAAATTCTTTTAGGTATTGCTTTCTAAATAGGTTTCTGTTGGCTCTGTATAGTACTTGACATCATAATCATCTCCCACAAAAGGCCCGCAACAACGTTATAAGCCGTCTTTATCTTTAAAAACTCCCCCCCTTCCACCTTCCTGACCTCATATCGTCAGTAAATTATTTTTTCTTTCATTTTTGTTATATTCTCTTTGTTTTTCAAAAAGGTTCATGCTACTACATTTTTTTTTGTTTCATAGGCTCTTAAGCTGAACACTCTCTGGCATGACGTTTCTTAACGATGTAATATTATAGATTCATCTCGTTCTTTTCTTCTCTTTCTTTTTTATTAATGTTTTAATAACCGCGTTTGTTCACTGTTTTGGCTCAAGATGTGCTACTTTACTGTGGGAACGTTGCTGGATTATAATATATTTTAGTGTTAATCTAGTTTAAGGAAATATTATTCTGTTTGTTCCCCGAATATTAATAAATAAATAAATAAATTATCGACTCTGGTTTATTAGGCCATGGGACACTCAAAAACCTTAACACATTAATACCGTTAACATGCTGTTAAAGTTACTAACAGAGCATGGTGAAATTAGGCTTAAACTCTTTCCAATTTATTACACTAAATAAAAATATTGGATAGGAGACAATTATAGGGTTTCGAATTTAGTCAGGTATTTTTGTGTTTTACTTTAAAGATAAACAAAACCGGGGTGGACACAAAGGGCTGTCTGGTCGGTACGGATGTGTACTATACGGTTATAATACATACCTCCATGCATACAGAAAATCAAACATCGACATGTAAATTGCGATAAATGTTGACATGAGTTTTTGTCGAGTAGTGCAATTTAATCCGTCCTCTGATGATCAATGTTTACTAGGTAAGGGTTTCGGGCAGGTATTTAATATATGTAGAAAAATAGCACTCGAGGCTTAGACACAATCAAGAACAAGAATTCATAAAGTGAAAGTGGCAATATCAGATATTGAATTAGAAAAGGTAGCTGTCAGCATATATGCCGCCAGCTGATTCAGAAAAGCTAGTCCGCAAGTATTAAAAAAATACATTAATTAGTTCGTTTTAATAACTGTTTGTTATTTTAGCATTTAATTTAATTTTATACATCTTCAGTCACGATAAGGCCACATTGGAACATAGATTTCTCCTAGAAATCACAAGACCTAATTTTACACATTACTTTCATTTATACATATTTGTATTGTTCAATACTAACTTGGCAATAATTATTTACGTGCATACATACGTACCTACGCTTTTTATCCCCGAAGGGGTAGGCAGACCCAACCAAAAGAAGGTGTACCCACTTTCGCCATGCGTATTCCGTCCCATAATGTGATAGGGCGAGCTTATCGCCATATCGGGCACAAATTCCAGACTTACGAAGGATACTGAGTAGGAAAATCTAATATCACTTTACCCGACCCGGGAATCGAGTCCTAGACCCCAGCACTGCAGTCGTATCGTAATACAACTACGACACTAAGGTAGTAGTAATCATTTCTATGTTTAAATTGCTTTAATTCACATTTCTCCCCGAATTTAAACTTTCAAATATCGAAACCAGGTCGTACCTACTGTATATAACTACGCCACCAAAGTAGTAGTAATCATTTCTATGTTTAAATTGCTTTAATTCCATTTCTCCCTGCGGCAGATAGGCAGGGAGAAATGGATAGGCAGTAAAGTCGCTGGAGTCGCTGGCGCGGAATGCAAGCTAGGCTTGCATTCCGCGCCAGCGACTCGTGACAGCTCACGAGCCCAGGTACACAGAATACACTGGTAGAGGTTAGTAGGGATTGATTGGCAACTCACCCAGCGGGAACAACGGTATGCGCGGCAGCACGCAGTTATACAAATGCGGTGCTACGGCGATGACAATCTCAAAAGAAAGGCCGCATGACAGTGCACGCTTATTTATACGGTCGCCATTCCGACGTACGTCAAACGAATGACAACTAAATAACGACCAATCGGCACCCACGAGGGCTTCGATTGGTGGTTGTAGCCATAGACAGTTTACGAAAGAGTGTAAACGTTCCATGCAACGCTACAGTACCCCGCCGAAAAGACCAGGATTTTACTTATACCTGAATATAAGTAAAATCCGTCTGTCTACCTAGGATTCTTGTCATTCCATCCATTCATTCCATCCTCTAACATACATCTTTCTATCAAACTGTCTAGCATCAAATATATGACCGAGACCCTATCAAACAGAAAGTACTTTATAGTATTCAAAGACTCTCCTAAAATAACAAAAAGAATAATTGTACCATACTACAATATTCATAATACCAAGTAGAAGATGTTATTAAGATGGCAAGAGATACAATATGTATGTTGCACAGATGTAGAGTAGTGAAGTTAATAAGTTAAATGTTTGTATAAGTTATAGAAATATATTATATAATTTAGTTAAGTGTATTATTAGTTCATTAGTTAAAATTAGGTTTGTAAATAAGAGTTTAATAATTTAGATTGTATATAAAGTGTGTAAATGTATAGTTTAATATTTGTAATTAGTAAGTTTCAAGTCTTTAATATGCCAGGTACCAAGTGGATTACCATTCATATCAGCCAAATCATAAACTAAAGGTGATTTTTAGAAATAATTTTACATTTAATATATTTAGGAGCTAGTTTTTTATTAAAATGTTTATCTTTATCACTTTGATAAAATGTTTTTCTCCAAACTACATCACCAACATTAAATTCTGCAGGTCTCTTTCGCAAGTTATAGCTAGCACTATTCCTCTTATGAGCTTGCAAAAGTAAGGACTGTACTTTGTTAAATATATTAGATAGTACGCCTAAGTTTTCAGCATAATGATCTCTAGGTATGAAAACAATATCCTGATCCACGTTAGTGTCTACGTAGTGTGAACCACAAGTGACTAATTCACGACCATGGACTAGGAATGAGGGAGTGTAGCCAGTCACCTCATTAACAGAGTTGTTAATGGCAAACTGTATTTTAGGAATTAAGAGATCCCAAACACGCTGATCATTTTCAATGAAGGTGGAAATAGCGGTCATGATAGTCTTGTTGTAGCGTTCGACAGTGTTTACATGAGGAGTATATTTAGGTGTATAGTGTATGTTTGGAACTTTGTACTTTTCCAACATGTGTTTTAAAGTGGAGCTAATAAATTGCCTTCCATTATCCATAAGAATGGTTGATGGAATGCCATGTACAAGGAAAACATTTTCTTCTAGGATTTTAGTAATAATTTCCGCGGTAGCGCGTTTTAAGGGAAAAAGTAAACAATATTTAGAAAAACAGCAAGTTACTACAAAAATATAACAATTTTGTTTTCTAGTACAAGGTAGAGGTCCAATAAGATCTATACTTAACATTTGAAATGGTCTGGAACATGACTTAGGTCTGCCCATTTCACCCAAAGTGGAGTGGTTTTGATGTTTGTGAGAAATACAAATATCGCAAGAAGAGACAAAATCGACTACACTAGCATGCATTCCTGGCCAGTAGTATTTCTGTGCCAGCCTTCTATACGTTTTGAAAATACCAAGATGTCCAGCTAAAGGGTTACTATGGTTTTCAAAAATAATAGGGGACCGAAGTTCTTTAGGTACAACTTCCTTCCATTCAAATTCAGAATTCAAAACACATTTAGACTTCATAAAACGATAAAGACGATTATTTTTTATTATGTAGTTAGGGTATGAGGTTGGAGAATTTTGACAACCGTGAAAGATATTTAGGTACCATTCATCAGTTGTATTTGAAGAATTTAGAGAGGTATCTATAGTACTAAGCTGAATAGGACACGAACGAGACAATGCATCAGGAATAACATTATCCGCACCTTTACGATGTTTGATGTCAAAAGAAAATGAAGAGAGACGGACACCCCAGCGAGCAAGCCGTCCTGTAGGATTATTAAGGTTTAGAAACCACTTTAGAGCTGAGTGATCTGTGTAGACAGTAAATTTTTTACCCGACTCTAAGTAACATCGCCAGTGTTCCAATGCAACCAAGACTGCTAAAGCTTCGCGTTCAGTGATGCTATAGTTTCGCTCCTGTGGGGACAGTGACTTACTCATGTAGGCAATAGGATGTTCTACGCCATCTACAGTTTGTGTGAGTAAAGCACCGACGCCATAGTCGCTAGCATCTGTGTGAACTTCGAAAGGCAGATCATAATTAGGACACGACAATATAGGAGCTTGAACTAGACAATCCTTTAGTTTAGCAAAAGACTCGTCCGCCTCTTTAGACCAAATGAAGGGTTTAGCCTTCTTACTTGTTGAAGTAAGTTTATTGAGGGGACCAGCAATTGAACTAAAGTTTGGAACAAACCTACGATACCAAGATGCAGTGCCTAGAAAACGTTTGACCTCCTTAGGGTTGGTCGGTACAGGAAAATTAAGAATGGCATCGACTTTTCCAGGATCGACTTGTAAACCATTCGAGTTAACAATATAACCTAAATACTTAAGTTCAGTACGAAAAAATTGCGATTTAGAAAAATTAATAGTTAAATTAGCAGATTTTAATTTATTATGGACTCTTAAAAGCATAGCCATGTGATGATCAAAATTAGGTGAAACAACAACAATATCATCCAAGAAAACAAAAACACAATTCTCAAATTCAGGCCCATAGAATAAAATATCAACTAACCGTTGTTGAGTAGCAGGCGCGTTAGTAAGGCCAAACGGAGTTGTTACGAACCTGAACGAACCGCGTGATGGAATATAGAATGCTGTTTTATCACGATCACACTCTGCAATAGGTATTTGCCAAAAAGCTTTCGAAAGATCAATAGAACTCAAATAACAAGCGTTATTCAAATTATCCAAAATTTCTGACATATACGGTAATTTATATGCATCTTTTTTAGTGACTGAATTTAATTTTCGACTATCTAAGCAAAATCTTAGTTTACCATCTTTTTTAGGTGTAAGTAAGACAGGTGAACACCAGGGACTCTCACAAGGTTCTACAACACCAAGCGCTAACATATCATCCAGCTCGTTACACAAAACGCGTTGTTTTTCTGGAGAAAGTCTGTAATAGCGTTGTCGAATTGGCGGTGAGTTGCCTGTGTCGATGTGATGTGTTATGATATGTGTTCTGCCTAGACCTCGCTTTTCAGCAGAAATGGAACTAAATAATTCTATAGTGTTATCAGCGTTTAGACGCTGTGATTTAGTTAGATCATCATAGGATAACAATTTAGTTTTGTTATCTTTTACAAAAGAAATACTACTATTTTTAGAATTACCCATGGTTATCGATTGTAAATACTTAGGACATATATTAAACTTGGACCAAAAATCAACACCCAAAATTAAATATGATGATACTGTAGGTATCACATAAGCTTTAATGATGTGAAAATTATTTTCAAAATTAATAGGAATGTTTATATAACCAATCGAGTTTAAAAGTTGGCCGCCCGCGGCAACAAAGTATGTATCAGTATTATCCGGACACAATTTAAATCCAGCTGATAGCAATAATTTATGTGCATTGTTCCCCAGTATAGTCACTGAAGAACCAGAATCCAACAAAGCACAAAAAGAAATTTCACCAATGTTTACGTTAACATACGGACGCGAATCATTATTAGGTTTACGTTCCCAGATTGATGTAATATTATAGGTAGAAAAAAATATTTTAATAGTGGAAAGCCAACGTTCCCAGTCTTCTTTATCGAAATTATTATTTTTAGAAGACACGTTACAACAATCCAGCGTTACATGTTTTATCGGACTCGATTTAAATTGACACTTTGTACAGTTAGGAAAAATAACACCCTTAGTACCACATTTAAAACAAATCGGAAACCTATCTTGTTTACAGTTAGCGAGCGTATGGTCATTAGTGCGGCACCGAGGACACTGACGGCTTATGTGCGCGGGCGATAAGCGATCGACCGGTTTAGTACGATTCGAAGATGTATATATAGGGTTAGTTTGTGTGTTTGTTTGTTGAATAAATTTATTAGAATTTTTAAAATGTGTAAATTTATTAAAATGATTATTAGTGTTTTTAGGATGTTTATAATTAGTGTGTGCCAAATCTGGGTCTAAAGTGTTATTAGTGATAGGTGGTGGTCTATGATATTGTGCAGTCATACATTGGATATTTTCGAAATTTTTACAGACTAAACGTAGTTCTTCAATAGTGGAAATTTTAGATGAGCAAGCAATTACATTAGAATAACAAGGCCGAATATTGTGTAGTAAGATTTCTAATTTTTCAGTTTCAGGAAATTGTCTAGAAAGACGGGAAAAAAGTTCAGACATTATAGATAAATAGACAGTTATATTTTCAGATTCGTCCTGAGTACGATTGCGAATTTCGGAGACTAAGCGATAGTCGTAATCGAATTGACCAAAATCCTCAATTAATAATTTAGATAATTGTTCCCAGCTATTACTTTTATTTTTTGTGCTACGGAACCAATGCAATGCATTACCATAAAAAAATTCGGTAGCGAATTTTAAAATATCAGAGGACGATATACTTCTAGAGGTTATGAAATCATCAACTTTTTGCAAAAATATCCTAACACAAGTGGATCCATCGAATTTCAGTTGTCTAAAATCAGACATACGAATGCGCTCGCATAAATAAGGTGCAGCTTGAACATTATCGGCAACTGATGTGGGTAGATTTGAGTCGACACTCGAGTTAAAATTATTAAGTTTACTAGTTAAAATATTATAATCACTTCGGATGGTATGTAATGAATTTTTGTCATCGGAAGTGAGAGGTTTGATTCTACGAATTCTATGATAAATATGATTACTTAGAGCAGTAGTACGCTTAAAAATACTAGGTTCAAATTTGGTTTCTAAGTTTAAAATTTTAGATTGTAATTCTGTTAGGGATAATTTTAAATTATTTAAATCAATATCAATATCGAGACCAGACTCATCGATATCTTCAGAGGGATATAATGTCGACAATTTATGTATCTGCTTCCGTAAATGTAATACAGTATTACCCGGATCTTCACCACGGATAATAACCTCATAGCTAAGTTCGTTTTTATTTAATAAAAAGAAAGTAATAGGGTGAGTGCCCATTATGGAGGTTGTAATGGATTAGTACGATAAGAACTAACAAAGTTTAGGTAAAAATAATATGGGGTAGTCTGACAAAAATTGCGAACAATGCACTAAAACATTCACCGTTATGATTTTACACTATTCACTTTTAATCACTGCACTTAGAAAAAACAATTCGACTCACCTGTTCGCAATTTATGTACCGCTCGCTTACACAGTGTAGACTGTGCACTGGACTGCGAGGAGTATCGAGTAGTACTTGGAGATGCAAAAACCCACGTATTTAGTTAAGTTAGGCGCCACTGCGGCGTTTGGCCGCAGATAGGTAGTAAAGAAGAAAGAAGAAAGAAAGAACTCAGGGTTTAGGTTCGTGGTACGAGCTTTATTTTTGCATCTCCGCATACACTCGATACGTTTGCTGGTGGTATGCAAACGAGTCACTGGCCTGCCGGGTCTCCGACTCAGGCGAACGGCACGACGCTGATGCACGTGGCTGGCTCCGGCGAGAGCTCGCCGGGCAGATGGTATAGCCACGTGGTCGGCGCTGCGGTGGTCAGGTGGTGGTCGGGGCTAGCGCGCCCGACTACGATGGTGGAGGTGAGCACGTGGCGGGCAGCTCCCGCGACGATGTCGGTGCCCACGTGGTCGGGGCCAGCACCCGCGACGATGGCGGTGCGCGTTGCGGAGCAGCTTCCGCTACGCCGGTGAGCCACACGGAGTCAGCACTCCGTGCAAAGAAGGCGCGTCAACGCCGTACCGTAGGTGAACCCTGAAATCAGACACCCAGCGGTTCGGAATGCAAGCTAGGCTTGCATTCCGCGCCAGCGACTCGTGACAGCTCACGAGCCCAGGTACACAGAATACACTGGTAGCGGTTAGTAGGGATTGATTGGCAACTCACCCAGCGGGAACAACGGTATGCGCGGCAGCACGCAGTTATACAAATGCGGTGCTACGGCGATGACAATCTCAAAAGAAAGGCCGCATGACAGTGCACGCTTATTTATACGGTCGCCATTCCGACGTACGTCAAACGAATGACAACTAAATAACGACCAATCGGCACCCACGAGGGCTTCGATTGGTGGTTGTAGCCATAGACAGTTTACGAAAGAGTGTAAACGTTCCATGCAACGCTACATCCCCGAATGCAAACTTTCAAATATCAAAACCAGATAAATCGGCTGGCAAATTGTGGGGAGAGTCAGCATCATCATGCGATAACGTCATTACCGACGTGACGTCTGTCTGTGTCGTGTGTCTGGCGGCGTGATTTCCGCCGGCTCCAACCATAACGCTCTATTACTACACAAACGGCATATTTGTGGCATATTTATGCCATTTGGATTGGCCGAATTCACCGCTTCCAGATAAACGATACTCGTTACATAAATGTGTACGCCGACCAAATACAAAACCACAATCTAATCTATGCTCCCAAATAAATGTCAATAAAATGAGTACTAATCTACATTAGCCTTTTAATAATAACTGTGAAATAAAATTTGTCTGCAACTGTGGAGTGTTAAATTATATTAGAATTATGTTTAGTAAGCCGACGATAGTCTAGTTGGGAGTGGAACGGACTGCCGAGACGAATGTCCGCAGGTTCAAAATCCACCGCTGATACTTCTAAAAAACAATTATGTGTTTATTCTTTGTGAATTATCACTCGCTTTAGCGGTGAAGGAAACATTGTGAGGAAACCTGCGTACATGAGAAGTTCTCTGAATTTCGAAGGTATGTGAAGTCATGCCAACCCGCACTAGGCCAGCGTGGTAGACTAAGGCTTTTAACCCTATCGGTTGTAGAGGAGGCACGTACTCAGCAGTGGGCAGTATATAATACAGAGCTTATATGGTTATGGTATGGTTAGTAAAGGGCTAATAAACAAAGTTCTTACAAGTGAGCAGATAGTTTCTTCACAATTAATTATAAGTCAAGTTAAAGAAACACTATCCAGCACCTGGAGTTACAATGTACTGTGTGGCATTCCAAGATGTTAAGTCTCATTATGTCCTGTAGTTACACTAGCTACAATGTCCTTCAAACCGAAACACAACAGTGCATGCACACTGCTGCTTGGCGGTAGAAATGGACATTGCGGTGGTACCCTCCCAGACGGACTCTTACTTATGAGAGACCAGTAAATTGACACCAGATTGCAATGATTGAATGTCGTTAATTTCAATATAACAATGTTTCAGTGACCTAAGGTGTTGAAGTATTGATGTCAAGATAATTGGGCCATAAGTACTACTTTGCTTTTCAAATGCTTAATTACCGACAAACCTTTGTGAATTTACTAATATTCGTGACGACGCGCATTGTGAGCCACTCAAGCATTAACTCGCTTGTGTTACGTTAGTTTAGTGATGCCCCATATAGTATTGTAAGGCACTTTGCGGCCGCGGGTGATTCAGGTGTTTGTCGTGTACGAAGTGTTTTTATTGTTCGCAGAGCCCAGCGCGGCCGAGTATGCGGAGCTCGGCAGCGGGACTCTAGCAGGGCGGTCGGCGGCCGACACGGAGGCGGCACACGACCTGCTCTCCCTCGCGCAGAGTCTGCCGCCGATGCCATCTGCCGCCGTCGTCACCGTGCTGCAGGGTCCCGAGCCGGCGCCTCTCGTCCCTCTCTACACCTACACCATACAGCCCACCAACATCTACATCATAGCGGAGGAACCACCCGAACCCATCTACCACACCGTTCAAACTGTCACTCCGCTGCAGCCCATACAGTACACAGTTGAACCTCAAGTCAACTTCACCGCTTACCAGCAAACGCCGCTGGTGGATTACGTGGCCGAGATCAACGAGCCAGAGCTACCGCCTGAACGGGAGCGACCGGAGCCCTCACCCGCGCCCCTTCCGCTGCCAAAAGAGAAAGCCAATAAGTATGATTGCAATGAGTGTGGGAAGCGTTACGCAACGTCGTCAAACTTATCGCGGCACAAGCAGACACACCGCAGTCTCGACTCGGTAGCAGCGAAGCGTTGCGGCGAGTGCGGCAAGGCGTACGTGTCGATGCCGGCGCTGGCGATGCACGTGCTCACGCACCGCATGGGGCACGTGTGTGGCGTGTGCGGCAAGCAGTTCTCGCGACCGTGGCTGCTGCGCGGACACCTACGCTCCCACACCGGCGAGAAGCCGTACAGCTGCGCCGCGTGTGGCAAAGCGTTCGCTGACCGTTCCAATTTGCGCGCGCACTTGCAGACGCACTCCTCGGACAAAAAGTACGAGTGTCCGCGATGCCACAAGAACTTTGCGCTCAAGAGCTACTTGAACAAACATCAAGAGTCCGCGTGCATGCACATCGACGAATAGATCGCGCTTCCCGACGAACGATTGCAACGAACGATTTCTCTATGAACTTCTTTACACCTTTTTATTAACGGAACGAGATTTTATAGGATTAAAGCCTCGTAGTTTCGGCCGCGAAGTCGAAAGAATAATAAGCAATAATAAAGTACCTAAAGTCGTTATGGCTCTTTTCATAATTTATAATATAAAAAAGTAAAAGTGAAATGTATTTTTTCAATTATTAGTCCGGCATCGACGGAGGCAACCGTGTCAATTTATGGCCAGAGCCTGCAATGTTACAGCTTAGGGTAACGTTTACATAGTGACGTTTAGGTAAGTCAGCGTCGCACGTGTGTCGTGTGACGTAGTTAGATTGTAGTTACGGTGATACGTAGAGACTTAATGAAACCGTCGAGCTGTGGTACAAAGAGAGCAATGAAGTAACAAGTGTAGAGTGCAAGCGATAGACGCACGAGTAGCGTACGACGCGTAGCCGAGTAGCTTAGCGCGCGGCCCCGGGAGGACCAAACTGTTGCTCGGGCCGTCGCGCCGCCGTGTTGCGTCGCCACGCCGCGCGGCGTGACTCCGGCCACTTTGCTTTACGGACTACAATCCTGTGGTGTGGCCGAGAGCGGCTCGCATTGCATGCGTCCCTCGGCTAGCCCCGCACCCGCGACCCGGCGTCCCGCACGTTGTTACATAAGGTACGATTTGTAATTTGCTATTGCGTTCTTTATGATAAATTAACCGTTTAAAGTAGCATAAATTCATGACCAAGTTGTTTAATACGTGTACAATCAGGTTTATACTTAGAAGAGTTTTTCACGATACTTACCTAGTAAATTTGCAAGATTAAATCGATTAATACTTACACCAATTTGTTGTTTATCATATTGTGGTTTAAGATTGTAGACATTGTTTTTCAATAAAGTACTCGAGAAAATCATAATTAGATGCAACCGTAACGGCTGACGTAGTGTAGGTAATCAACATTATTTATATTACACGAAGTTTGTAAACGTTTGTAAAGAAAACCCTGCGATAATTCTAATTTCTTCTTGCTCGTGGTCATTTGAGACTGTATATATCATTAAACATTGAGCCCAAATTATAATGTTTGAGCTCTAAACCACACATCTTCGTCACTTAATTATTCGATATCGTTCTCTCCAAAATACACACATCCAACACTCGTAAACTGACGCGTGGCGCAATAAGAGCAGCGGCTTTGGACTGTGTCCGCGATGACTCGTGACTGTGATGGGCAGGCTATGTTTCTAATAATTTGTCAGCTGGTATAGCCTGTGACACACTCCAGGTGTGAGCTATTATAAACCCGGTGTACGATACAACCGCTCACACACATGCACACGCAAACGACAATTAGACTTAGCATTCCTCACAAGTCACATCACACATTCATTTGTAAAATAAAATCAATTCATCATCAAACCGCGATCGCATCAGACATTTATTAGCATTAGTAAACTCAATACAGTTATTTGACACAGTCTACATTGTTCACTTTAAAAGGTGTACGGCTAAAACAATACATATTTTCGGTCCTTCGAGCCAGACGGAAACAAGCAATTCTATAGGGCTAGTAGAGTCTATTCGCGTTGACCTGGGTCACGCGTCATGCTATTGTCTCATTGTCCACACCAATTAGATTCGTAAAATACATATGACTGATGGCGCGTGTCGCGGCAAGTCGTATTGGCAAGTACACTACATTTTTTTATATAATGCCAAACGATCGCGTAGTTCGTTATGACGTGCTGAAGTTGCAACGACTGTAGCAATATATTTCAGTGAATATAAGGGGGCTTAGAATGTGAAAATAAAACACGATGCGTCTCCGCTTCGTTTTATTGTGATTGGTTGAGAGATTGACGTATGGGTTTCTCGATCAAACACAAACATCAAAATACCGCTACGTCAGTCTCTCAACCAATCACAATAAAACGAAGCGGAGACGCATCGTGTTTTATTTTCACATTCTAAGCCCCTAGCATCGTTTGGTGGTACGGTTAGGGGATATTTATCATAAAAAATTGTTATTAGGTGTTGAAGTAACCAATTAATGTTCAATGTGTAATATTGATTCGTTGGAGTGCATTAACTCCACTATGAAGGAAGAATCGTTTTGTTAATAAAATATCATAGAGTAAACTGTGAAACCACGTTTGCCATACGTCTTAGTTTATAAGTGACAACTACAATTAAGATATTTATTATTCCATTTGTTGTTTTACGTTTGTTATTATTCCGTTTTGTTACTGTAATTTATTTTTATTTATGTTATTTGTATTGTAATCTTTTGGTTTGATATGAAGGAATATTAGGTAGTGGAAGCGAATGTTCATAAGAAATGTATTTTTGTAGACGTAACACTTTTAAGTGGATATTTGATACTTTCACGATGTCTCCGTTACAGTAGTGTAGTATAGAGGTATCTTTTTAGGCTTTGTGATAAGTACTTTAATGTAACATCTCCAATGGACATGGAAACTCTTTGTAGATTCATTCTGTAAGATACGTAAGATCCGCGGCAATAATGATCTGGCAAATATGCTGACCAAAGTTTCCATTGCCGCTGGACTTGGAAAATATCGGTTAATGCAATTTAAGCAATAAATGTAAGTTAAGCTAAGACTCGGTTTTAAAATATATAATGGAAACATGTGGCAGAGTGATACATGGTCTACTCGTGATTGATATTAGATGTATTCGTGATATTATTTTATAAGTGTTGAACAATATAACCGATCTCATTGATTTAATCGAAGTATGAGCCGCGACTATCAACCTGCCTCATGCGACCCACCAATACAAATAACTATCAAAAGTACGACAATTCAACGAAACACTTGGGTATTTGAAATATTTATTCACGTTATAGTTTGATACAACAGTTTAAACACACATAATTAGAACGATTTAAAATTGTATTTGTAACATAGAAATTATTGAAATCAAATATTTTGTTGCTCAATAAGTTTTGTATGTAAGATATAGTGTAGTTTGATTAATTCAAAAGTAGGCCTAAGTGTCACAGCATTAAGGTTGTCGGGGTGAAACTCAGAGTATGTACGACTAACGAGTATATTGCGCGTGTACCTAAATCGTAGGCGTTTGCTATACTGAAAACACGCGATACGGTTAGTAATGTTCTTGTTATCTTCAATATGTCAATTTTCCAACTAATTTTCGTCAATTCCTCACAATTATTGTCCTGTAGTTAAGTGTTGCACATTTTTCAGTAAAAATCTGAAATTATTTTAATTGCTTTCGTATTCGACTTTGGTATATAGGCTTGATAATGTAGGCAGAATGAAATTAAACTGGCAAGGCGAGGAAATGTGCATTAAAGATCTCGCGACAAAATAATCTAATACGTAAACAAATTACATTAAAAAGTATGAATGCATACAAATAGATCACATTTCTTGTACTGATTTTGCCTATAGCAAAACTTGGCTCTGGTAATACGAATGTAAACATGCATCCTTCTAGTCCTCCTTTAGGATCGGACAATCTTCAGAGTATGTGATTGCAGTTCCTAATGGAAACTGTTCCGGATAAGACTGATAGCGGCATGTTCGGTTATGAGCATTAGGATATTAATTAAGACTATCAATTCGATTCTGTCTCGATTAGTCAAACTAATATCGATTAGACAAAGTCTTCCAAATTTAGCCTCTTGAGATGAATCCTTGGTCCCTCGTGTCTAATCTCTAACCAATGGTTTAACTTGCTACGGTTCTCATTGCTTTTCATTACAGTTTATCCGATAGAACCTAACTTGTCAATTGCTGAATTTATTGAAACATTTTTATAAGACACATGCTATAGATGCATTTTATTAGTAACTTTAATTTTATCTGGCCATTATAATAATAGTAATGAAGTATATAATAATAAACACTAAAAGAACATTCCACAATTATGTACTAAAAAAAAACATAAATAAACCATAAACCATATTCTTGAAGATGATACCGATCATTATCTGCGAATCAAAATTCATTGCTCACTTTTGATTATTTTGGTATTCAAATATCCAATAGATTCCGTATTTAGTAAGAATTAGGGGTGTCAATTTTGGTCTTACGAAGAGACTCAAACGTTATTCACATATTTCAGTGTACATTGACGCGCGTGTTCTTTGACATATCATTTTAGGCGACGCAATTCCCGGCTCGAGAATCAAAGTATGTAAAACAAAAGATAAAAAACTGCATGCCTTACACAGCAATATGCTAAACGCCGAAGAGTCCATTGTTTGCACTCAAAAGAGCTTGTATAGTTAATATAGATGAGTAGTATTCAAACATCTGTGAAGTTATACATTTTGCGTAGTGAGGGACATTTATGTTTATACATTTTCATGTGATTGATGACGATATTATTCGTAATTACATGTGGGAAATTATAAATAGTGATTGCAATGAGAGTTTCAGTAAACAATGGTCATGTACAATGTTGTCCAGACGAGATAATATGGCTCGCTCTGTCAAAAAATTAACAGATCTCATGTAGAGCAAAGCTTTTTACTCTACACCCTTAACTTTACAAACACCATAGTCTACACCTTATTCCGTGACCACAAGTACTATTGTATAGCAGAAAAGTAATGAACAGTGACTTAATTTTTCACCATACGCTCATGTGACGGTAGACACACATTTGGGGCCACTATGGCGAGTTGTTGAGTACACCTAGTGTACGATAGTTGCAAACCAAGCAGATACAAATGTGTTACCGCCAAATATTTAATTTAATTTAGTCATTTATTAATAGTTTAGCACTGGCACACTGTTTACTAGTCTGGTATTTAAAATAAAAAATCAGTAAATTTAGTCATTGATTTCATAGCAATGTATTCGATTTCTCTGAATTAGTTTTAATTAAATCCGTTTTCGTGGTTGAGGATTGTATTTGTTACCCCTTATGTAGTCGAGGGAAGTTTGAAGTAACTACACTACTTAAAAGTTGAACAGCAAAATTCAGAAGTTAACTTCCCATTTTTTAAAGTTTACGTTACAAGTTTTAATACGCCTAGGGAAAAAATTTTGGAAGGTGTTAATGTTTAGTTTTACCCTTATTATTGACTGTGATTTTAATGCTTTTGTGCTCTTCCTTTGATTAACATATTATGAAATTCTATTTCTTTACACCAGCATGAACTTTGTAGGCGACATTAAGCTGACTTTAGTCTGTCGCTTGCTAGACTTAGTAAATGAAGGCTAGACGTTATTTCCGTTGAATGTTTCCGCGTCGGGTGACGGACGTGACGTATCTCACGGTCGCAAATCGCATTTTCAATTTTGAATCTACGCTGGTACAGCCTTATGCTTAATTCTCTTAAATTTTGGAAGAATTAAGTAAGTGCAGTTGATAATTGGAAGTGATTTTTATAGACACTACTAGTTACTGAACACAAAGCTTTCGTCTAATTTTACTCTTGAGATTTTTACATAGCGTCTGTTCACAATTCCATTCACAATCCTCTTTTAGAACTACATTAGATCACTTTACCGACCGTTAAGTTTATCCGTGAATGCACAACTTTTTTAGGAACAGTAAGTGTCGTGGGAGAATGAATACGTGCTGGACAGCGCAGGTTCGCTTACAATGGATACTGAAGTAAATGGTAGAGTGATCGTTTCTCTGTTACACTTGCGCGGAAACAAGACGTTTTAAGATGATTGTCTGGATTTAAGTAAGGTTCTTACACCATTACTATAGAAAACGTTACCGTAAATATTACTTCTCTGGATATTATGGGAACGAAGACGAATTTTCTATGTTTGTATTTCGTTCCAATTGATGGAGTGGAAAACGTTTCATCCTGATGCAACAATCAGTATAAGCACTATATCCATACGTACGTATATGCATATTTATTTTTTAGTAGAACCTACATACGTTGCCAAATAAAGATGATTAATATATCTATTTGTTACCAAATGTTTAAATACCTTTTGTATTTTGTACCGAAATAAGAATTATCACATTTGCCGTTACATTTTAGATTACGAGTAGTTATCTCTAAATTTAAAGTAGTCACATTTCAGGATTTTCTAAATGTTTAAGGAAATATATTAACCCTAAAATAATTAACCCGAAAGCAATACGTTTTGTACAATTCCTTAGATATGTATTTATTAAAAGAAATGAAAAAAGCATTTTTATTCAGTATGAAATATTGAGAAAATATATTTACGACAGAATTTTTCTACCTTAAATTTTAAGAAAATTTATGTATGTAAAGAAAATTAGAACTGGCCGATTGCAATATTTTTTGTAAAAGTAAGTTCAAGCGTGTTGTGTTAACCCTAATTCAAAGACGGCATTATAATAGTACATTAATAATTATACTATGTCATAAATCTTGTCACAAACAATATTTAATTAGAACTGCAATTGTATAACGAACTGTGTAATGCTCAAGCCATTCAGCCTGGTTAACAATGTACACGTCAAAACTGCTTTAAAAATGACGTATTAAAGGCTGCACGTCGCTCGGTGCGGATGGTTGGGATCGACGGCAAAATTGGCGCGTGCTTCTCTGATTGACAAATATTGTGGTGGCTACACCTTTTAATTGCCAATCAACTTGCCTTTTTGTAGTTAGATCTTTTGTTATATTATGTTCCATCGTTTCTGTGGTATTGTTATATTCGTTCGCTTAACGAAGGAGACGTCTAGTCCAAAATATATACCAAAAAGGATTCATTCCAATTTATGAATTTATTTTTCAAAATGTACACTGCAATAGATTTTTCATTAGCCTTTTGCTTAATGTATTTATTCGGCAGTCACTATAATATAGTTTTGAACAGAATACTAATTCCTAACGGTATTTGAAATGATTTTGAACTCTTCCGTTAAGTACATTAAAGTGGTAGCATCAATAATGACAAGCTAATATCTTATCATTTAATATAGATTTAGAAACATCAGAACTTCTAGTGATATTAACTGCGTGATTTGGCCCATATAATAAAAATTGTTTTATTCTATTTGATCTTAAATATTGTAGATGGTTTCATGCGATAGTTCTTAATATAAAATATTTTAAGTTGCTTCGAAGATAGGAATTTTTATTTAAATTACTGGCAAGAATTACATGTACGTTTTCATTAACCTAAATTCTATAACAATTGTCTATATTTTGGAAATTTATTTCACGTCAATTAAAAATAAAAATGCAAATTTCTAATAATATAAATAATCTATTTACTACAATCTCACGCATATTCGTCTTATCTATACATGAACTTTTGTTTCGGTCGTACAACAACGAAAAGTAAAATCGTATATAAGTGTATTTTTTTATGTATTGTAATTATTGTATCCCAATATACGGCCAATTTCACAACAACGATGGTGTAATTAGAAAACAATAATAAAATTAGTGTTAGATATTAACATAATATATCCGTACGTAGGTAAGAGATCGTTCGTGGTCGGCCTTTGTTAATGTTCCACATTTTACTATTTGTTGTACATTTCGTATCATAACGATAAAATCTACATATACAGTTGTAGTTTCGCTCCAAAATTTTATGGCTTTTGATTGTGAATCGCGCCGTCGAAATGGCAAACCCGGAGCTCTTGCAGTTGTTATGAAAAGAACTTCTGCACGCGCTGCGTCCGAGGCCGACCCTGAATGGGCTCTCCGCGATGTTCATTACCGTAGATTAAGTACTTGCTGACTCACCAAAAACTTACCAAAGATTATTTGATACGTGTCATAATGTGTTTCACTTGCCAAATATTGTTGTCTGACGTAATACGTGTTGATAACTTAGGATACGGACATCTTTACGTGAGTATTATTTGTTGTCATGTTTAGTTTCATTGTTAGTCTAATGTTTAGCAGCTGAAAGTACATTTTTGTATTCAACTAGGACAATATAGTACACATATTATGACATTTTGCTACTAAACTAGCTTTCTTTTGACGTAAGTGTTAATGCAATCATTGTATTCAATGCATTTAATGTTAATGAAAAGTACCAAGATTGTTTAAGTAACAAGTGTTTGTATGTTAAATCGAATAAGCGACTGCTGGTGTTTCCCAGAATATTTGGAATGTGTCTCCAGTCAAACTTGTTATGGCGACACATTTAAAACTGGTTGGTGTATTTTGCTGTTTACAGCAATCAATCAATTGGTTAGTTTACAATAGGCACTACGTAATGTATAATTTAATTGGTAATTCAATAAAATTTAATTGTAGTATACATGAGTGTTTCATTTACACCTAAACTATAATGAGTAGTGTTGGAACATGAACTGGTAATTTCCCACGGCAATCAACCTGGATTTAATCTATGAAGAATAAAGGCTCTTTGCCAGACCCATTGATCTTTTCCGAGCCTACTATTCTCCGAAGAATGAAATTTGGATTGTCAATAACATTCCGGTTCGTTATTTCTTTTACCAATTAGAAATGTCAACCAAAAACTAGAAAATATTAATACCTACACAACGCGATTACATGAGCTTGACAAACTCAAGAGCAGTTTATAACAAGTCCCTTGTGCAATTTAAGAACTAACCACATATTTGCATCTGATATTTAAAATTTGTTTCGGGTTAAACGGCATTTTATGTGGACTTCACATTGACAGAAATAAACAGCGAAACAAAACAGGCGCAGTTATCTATAGGAACGTTAAGTGGTTTTTTAACGTTTGAATCAGGTCAGTTCAGTCTCAGTATTTCTTGGAGCAATTTTGACTTGCTGTAAATATATTCAGGTGTAATAAACGAAGGAGTCGTTACATACAAAGTTGAATGCATAAAGACAGAGGCGAGGCCCACCTTCATTTAATATAAAATATTTTGCAAAGAAAGTCTACAGCTTCGACGGTTTTGGCTTATCTACAATTTTTTAAGTTTTAATCTACTTGAGTATAATGAGCAATGTGGAGATAAACTTTTTTATACTTACGTATGGCGAGGTTCATTTACATAGAATATTGTTAATTAAAATCACGCTCGTGGGAGAGGCGGTAGACAGGGTTGGAGATAAGCCACATAATACGAGATATGCATTTCCCCCGTTAATTTCATGCAAATGTTAAGCATTTTAAGTCCGTGGTAGATAAAGAATTTGCTGTCGATATTTTCACGTAGTTATTCAAGCTCGTATAGTTTTTATTATTTTGAGGGTACTCGGTACGTATTTAATTTTAATTAGATAATGATTACTTTTTAACCATAAACATTTGTAAATATAAATAAAAAATACTGTCATAATGCTAAATAAACTTTTTCCAATTTCGATCTGGCTATAAATATTTGATTTAAGAGTTAAAAAATATATTATTAGTTAAAAGTTGTTAAGAGGAAGGTGTTTATTGCGATAAAGCTCCCAACATTAATAAAAAGAAAACATTTCTAGTCTCTCGAATATTTTATTCTAAATAGAAAACCACACTAGAATTTTAAGTATGAATATTGCATTGCTAACAAGACAGATCCACAAGTACGCCTGAAGTGGTTTCGTAACTTTCATATGTTGCAGTACAAGTAAAGTTTCGAACATTGCTTATTATGGTAGAAAGAATTTTCACTTATGAACTATTCTCCCCAATTCCTTGCTGTTGACGTCTACAATTATTGTCTTGGGCTTACAGACAGCATTAATGTAATAAATGCTATTAGGTTATTTTATTGTACTATAAGTTTAATTTTATAATTTATTCGAATACGGTTAATTATAAATAGTCCAATGAGGTTTATAATGATAAACAACAATAATCCGTTACGTATGAACGGCTCCCCTTCATGAATATGCAAATAAAACAATTGTATGTGTTGTGCATGATTTTTGAAAGCCAACTGAGTCCTACATTTCGTTACGCGTGGAAAGTAAACAGAAGCCCTCAGCTTGTAGACACGCGGCCTGTTTTCCAAGTTTTATTTGGGGCAGTAGCTAGCGGGTGCGTGCGTGCGTGTGCGTGTCGAGCGGGGCGCATTGCGTGCGTGATGCGCGTGCTGCGTGCCGGCGGCGTGGCGACGTCGAGTCGCGCCGCGCGTGGCCGGCGCGCGTCCACCGGTTGATCGTATGTGGCGTTCAGCGCTCACTCCGTCAAGTGTCGCTCCAAGTTGTCGCGGCGGGCAAAGTTTGTGCGAGTGGGGTGGGCTTCGCCACCCGCCACCCACACCGATCGAAGCGGCGGCGCGCGCACCACCCTGCTCCCAATATATACCGCGACCCTCACACCCGACCCTCACAATCGCAAGAGGACGCGTGCGATCGCCCGCAACGCCGCTCGCCTGGGGCGCCGCTCTTTCTCTTTCTCTCTTTTTCTCTGTTCGTCTGTCTCTCGCTGATGCGGCCGCGCTGAGGCCGATGCGGGCGCCGCCATGCCGCGCTGCCTCATGGCCAAGAAGTGGAAGGTGGCCCCGTCGGCGGAGCTGGCCGACGAGTCCGACGAGGAGATCGACGTGGTCGGCGAGGGGCGCGGCCGCAGCCCCGCGCCTGCCGCCACCGCCCCAGGGCCTTCGCCCCGAGATCCTGAGCCGACGCTCCTCTACAACGGTAAGTGCTCCTTCAGTACTCCCAGTTGATGCTGTCGCTTGGTCACCAGCTCCGAGCAGTTGCTGTGGTGCCTAGCTCTCGGACTGCAAATGTCAAAGAAGTCGTCGAGGCGCAACCACGTGGTTCACTACGCAAAGGTTATACCGAGTACTAACAATTCATGCTGATTTGTTATCATTTATTAATCTATAATAGCTTTGCAGTAATGCGAGTTTCACATGTGTTGCGAATATAATATAATCAATTATGCTATGCGCATGCGAGATTTATATTTCTTCTAAACACCCGAAACGCTTTTAGTTGGATAAAACTTGTTACATCAAACTCGACTTGGTATTTAATCAACATTTAATTAATACATACCCATAAAACACAAAACAGTACGTAAAAGAAGGCAGGACGGAAATGAATCAACGTCAATATTACAATGAAACACAGATTCAGCGGATATATTATGAATCACCGTATAAAATCCTGGACACATGCATAATTTCATAAAACCCATTTGCAAAATTGGCTCCTATATGAAATGCGAAATACTTAAAACTTTTGTCTGACCACTGCGCCAGCAGCACATGAATGCGAAGGCCTGACAGATAAGCAACAGTTCCTCCGTGAAGTATATACCTCCGCGATGGAACTTGGAACGATGCCATGTGGAATTCACAAACCGCAACGATGCCATCGCTGCGGCTGTATTCACTACAGCACACATACGTAATATCTAGAGAACACAGGCCCTATCACTGTTCACGCAATTAACTGAAAAAAGAAAATAGAAACTAACCAACAATTCACAATGAACAACCAAAACGAATCAACAGACAAACAAAATCAACATGGTCAGACAACAATATAATGGTTTACGAACAAAATAAAATCTCGGTCTTGGTATCGATCAATCGCTTAGCAATACAAAGGCAATCGAATAGAAACATTAACAATAGCATGGCTGGTTGCAAAATGATCCAATACATCGAATGAGAGCAATACTCAAAAAGCAAAGGCGATCGATACACAATCGTCTCGTTTATATCTTAGTAAGGACCCATAAAATGATCTTTCGATTGGCTAGAAGGAACGGGCGGGTAACAAACTAATCATAATCGAAACACTACAAGATACAACCACTAAATCAGCCGTAAACGACCGATACCATGATAAAATCTGTATACCCTTGCGTCTGTTTTATGAAGGTCTGTTAATATTTTATGGCAAGTATAGTCGTTACGGTACGATTGATGATAGATGTGTGAAGTACTATTTACAACACGATTTTGAATAGGATGCCAGTACTGATTTGTTTTGGAGGAAGATGGGTTCAGAGAATGAGAATTTCAATGCGATTAATGGCAATACTGGGACAGAATGTTCTTAATCTGTGATGGATAAAAGAAACTGAGCTGCTACAACAGAGGTGGAATACGATGCCGATATTCTAATTCAAAAATAGTGGAGTGTGACATATCAAGTATACAAATATCATTTCAACGTACTTTTGATGTAGTACACAAAGTTTTCATAAGTGTCCTCATAACAACGAACCGATAGCCAATACAGTAATAGTCAGTACTCTTTGATTGAGGTCTAACTATAAAGTCCCGCCAAGGCATAGCCATGTATTTGTCCTTTGACAAATAAACCGCATAGATGATGGTTAGAGACTAAATTAAGACCTTCATGATTAAGGAACCTTGAAGTCGAAAACAGCTCAATGATTCTTCTAGTATTTGTAATATTTAAGATATGCAGTAATTACTAAAAGATTATTGCTGATTACTCTCTTATTTCTACAATAAATTAGTAGTTCATAAATCGTCATAAAATGTTACGATTCTTAAAGAACAAAAAAAATTATGAAGATTTCAGATTCTTAAAAGCATAGCTGCTGCTTAGCGGAGCTCACTTTTAGGATCGCGATTCTTTCTTAACTGTTATCGATACGTTTAATAAAAAGTCAATTTAAAAATCTCAAATTCCTTCTTGCTCATTATGGCGATAAGTTTTGTCTTATTACACCACTGAGCGGTTGAAGGACGCAATAATTGTCTTCTTTTATCTAAAATTATATTGTAATATAATAAACACGTAACTACATATGTAAATCCTATGGCATTTGTAAATAAGTTTCCCTTTGAAAACACGATTCCAATTTCCAACGAGCTACACAGTCTGGTACTACGTCCTTGAATCAGATCCTTTCACTTTTACTACGGGCCGATATGGCACACATTTATTCTACGGAATGGGCTTACAGAAAATACGCTTCGTTCAATTAGTAATTTTCACAGTGAACACAATAAATAACTTTCCAATAAAATATACAGAAAATACGCTTCGTTCAATTAGTAATTTTCACAGTGATCACATTAAATAACTTTCCAATAAAATACGAAATACTTTTCAATAAACATTTTGGGATATCATAGACAGAAGGTATTGCTGTAAAGTATGTTAATTCAGTTTGATACATTTTAATTTATTTTTAGTAAACAAACACACATATGCTACCATAATTTCGACAAATATTGATAACGGCCTTAAAAGATATATTGTGGTAGTCAATGTCAGCAATCGACGACAAACAAATAGATTTAGGCACTAACAAATCAAATATCCACTTCAGTCAGAGCATGACAAGTTTTGAGTCGGCACCACATAGGTAGCGAGTATGAAACAACAAACTTTTCTTGCAGTTCAATACCATATTTGAACAGTGTCTGTACATTGTGCTTAATATTACCCAAGTCCTGTCTAGCCATAATGATAAAAAACCGGACAAGTGTGAGTTGGACTCGCGTACCGAGGATTCCGTACAAACTTGTAGGTAAGGTAGCTAAGTGTATAACTGCAATATATATAATACCAGCCCTGTATTATATACTGTCCCACTGCTGGGCGTGGGCTTGCACGGCATTGATTATCAATATCGTTCACTTTAACGGTGAAGGAAAACATGGTGAGGAAACCTGCATACCTAACAAGTTCTCTGAATTTCGAAGGTATGTGAAGTCTACCAACCCGCACTAGGCCAGCGTAGCGGACTAAGGCCTAAACCCCCTCAGTAGGTAGTCTACTACTTTCCTCACCATGTTTTCCTTCACCGTTAAAGCGAACGATATTGATAATCAATACACACGTAACTTTGACTATATAACTACAATAGTTTGCCAAATTTAATAAGTTAATAAAATTTTATAAGTTTGTAATAGTAAATTTGCTTTCTTTTTATTAAGCTACATATTTACTGTTTTCAGATTTTTTCCATATTCTGTAAGACCTTCCTTCTGGCCAAATTTCATGATTCTAGATCAACGGGAAGTACCATATAGGTTATGATTCCTTTGCAAAATCGCAAAATAAACGGTCATATTTTTTATCGCGTTGACTTACAAGTTTGATTTGTTCACAGTTGAGAGAGCCCGTACGCCCTAATATTTGACAAAAAATTCAACTCGATATATCTACGCGTTTCTGAGGAAAAGGGTCTTGACACACTGACAGACGGACGGACAACAAAGTGATCCTATAAGGGTTCCTTTTTTCCTTTTGAGAACGGAACGGAACCTTAAAAAGGACTTCCATGACAATTTTGATAACAAAATTACATATTTCTTATTTGCAATGACCAGTGAGCGTGATAAAATCACATATTACTTCTGGATTTTCAAACCATTACTTCAATAATAAAAACAATGAATACTTTATTGTTATGATTATTCGAACACCATAAACAAAGTTTCAGATTTTGCTTTCTATGTCGCTTTATAAAAAATTACCGCAAAATTATGCTCAAACCAAAATGACGATACAACTTTATATTTATTTACGAAAGGAAAGCAACACACGCTTGAAAGATGTTTAAACAAGTTCTCGCAAACACGCCGCGGCTTATACAAGGACTCAAATGCTGAGGATAAAGTTTTGCATCCGAGCCATTGTCACTTATACAAACCTTTAAATTTGATGCGGTAATACACGTGTTAAGAGAAATGTGAATGTATGTCAAAACTATGCTGAGTTTTGAACAAAATTATAACAATTTTACTCTCATATGTAGGAGTCCGTTTGGATGGGTACCTCCGCAATGCTTATTTCTACCGCCAAGCAGCAGTGTGCATGCACTGTTGTGTTTCGGTTTGAAGAACATTGTAGCCAATGTAACTAGAGGACATAATGAGACTAAACATCTTATGTTTCAGGATGACGAGCGCAGTAGAATGCCACACAGTACTTTGTAACTCAAGGTGCTGGATGGTGCTTCTACTGTTTATGGGCGGTCGTATCGCTTACCATCAGGCGAACGGCAAACCTGAAAATTCTCAATAAGAATCTCGAGGGTATGTAAAGTCTGCCAACCAGTACTAGGCCAGCGTGATGGACTAAGTCCTTTACCCTCTCATTAGTAGAGCAGGCCCGTGCTCAGCAGTGGGCAGTATATAATACAGGGCTGATTGTATTGCATAATATATTTAAAGACTTGATGGCTCACTTTACTCAGAAAATAGTTAATACGAAGTTTTGGTGTATAGATCTGTATTGTAATGATATGGGTACAATATGTTAAACCTTTGTACTACGTGAAAGTAGCCTACATAACTAGATTCTATTAATCACAGTTAATAATTGTTGTTTTGTGACATTCGATTTAAAGAAGTCCGAACTCGAATGTCAGTAAAAATGGTAGACACGATGATAATTGTGTTACATCGTTTCATTATCGTTTTTATCACCTATTTATTCTGTCTTCATAATTTGTTGTTATAATGGTACTGAAGCTGAAGGTGTTATTTAGGAAACAAATATCTTTTAACTACTTTTAAAAAAGCGCTTAGAATTCTCTGTGGCTTGCGAATGAATCGCTTTCCAAGCCGTGTGTTTTGGAATTCAAAATATTCACGTTGGATTGCCGGAACATTTATAAAACACATACATTTCAATGGAATACCGCGAGCAGTGATTAAAAACGCTCCGCCGATGCCACAAAATCCGTAAAAACTAAAACAATTGTTGGAAAAATTGGCCGCTCTTTATTTCGACGCCGGCCACAATAGGCTTAACAAAAACAGGAATCACAAATTCATACGCGATTGTGGGAAAATTGCGTTATTAATCCATAAAATGGACACTGTCTGATTTTTATTTATCAAAAAACTTAAAAAAATATGAATGCGTTCTTTTTTCAAATATAAATATTTGATACAACCGTCGGTCGCTGTCGGGTCGATGTTTTGTTAGGCCTTTCTACCGGCGACAAGTGCCAGACACAAACTCACCCATTCATCACGGGAAACTTTTAAAAGCCTCGTGTTGCCGTTCACATGATTGATAGATTGAACAATTAACGCTTCAGCCTCCAACATTTTATCATAATGTACAGTGAGCAGCATAAGTGGTTGAACAAAATTTCAAATTCCTCTATAGGCGTTAAGTTTACTGAAACATATTTTTTCTTCGTTAAACGTACAGTAAATATCTTTTGCTTAATTTTTGTAAAGACAAAAAATTTAAATTTTGATTTTTTCAGATACTTATGCTGTTGACTGTGCACCACGTGCATTATTTTAAACTTTTTATTGTTTAATTGTGGCACGTGCTCATCGAATAAGTGGAATTTATAACTTAAATAATCCAATAGCCATTAATGGGATGTGATAATTTCGGCTTATTTAGTAATTACACTGTGCATTTTATTGAAATAAGATTAATTTTAATAAAGTGCTATACAAAAGTAGTTCTATTATACATACATTGTTACTTCCATTAACAAATTGAATTTCGTATCCATTACTTTACCTATCAAAAACCATTTATTCGATGAAGCCTGAAGCATCTCCCGGCTCATAAATTGTAATTACACCTTCCGCTCATGAGTCTTAACTTTTTTAGCCGAAACCCATTTAAGAGAGGAGTGCGGCCACATTTTACATATTAGAAGGTGATTTGCATTAAATCGTGTATTAGAGGCGATTGGTGCCGAGCGGCGCGCGGCGTCTCCCGCGTCCCACACACCCAACTACCCGACCGCCACCAAAATGCCTATCAGTGTGGATTTCGATAGCTGTTTCCGCGGTCCGGTCCACGCTACCAACCTATTGATTTTCTGGTCCGCTCGTCCGGAAGAAACCAATCACCTGGGCGTTGGGCCCATCGCAGCTCATACTCCAACGACTATTTATTTTTTTCTTTGGCTCAGTTTAAGTTTTCACGGATGGTATAAAACGTGACACATTCTTTCATTTTGTATTTTCATTTCACAGATGTTCGCATCACAGTACCGCGGAGATTGCTTTTGGTTCCGATGAGTACTCCTTATTTCATTTTGGTTTGAAATCTTTCTGAACAATTTCCAATAAATTTTATGTTTTATGCTAACCTTGTTATCGAATATGGATGTTTGACATTTTGTTTATTCTTACTATACATTTTTAGTTTGATAATCATTTAATATTTGGTTAAATAGACAGATTAATTTTTGTCACTGTTCGTTGTTATTAAAAGACTGATCGTAAATTCATCTACAGGTGAAAATTAAATAAAAGAATATACTTATTCATGAAAAAACTTAAGTAAAAGTATACATTTATTCCAATAATAATATAAGCCAGGTCAGCCAGGATGAACAATCGTAAAAGGATATATATCCATACACCGGTAATATCTCATTATAACATTTCAAACAAATACATAACTGAATCGTTGAAGATGCTTAAGTTCAAAATAGGTGCCGGTGTTTTATGAAGGTTGGAAGCGACAAAAAAGGCCAATGATAAATTCCCCCAGGCTCCGTCTGAACGTACGATATAGATAGGCATTCTTTGTTCGATCGACGGCCGAAGACTGATTGCACGCGGACGATACTCACCCGTTCACTCTACTGGCTTCACGAAGATATTTCATTACGAAATTCGTGAAATTGAATTATACTCCTAAATAGTTATAAGCAGGTATTTATTTTTACGTTTAGGGATACAGGTATGGCTAATAATGTAGATAATTTTAACCTTATATTTATAATATTTTTTTTTTATAAATGGTAAATTTCTTTACGATAATGTAAATTTGTTTTAGAAATAATATAACTGAAATGATCAATCAACGCGTGTTTACATTCAACAATTACAATTTTATTCCAAATTTACTAGACTACTTGATTACTAGACTTTACTATACTTTACTGGTGGTTGGACTCCCATATGTAAGAGTCCGTCTGGGTGGGTACCACCACAATGTTTATTTCTACCGTCAAGCAGCAGTGTGCATGCACTGTTGTGTTTCGGTTTGAAGGGCATTGTAGCCAGTGTAACTAAAGGACATAATGAGACTTAACATCTTATGTCTCAGGATGACGAGCGCAGTGGAATGCCACACAGTACTTTGTAAATCAAGGTTCTGGATGGTATTTCTACTGTTTATGGGTGGTCGTATCGCTTACCATCAGGCGAACGGCATGCTCGTCTCGTCATTCAATGCTATTTAAAAAAAAATAACAAAAAAAAAAACCACACGAATCGATTCCCAAACATGTTTTTCCTATCGTTAATGACAAATTAAATTAGTCCGAGCAATTCTGAATGCTAAATAAACACCGAAACTGTATCCATTGAGTTACGTCAGACACGAAACAAATATTCCACTGTGTCAATTCGTATCACATTAGTAATTAGAATACGCTGTCAACAAAAGCGGAACTAAGAGGCGGTTTAACTTAAGGCTATTAGCCAGCCGGGGTGTCTATTGTCAGCGCTGTTAATAGCATGCCTGTGGTAAGGACTGGACATCGGTTGCGCACGAATAATGCGCATTTATCATACGCCGATTGGTTCGCGTTTTTGCAACGATGTGTTATTACATTCATTTTAGCGGACTCTTGTCTGCTTTGTTTCGTTATGTTGGCCTATTTTGTCGCTTTTGTGTTTGTATTAGCTGTGAATATTATGTTTAAAAGAATTCATTTGCTAACCTGTTTAATGAGAAAAAAATATAAATATATTTCTCGGACGGACCGCATTTTTGACTATCTATGCCTCCTCCATATTTACCATTCCCGTTGATTGTTGTATCTGCATGAACCTGATAAGACTTTTTGAGTACTTTTAACACAAACAATATTATAATCTATGTAAATTTTCTTTGTTGGCTATCGAAATACAAATTTTTGACAATAATCACATGCACAGATAGATACATTAAAGAATAGTGACAAGCTTGATGGGCATTATAAATTAACAACATAAAAAATATAAAATTACGCTTAGGGGCCTATTAAAGTATATAGTGCTATATACGCCGACGCTGTGGGTAGCGGAATCCGCGCGATTCATCTGCGTGCTACTCGCAATTAGTCGTGAAAACTGTCCTAAGAAGTTCTTGAATCGTACCACCCGGTGGCAACGAATACCATATTATATATCTGAACAAGCCTTAAACACGACTAACCCGCCACATAAAACGTTAACTCTAGGCTCGCTGAGCCATTTAATCGCACTTTTAAACCGGTTATAAAAACCACCTTTTCAACCTTTTAGGGTTATGCTACGTATTCCTGAGCGCCCAGTCGCGGCTACCCTCAGGGGCACAAAATTACAGGCATACCTTGTTTGGCGAACAGCCTTTTTATTAGGGCCAACCCTCTATTTTTAAAGGAAATGTTAAATACACAGTTTTACGTTAACGTTTTTAGGTTAATGTCAGCTGTTTAATTTGATATGCGTTAAGCCGGGTTTATTTAAACTTTTATTAGAATACGTGTGGCTTGTTTAATATTCTTAAAATGTACTTATTTGAGGCTTTCAGTTCTTGTAATGGCTTGTTTAATATTTTCAAAGTTTCGTAAAGAAAACTATACAAAATTCGCCGCATGCAAGGGAAGAGTAAGTACAAATATAAATCTTTCAAGGGCTTAAAAGTTTCTTAACGGGCGTGGTAAGTGGTCTTAATGCGCGGTGTGCAAGGCGGCTCAAACCTCTTTGTATGATGCGTCTGAGCCTCCAGGCGGGCCGCGAGACTCATGTAAATTGAAAACGAAACATAAGCAACAATGTAAATTGTGTTTACTTCGAGCGTATCACTGGAAATATTTTAGAATTCAACGGCGTAATTATTCTTTGTTTCATGTTTTATTGATAATAATTATATTTTCTTTTTTTGTAGTGTAACGTCCTTCTGTATGGACACTTTTGAACTCAATTATGAATAAACAGTTCAATAATAATATTTTATGGCACTCAGCCATTACGATGATGACTGCATCGGTGGCGTAGTTGTATTGCGTGCTCTTGTAAGGTCTTGGTTTCGAATCCTGAGTCGGATTAATTTATAGTGGGTTTATCTATTTAATATCAGTCCGAAGCCTGGAATTCGTGCCCTGTATCGTAACTCTCATCATACTATAGGACAAAATACACACGGGGAAAGGAAGGTGAAGCGAAAGATGGGTGCAACAGTTTCACCGCTGTTTACCCCTTTGGGGATAAATAGGCATGAGATTGTGTTCACATTTGTGTGTTATAGCAATCAGCGCTAAACATAATGCATTTAACCAGTATTGAACGATCGTGACAGGCCTTACTCCACGCACACAAAGCCAATCATTACGCACCCTCGTTTAGTGAAAGGGTAGCCAGGCGTGTCACGGATGTCCCTACATGACATCTCATCGCCGGTACATCCGCTAATATAATAGGTCGCCAGATACCCTTATCGATCACAAATCAAATGATACTCCATAGATAGTTGGTAGATAGGTTGTGAATTCTAGGTCTATCGGTTTAATTCTAATCACTAGCCTTCAACCATCATCAGATTACAGGTCATGTTTGTCCATGGCTTAACACAAGTCTAATATAAATATGTCCATACTGAACGGTTAAAAGTGACCTGCACCCAGGACCTTCCTGTGATCTTTATCTAGTTCTTATTATTTCGATTAAGCGACTATCCATATTATATATTTTTTATTGCATTTAATGACGAGACGAGCATGCCGTTCGCCTGATGGTAAGCGATACGACCGCCCATAAACAGTAGCAACACCACACAACACCTAGAGTTATAAAGTACTGTGTGGCATTCCACTGCGCTCATCATCCTGAGACATAAGATGTTAAATCTCCTTATATCCAGTAGTTACACTGGCTTCATCGGAGAAGACCTCTCACCTTTCCATGGTCGGCGGCCGGGAGGCTTGGCAGGCGGTGGCCACTTCTGCGAGGTGGTCCGCTCGCAGAAGGAGAGTGCCGAGAGGGATCGCCAGCGCAGCGGTGGACGACTGACCGACGTCTCCCGCCCTGTGGGTTGGGGGCGTTTGGAGAATTCCACCACGGTATCCCCTGGCTGGCGTAAAAGGCGACTAATAGGGGCCACCGGGAGTCGTGGGTGGGCGGAAGAGCCCATCCACCTCTTAATTATTTTAGCCAACTTATATGTCAACTGACGTCGGGTCGTACGGCACGGTGAATCCAACATAACCGCTCAGTCACCCTCCCCTTGAAGGCTGAGCGGTAGTAATAATTCACTTGTGTTTTGGGTAATAATTCGCGTTGTATTTTGGGTGTCCACCAAATCACAACATTATGCTGAGTGGTCACCTACCTGTCACAGCCACGACCAGCTGGGGATACATTTAATATGTATTATATTTATTATTAGTTTTATTCTGTTATTTATTTTCTTGGCACTTTTTAGTTTTGATTCGTTTTTTATTATTCTTTGTTATGTTATTTCATGTTAATTGTTTTGTTGTGTTGTGAGTTGTGAAAAATAAATCGTTTTTCTTTCTTCTTTCTTTCTTTCTTACTTTCTCCGCGAAAAAGAAAGAAAAAAAAGTTACACTGGCTACAATGTCTTTCAAACCGAAACATTACAGTGCATGCACATTGCTGCTTGGCGGTAGAAATTGTTATTGCGTTGGTACCCACCCAGAAGGACTCTTACATATGAGAGACCTACCACCAGCTAACATCAGAATATAATATTTCGAATTAAATGGAATGATAAATATTAATACCGTTATTTTCGTTTATGGGGCAACCTAACTATTAAAACACAACAAATAAATCAACGAGCTGAGTAACAATAATTCGATTTTGAGATGAAATTCCCGACTGCAAGAAAAACGGGACGTCGCGTCTAATTCATTTGTAGAACAATAGGCTAATATCTCAAAAGGTTTTCCTTAAGTCTCGAACCGATTGAATTTAACTGGAAGCTGAAATAGGCTAGTTTGAATTTGAGGCGCTTGCTTCATTAACTGAACTTAAGTGCCATTTATTTTTTTTCGCCTTTAACACTTTCCGCGTATGACTTTTCAACGGCAGTTTTTCTATTAAGTACTGGTTTTCTTTTGTGCTTCGTTTTTCAAAACTGAATAAAAAATGTTAACTTAAGATTTTAATTGGCTTTTTAACATCATGTGGGGTCTAAAGGCTACTGCGTCCTTTTTTTTTTTTTTTTTTTTTTTCGCGGGGAAAAACGCGTTATCGCTACCACCACCGGGGGGTGAGTGGGACGGTTATGTTGGTTTCACACAGTCTTACGGCCCAATGTCGACACTCGGGAGTATAGCTTCATCCGAGCGAGCATTGGACCGAGTCCCTAACGCTATGTACACCCTACACTGGCATACCAACCAAAACCCGCGGTGGCCTTCTTCGGCGCGTATGGGACGGCCCCGGGGTATCTTGTTGCACTAAGATAGCTGCACGGGACCGCCCCTGCGTAATGCCGCATTGCGGCCCCTCTCTAATCAGGGGGGGCTCAGATGCCCCCGAACTCTAAAGGACGCCTATGGCGTCTACGACAGCGGGAGACCAACCACCCGCATTGTCGTCCACCTTGAAGTCACTAAAATTGGAGCGAGCAGCCCCCCACTGCTCACCCCGTGACTTTCTCCAAGCCCCATTTAGTCGCCTCTTACGACAGGCAGGGGATGCCGTGGCGGAATTCTCTAGATGCCCCCGGACCACAGGGCATGAGGCACCAGTCAATCGTCCACCCGGCGCCTCCGTCTTCTCCTCTGGCTGCGGGCGGGATCGTTCTGCTCACGATCCCGCTCGGCACTCTCCTTCCGCGAGATGACGCACTCGCAGAAGGAGGATATCGCTCGCCATGACCTCCAGCCGCCGACCATGGCGCACACCACGGCCGGCAGCGAGAGGTCTCCTCCGACGATTGCTCTAAGAGCGCTGCGTTGAAGGTCCCAGGCTGGGCACTCCTCGAGAGTGTGTTGGACCGTGTCCTCGCGACCGTTGCCACAATGGTGGCACACGGCGGACACCTCTTTTCCGATCCGACACAGAAACGAACCAAAACACCCATGGCCCGACAGCATCTGTGTCAGACGGAATGTCGGCGCGCCGTGGCGCCTGTCAAGCCATCTTGAGAAGACAGGTCGCACTGCCGTAACAGTCCTCAAGCCCGCACTCGGGCTCTCCAGTCTGGTATGCCACTCCTCTACGGCGGCTCTGCGGATGGAGGCCAATTGGGCTGTGACCTCCCTCGGAGCCGGTCTTCGCCCGAGACGGGATGCCTCCTCTCGCCAGAAAAATACTGATGAGAGGTATTTGGCATCCAATTCCCATGGCAAAATACCGGCCAAGACGCAGGCCGCCTCATGGGAGATCGTGCGGTAGCCCCTTATGAGTCGCTGCGCCACTAAACGCTGCGGCTTGCGCAGTAGAGTGGCGCATCGAGCATTCAGGACTTGGCCCAAACAGGACAACCGTATAGAGCCATGGACCGCACAACTCCAGCGTACAAACTTCGGCAAGGGGTACCGGGACCTTCCAAGTTTGGCAGCAGGCGTCCAAGCGCGCAAAGGCTACTGCGTCCTAACAATATTTAACTACTACAGTATTATTAGTAATTTTTAACCTTTAATGGACATTAGTAAATAGCCTTGCTTACAACTTTTTAACGGTTACGGATATTTTTAAAATAACCTACGGGTTAGTCCAAGACTGTATGTATTTTTAGTGGCTTATATGCATGATAAATATCGAAAAAAAATTTTTTTTTACAATTTTATAATAATATTAATAGCATGACCAGTTGAAGACTAGTAATTACAATGAGCCTGTCAGATATATTTACAGATACGTATAAATATATTATGCAAAAATATACTCATAAAATACAATTTGTATGTTATTGAATGTGGATAGAAGAAAGAGTGCTGTCGGTGATCGGTCTGTTGTATGCATGCGAGCGGTGGCGGCGCTCGCCTGATTTTACTGCTTTTAATATATTTGCATAAAGGCATACAATTCAAACAGTCTGAGCATTTAATTATGATCAATATCTGAATTATTGCTTTTACAGTTTCGTTTTTATTGATGTTCATCTGGCATTGTATTATTTATCGCTTTTCATACAAATAAAGTAGTGCCGTCAGTTTTGTTGAATATGCGTAAACAGAAAGACGAGTCATTATTCCGTTTAAAAAAACTATTTATAAGCATTATGTATTTTAGTTTATACAGGAGTTTATTATTATAAAGTTATTGTAACCAATCCCAGATTCGTTTGCATAGACTCGCGAGATTCGAGATAAGAGTCTTTCACATAGCACTCAATTTCATACAGATTAAATTAAATCGATAACTATTCAGTCGCGGACGATTCGGTTATATCAGAAAATTTGAAATCTTCTGGCTACCGCGAGCGCGCCACCTTATTTTACCGCCAAGCGTTTTGAAATTTATTCTTGAATATTCTTCTCAAACCTTCAAAGAAGCTTTACATTATATTAACTACGTATTGTTTTCTTTTATAATAATGCTGAATGAGTAGCATTAACAATTCAAAGTTTTAATTAAGAACTCTCTCAATCCCGCTTTGTAAACAAAATATTATATCATCAACATTTTTTTGTCATAAATTGTAATGTTGAAAAATAAAACTACTTTTTAATATGAGTAGTTTAGTTATTACTGTTATTATACTACCGAATACCTACACAAAATATGTTAACGAATCTAACAACCTGTGTATAAAGCGATAACCAACTCCAGTTATTCCTCGTTCATTTGTAGTTTATTTGTTTACAAACATTCGGTCTCGGTGAGAGGGAAACCAGTTCACTCTCGATCTTAATTATTGTCCTCTCCGCATAGCTGCCGTTAACATTCACTAAGCCTTGTCAGAAAGTTGGACCGAGCGATGGCAGTAGGATGACCACAGCTTATATAAACCATCTATCAACAGTTTGAGCCAGGGCAAACATTGTGCTATTCCGCTAATTTAATACGAGAGTATGGATGTTTGAATAGTTGCTCAAAATGTGATATTAGGTAACAATGTGAGATTTGATTATAAATATGGTAACGGGTTACTGATAGGTAATACACTGATAATAAATACTAATATACTGATAATATAGTCGGTATTGTCCATAAAATAGTAAACGATTTATTTTATAAAGATTTTATTTCCATTTCGATTGTAGATTTTCCGTGCATGTTACATACAAGTGCCAAATTCTGGGTCTGATAATAAGTATTGGAAGTTTGAAATGATTTTTTATTATTTTGACATGGCTTGTAGCGATTATAATATAGATAATAGTTTATTTAATAATGTCATATAATAAATTCACACTGCATTCCATAGAAGACAATACGTCCATTACATACATTTTAGTAGAAAATGTACCTTTCTTGCGGCTGGAGTTAGTACCCAAACGCTCGTGGATTGACAGGCAGCCTCAGGATTAGTTTCGTTGTTGTGAATTCGCAGATTGCCCGACTTTGATTCACACCCTGCTTCAATATAAACGATGGACACATTGGCTCGATTACTACGCAAATTGATTGCGCTTCACACTCACCTGATATCACAAAGGCATTGTTGTCAATGTCGTTGAATATTCGTAGGCCATGTTGACTTACTGTTGGTAAAATTACCTTTTCGGTGTGTTATATTTATTTTGATTGCCACTAATAAATTAAGTGTTTGTATTAATGTTATTAGGAAAAATATCAATGTTTATTTTATGCACTAAAGTTTATAACGTAGTCTATAGTTAACATCATATTTAAGCTTCTAAGACGTAGTTTCTCCAAAACATAATTGAAAATGTATTTTAACAAGAATCTTGTAGAAAGGCGGAGAATTTGATTTAGCAAACAGACAAGCTCGTAGTAGAAAATGAACTTCGCTAGTACATTGGAGGCATGTACCCTTCTATTGACGTACAATATCCCACGAGCAATATCTCCATTCTCCACGCTGAAGGGCAAAAGAGTCTGTAAAGAATTCTTCGCGGTATTGTTGCAGTCCCTTTGCCAAGAAAGGCGAATTAGTTTAAAATACATATAAATTCTTTTTGTTGAGGAAATGCTGTAAAGTTCGATATGTATTTTTTTGCATTGAAAGGACACAATATGTATGAGAATATGGATGTAATGGAGTTGATTCTGTAACGTAATTAACAATTGTTGGAGATACTTAATATTGATCAAATCTCAATGTTGTTAATAAATGAGTTTCGTGCAAATTTAAATTAAACACGCGATGTCAATCATTTTGTATCCTTTACACAACTTTTCATAAAGATAGACGTAAAATATACTACGACTTTTAACTTAATATCCATTAGTAGCATGCTTAAATTAAATACTGGTGAAAGTTTCAATTAATTTAGATTTGGATTTGATATGAATGATACCACAGAGAAATGATTTTATACACCAATTCCGATTGCTGTTTTGGGTAATTTTATAATACAGGACCCTTTTTCGAGATCAATGTTCTCTGTATATTAAATTATTGGGTGAAAAATCATAAAGTTTGTATAAAGTTATACTTATATTTTTAATATCTAGACGACATTCGTCGACTTCCTCGTTTGCGTAGTTTATTGCGTGCGCTATACGATACCTGCGGTCCTGGGTTCGAATCCCGGGTCGAACAAATTAATATTAGGTTTTTCTGCTCATAATCATAATAGCCTAGAGACTGGATTTTGTACCCGATGTCGTAATAGACTAGCCTCTTATCACATCATGGGACGGAACACATACGGCGGCTGAACTAGTCGTGCCTCTGCCTACTCCTTCGGGGTAAAAGGTGTGAGAGTATGTGCGTAGGGGAGACCGGGGATGGTTGGCGATAGGGGCAGGATGAATAATCGTCAATAACTCGAGCTATTTTAAAGTATTGCGTTGCCCTGATATACACGAAAAACCGTTAACTGTTTACGAATCTTTACCCCAAACGCGGCACCGGGGGCGTACGTAATCCGTGAGAAAAAACCATTTATCGAAAAATGATACCTATGAGTAATTCTTTACCTCTTAATATTATTTGTATGAAAGCCTTTATACTCGATGCTATGTACTTTCAAGCAATTTAAAGTAAGACTTTGGTTATTGATGTTTATTTTAGTGTAATTTTTTTTATACTTCGACACAGTTTTGAGGTACTCACATGTAGTTGAAATTTAAAAATGTTGTTTGGGGCTTGTAGACAAACTTTGTATTGGGGCTAGTTGACTACCTAAAAAATGTACTACGAAATAGTCGAAATATTCTTCACATGGAATAAAGTGAGTTTTTTGTCAAATTTATCAAAATGTTGTTATTTTGAACCCATGTGGATTTACAAAATGACAACTCATCGAAACAGTAAACCATCTGCTGGTGGTAGGATTTTTGTTTCCGCCCAAGTAACGAATATCGTACAAAAAGTGAAAAATTATATGTAAATTACGTAAATGTCACTGACAATTTGTCTTAATAAGGCACATTGATAGTAGTAAATAAGTATTTGTTGTGTTTTATTCTATTTTACTGCCGTATTTTATACCAATCACTTTGTAGGTCAATTTACCCCAAGTGAATAGTCCACCAACCCCTGGCATGGGGTAGGTTGACATGATTTTCTTGTTCCACAAAATGGCTTTTGTACACTATGTTATAAACAATCGCGAGGTTTTTGGTATTTCTTTCGAAAGCTTATTAGTTTACCTATCGAACCTATAGGATTTTTTGGCATCGTATATTAAAACAAAAAAATTATAAGCGTCGAAGCCGAAAATTGGTTAACAATCCCCGGTCTCCCCTACACGAAAAAAATTAAACTAACTTTTAATATTATAACTGTTTCTTAATATTCACAACGGTGTTGTTGTTTGTTTATTTCAACACCGAATAAACAAAAAGTATAGTACTCTTTAAATTTAAATGTCCTCGTTTTATTTGCCTAGCTTTGCGCCACAGCTTAAACCGCAGACGACTCTCATTATTCATTATGGTTTTCGCTATAATATTAATTTAATTTCGTGGTTCCGAGCCAAAAATAATTAATAATATTAGTTAATTGTCAATTTGAAGAATGCAATTTTCAATTATGTGCAATAAAATTGTTAATGTTAGGTAAGTTATGTAAATCCTTATTTTGAAATATCACGTTGCTCTCATTTTTCAAATGCTTAGTTGTTTCATAGAAACTCTTTTTTATTAGACATCAATACCTACCTAATATTTTATTTTTACAATATCCATGGTACTTTTTTGAAATAAAATTCTATTTTAATTGATGAACTTTTGATTTGAAAGCCGAATACTTTATCTCGTGTTACGTGTGTTTTGCTAGGAATAAAGCAATAAAAATACTCTCTATGTTATAAACCTTGATACAATACATTTCCCTGGGAATAAACCACGGGCTGGTAGGCGGACGATGCAATGTGATTTAAGTTTATATTTAAGTTTTTTATCACACAATGAATTCCTAAGACTGCCTCGGTGGCGTAGTTGTATTCTGGTACGACTGCAATGCTGAGGTCTCGGGTTCGATTCCCGGGTCGGGCAAAGTGATATTGAGTTTTTCTATTCAGTATCAGCTCGGAGTCTGGAATTTGTGCCCGATATGGCAATAGGCTCGCCCCCTATCACAACATGGGACGGAATAACGGCGAAAAGTGGGTGCACTAGTTGCGCCTCTGCCTACCCCTTCGGGTATAAAAAGGCGTGAGTGTATATGTATATGAATTCCAATTTCAAGTCATATCGTGGTAATGTTGGTAATTAATAAAACAATCAAAGTAAACATTCGTTTCTATCAAAGACGGTTTAAAAGGTTATTTAAATATCTCACCAGCAGGCGTAGTGCCGTTGCATATTTAATGCTTTAGATTCCGTTTCACTTATGGCAAGAATATTTTATATCTTGAATGTGATCTGCCACATTTTATTTCTGTACTTTTTAATTATTCACTATCAATACACGATCAAGCATTTTACTGTTCCATTTTCTTTCTATATTCGTCGTGAGACTGACCTTTGAGTGTTTTTAATATTAAATATGCCTTCACATTATTACTTTGTCTTTAAAATTATTCAGTGATATTGGACACGTGAAATGTGTTGATAACTATTTTAAGATTGTGAGATTAGGATTTTTCTGCAATGAATGAGAATTTAAATTGGGAATTATCTGTAACTAGAAATAGAACTGTATAAGAATTTTGGATGGTGGGGTTTTTAATACATCAATGGGATGGTGACATTCAGTGTTTGATAGTTAACCAAATAGCTTTTAGGACATCGTTCATTCTACAAAGTCGTCAGTTTGGTATTGTAAGTAACTAAATAATTAATATTAAAAGATTGGTGTCCGCTTTTTGTATGGGCGCTGGGCTTTAAATTCTGACCAGGCTCAAATTTTAGGGATATTATAGGGGCACACACACACACAGACACACGACACACGGCAAAGTAACAACTAATGCACCCTTTTTTCTCCGTTATTCCCTCCCATGATGCGATAGGGGGCGAGTCTTTTGCCATATCGGGCATAAATTCCAGACTCCTGATACTGAATAGGAAAATCTTATGTCACTTTGCCCGACCCGGAGATCGAACCCAAGACCTCAGCATTGCTGTCGTACCGTAATACAACTTCGCCATCGAGGCAGTTACCACCTAATAATAGTACCAACTATCCGCACAATGCAATACTGCACAATGGTTCGTCGTATGAAACTCGTTCCTTGCGTTTTTGAAGTTGCTGAATCGAATACGGAGCTTTGTCCGCAGGCAATCTGTCGTAGAATCTCTCGTACTCGCAAATCGCAACCACTAATCAGTTGGACACTAGTATAGTAATATCGAGTTTTATACTGCGCTTTGGGTGAATTTGGCCACTTTAATGTTATGAGTGTCAGTTGAATACACTATTAATACACACTAAGCTGGTAAATTCAATTTTATTAAAGATCACATTGTCTTAGTACTCGTAGGTATACGAAATTCGTGTAAATATTAAATATTTTTTTATTGCCGGGCAATTTTCCTTAATAATTATTATAATCAATACAAACAGTTTATGCAACGAATACAACCTATTACTCGGATAACATTATTAGATGAAGTGAAACCACCTGGTTGTGTTAGGGTAAAAGAAGTAAAAAAATATATATTATAATAAACCAGTCCTAACAATGTTGACAAGGAGAATGTATTATAAATAACCCAAGTGTTCCCATACATCCTCATCCATGTCTATCTCCGTACGAAACTATGTGTATTAGGGAAATAATCTATTATTAATCCTCTGGAATGTCGAGCCAATTAAATGACGTTCATGCACTAAATTGCCACTAGAATTCTTAAAAATTATTTATTCGGATTATCATCCGTATCAGATCCAGTATTTTGAGAGTCAAGTCGATGCTCGAATTACTACACTCGATTAAGTTATTTAAGGATATAAACTAGGCAAATATATATACTATAATATATAAGGATATAACCACAACTTTGAGTGGAGTTAAATGCTCTAAGAACCGTAAAGATTTATGAGCTTAATACAATACATTTGTCGATTCAATTGAAAATTATTTCTCCTCTCTATTTCTCTCGATTGATTGGAGTTCGCTGTGCAGTTTCCAACGTTTTTGCTTTACGAGACAAAGTTTGAGCCGATTGTGGAGGTAATAACCGACTAAAGCTGTGATTCCGCAGGACGGCAGACGGCTACGGCAGATGGCAGACGGCAAATGCTGTCGGACGTCATTTACCGTCGTATAGGTTTCGAAGCTGACGGCAAATGCTGTCGGACGTCACTTGCCGTTGTATAGATACAACTGTTTTTACCCCCTTAAGGGTTAAATTTCTCAAAATCCCGTCTTAGTGAGCACTTACGTCCTAGAACGAACCCCCATGCAAAATTAGAGACTCCTAGCACTTGTAGTTTCTGAGATTTCGTCATGAGTGAGTGAATGATTGAGTGACCGTTCGCTTTTATGTATATATTAGATAGACTTGAAGAAGGCTCTTATAAAACTTTGATAAAAACACTAGAGAAAATTAGTAAAAAAAAAACTCGCTTTTACGCCTGTCAACACGTCCATAATGTAGAACTGCAACGGCAGTACTATGTTACTTCGGGAGTGCCGTCTGCCGCTACGCGTCAACTCAAGTGACGTCCTGCCACGCGTCATATGCCGTCGTGTGCGAAATTGGTCTCATACAATTTAATACTGCATAGTAGTGCCATCTGCCGTCGTGGCACATGATGTTGCCGTCTGCCGCGTTCTGCGGAATCACAGGTTAACAGTTTTCAGACTTTATCGGACCTGGAATAATCCACTCCCCATAAACTACTCTGGAATTTGCAGATTTTTAAGGGCGTTTTTCTTTGAACTTTTCATTGCTGGGTGGACTTTTTCTTCGGTTGTATTTAGTTTTGGTGGTGGTTTATATGCAAGGCATTTAGGCCAAGGTATCTACTGAATTTTACTTATTATTTTTAAATTTACGGCTAAACACTTCACATCTAAATTACAGTATGCCATTTTATATGTAGGAAATATTTTAACCAAAAACTAAATTAACAGACTTCACCTACATAATCTTTAATTTAATTAAATAAATTACATTAAGTAACCGTATCAAACGGTTGGCGCGAGTTCCATTAGCCGCGGATCTCTGATTTTATTGTCTCGGTTTTCTTATCTAATTCCCTCTGGGTGTAGCTCTTGAAGAGACGCTTATCTCACTAGCGGTCTACCATTTATTACTCCTTTTTATATAAAAAATAATCACTCGTAAGTCTCTGTGGAGCTTGATAAATAGCTTTTATTTTTTTCCTGATGATCCATGGAAATCGTGTTGAGGTGTTTTAATTCAGCAATTTATTTGTGATATTGTCGCGAAAATGTAGTAAAATACCACGGTATTGCACTACATTTACTACATTTTATATATTAATTTATTTATTTTCTATTTATCTTGTTCATTTTATATATTACATTTTCTATTTATATTGTTCATATTTTGCTCGATTTTATATATTTACTACATACTTGAAAGATACTAATGTTATGATATATGACACAACATTAGTATGTTTAAAGTACCATTAGGTACAGGTAATAAAGAAAAGACACCAGAGAAGAAACTAATACGTTCTTACGAAAAGTGTTTGTTTACTTAGATTGCATCTCAAGCGGTTATTCCTCGTCTGCCATTCACCAAAATCCGTCGGTTTCACATCCAATCTCTTATCATTATCTTTATCCTTTAAAATCTAGGCAATTTGGAGTGTAACTACCGTTGCATTGTAACAAAATGGGACACCCCTCCTCCGCAATCCCCGTGGCAACATTTACGCTGATTACAATGTCTATCTCCCCCTTAACGTGTATGGGTAAAGCCTGAAGCAGGCGCTTTTGGCGCATTTAATTCGCAAATTATTGCTGATAGCCATGAACGATAGTCCTTGCCCGTATAATCGATTTTTTCAGTCATAATAGGCTTGCCTATCATGTATTTAAAGATTCCAATAGGCTAGGTTCCTGTATTTGATTTTGTACATGATTTTATACGTTACAGAAAACATTACGAAAATAAAATTCTTCTGTGAAATTAGCATCAGAATTGGTGGGAAAATAAAGCAGTTATTCGTATTAAAAATAATATTGTAAGCAAAAGTGGAAATGTGGTAGGGTTATCGCGCTATCTCTCTCTCTCTCTCTCACGCAGGTAGCGTTATGTGACGTCACAGTTTGCTATTACTGTTATTTCACAACTACCCTTTCTAACTTCCAAGCTTTATAACTTACTTGGTGTTGCTTGCGGCTTCGCACGCACGAAAATACTTTCTTGCTATAATGGTCATCCAAATCCAAGTTTCTGCGGTTTCTTCTAACAAACATCCAAACATTCGAATATTTTCAGACGCTTTCGCATTTATAATATTAGTAAGAAGTAAGATAAGATTTTTCAATGTATGATTTTGTAATTGTTGTCCATTACATTTTGGATGATAAACCTACATTATAAATATAGTTTTAAAAAGTGGTCAACTATCTTATTGTTTCGAAAAATATCACATCCTGATATATACCGAACTGATTACAATGTTTGGTAGGTATGGCGACATTTTAAGACCCTGAGAAGGTTAGGCTACTTTTATCCTGGAAAAATATATAGCGGGACATTTATCTCGGAAAAACTTCCACGCAGGCGAAACCGCGAAAAAAGGTAATGGTAGATATTATTGCATACATATACAGTCACGCGTTTTATCCCTGAAGGGGTAGGTAGAGGCGCAACTAGTGCACCCACTTTTCACCATTATTCCGTCCCATGATGTGATAGAGAGCGAGCCTATCGCCATATCGGGCACAAATTCCAGACTCCAAGCTGATACTGAATAGAAAAATTCAATATCACTTTGCCCGACCCGGGGATCGAACCCGAGACCTTAGCATTGCAGGTCGTACCATAATACAACTACGCCAACGAGGCAGTCAGACAGTAGATATTATTATTTTTTTTTCATTATGAGAACTTCAGATGAAATACAGTACCATAACTCTTCTGCGCTGTCTCAAATTGCACCTAGTTTTCTTTTTATTTCTTGGCACCATAACTCTAGCCCTAGAAAATTATAAACTAATTTGAACTTACTTAATTACTTGAACCGAATTTGAATTACATACTAATTTATTTAATTCCACGTTAAATAAATATTACGAGCTTTTTGTATTGTTTTTTAGTTGAACTACAGTTTAGATAAATTTTACACTACTTGACCTAGAGAATGGTCTCAAAAGGTGGCAAAACCAGACTCCGCGCCGCGGGGTGTACTCGAACAGTCCCCGGGGACGCTCTCAGCTCTACTAACCTTCAAAAGATATCCATTTAAAAAGTGAACACATAAATCAATTTGCCGAAGCTATTTGAAGAGTATTTTTCTTTTTCAGTCATAAAGTGTGCAACGCTTTTAATAAAAAATGGTCTAAATATTATTGTATAATAGCACTGATGCATTATGTCTGAGTAATATAATAACTGACAACTAATATTAAAATAATGATGCCACTCTCTTATCTAAAAAAAACTCATTTATAATGACAGAAAGGAAATTAATTAATTTAACAGAAAACAAAAAGAAAAACGTACAAAGCCGAAAGGCAAATGGAAATGCAAGTAAAGTGACAAACAATAAAGAAATTAGAATTGTTTGTTTTCAAATACAAACGCTCTGAATTTCCTGAAACTCTTTTCACTTCTTATTAATTACGAACAATCAGATAAAGGGAGATTGTCTGTTTTTTACATCATATTGTCATAATATTAAAAGCTTCTATGTCGGCGATAATGAAATAACACTCGGCTGCTTTTCTGTTTTTATTTTCAATCTGCGGTGAATTTCTCCTTGTTTCTTATTTCGGTATGCCTCGATGTAATCTTTTATATTAAATTCCGCATTCGAAGAACGATAACTATGTTTGTTCTTACGTAGATAATGTAATGTTGAGATGTTTGATGGATAATATTTATGGATTTAGATATAAAATAGAAATCATTACATAAGTCACGTAGGTGCATCATATAATTACTTACCGCCTCCTAATAAACGATTCATGTTTTTAATATTTACAGAATTTTATCGTCTTAATAAAGTGTTTTTTTTACAAAATAACAATGTAATTATTATAGAACATTTCGACGGCTCCGTAGAACAAAGTCGTATATGCAAAATGTTAGCTTTTCAGTAGAGCGCTTTCAAAGTCGTTAGTTTGTATTCATGTGCGAATTAGTGCTATTTTCACACATTAAGTTCAAAGTTGTTACTGAACCCTATAGAATATAATGTTTTGTTCACTATAACTTGTGATTTTCACAATTAACTTAGACTTTCAAAGCGCTCTACTGAAAAGCTTCATTTTGCATATACGACTTTGTTCTACGGAGCCGTCGATTTGTGCTTATAAAAAATAAAATCCATAATTTTCAAAACGTGCTACAAAATATATAAACCCACTCACTTTCTAAACTCAAGTAATCAAAATACAAATAATGTACCTCAGAAACATTTGCAGCGAGGAATAAAGGGGTCACCGGGGGCAATGTGGGGCATATAGCGGGGGAGACAATGTTGTTTCCGCGATGTTTTCCGCCACACTTATAATTTATAGCCAACAGATGGTTACAATGCGCCATGTTTCTTTTGCTGTATTTTTATATTTATGCTATTATGATATAGAGAGTGTTTCGCATTATCCATAGGCCCAAATATCATGAAGTCATACTAAATAAAATGAATATAAATAGTAAATTATATAAAGTAACTATAGATATGTTGAATTATTTTTTCATAATACCCAATTATTTACGCATCTGCCTTCTTGTATCTCTGCACCACTTTAGGTTGACTGTTAGAGAATGCCTATGGCACTAACTCCGCTTTTACACCATGTATAATGTATAAATAAAAAGTATATGTATATTGAAGAATATTAATAGTTGGTAATAAAATCTCTGTGATAGTTATTAAAAAGTTGAACCCAGTTACACACATTTTAAACGTCATTACTAACTCAGGGAACAGTTAAGCAATCGTTACACTACCGGAATTCCACTGCCTAATTAATCGGCATGTTTGTGAAATGTGACGGGTGTAAATAGGACTCAAGACACAGTATAAATATATCTATACAGTAGAATATCTTCATAAAAACGGTTGGAACGCAAGTGATACCTACGTGCCTCGAGTTTGGTACACATTAAGTACACAAACAGTCGCGAGTGCGCCGCTGTGAATGTTTGAATGTGAAGTTTTGTGAATATTTGAATTAAACAAGTTCAAGTACTTACTTCATTTGACAAAGAACAATAATTATAGACTATACCGGGTGGAAGGGAAACGCTCTCTATACCGGAACGGTAAGAGAGAAGAACCATAACATAAACGAAAAACTATATTCATTTGCAAAGCTAAGCGATAATACTTACGATTTTAGTATTTCCGTAATTCATGCGCGCGCAATGTAAAGCGTACAAAAAACTGGGTAGGGTACAAACTACAAAGCAAACGCCAACAAAGCGGCGGCCGCCGCGCTGCGCCGGGGCACCGGCCACGCGGTCGTTAACCCGTCAGCTGAAGTACGTGTTTCATTACGATTTTTTGAAATATTGACCTTTATGTTATAATAGTATTACAATAACACATACTAGTATTGTTATTTTTATGTTGATACATTATTAGGCAGATAACGGTGTTGGTTGTATAATTAGTTAACTTCATTGTTCAATTATAGGTACGCATTTATTTGATGTCCTAAATAGAGATAAAAAAAAACAAATGATCTGTTAGCGAAACAAAAACACTCATAATTTTGAAGTAACTCTACATAACAATTAGTTTCACACGTTTCTTCATATCCTGCAGGTTGCTATTAGCTCAGGCGTGGGAACAGACTGCCGCCCGGCATCTGCGCCAGCTTTGGACGGTAACATGAGAAACAACTCAGCCGCCCTAGCTTATGTAACAGTAGATAAAAGCTTTCACTTCCAATTCATGTTATTCCAAACGATTTTTTAGCGTCAGTCAGTTTTCAGGTAAACAATGGTGATGTGTAGTTTATGGAATGAAACGCATATTTTTTATGTCGAGCCTAAACAAGAAACTAGGCCATCTGATGTGTGTCAGCACCGCTCAAAAAATCTATATTATGGTAGAGAAACAATTTTCTGCTCTCAAGTCAATTCCAATGATACGAATACCTTTTATTGAAATATTAATAAAATAGCATGTCATGTCTTCATATACATAGAAAACAAAATGTAAAGAAAGTTAAGCTTGTTCATGTTTACATAATTTATTCAGCATAAATATTAATACTGTTATTAATTAATTCTATCAAGAATTTTATTAAATTCTAGTTAACAAGCTAAAATATTCAAACGAAATAAGCTAAGTTCAAATTAAATATTTAATTCTCGTCGGCTTTAGTTAACTAATCTCTAAAGACACAGACAATAGGCAAATATACATAGATTTAATTTAGTTGCCTTCTTTCTTAAAATGCACTATGCCATTGTCGACTTGCTATTTGAAAACTGTAAACAAAAAAAGTTAAACATTCATTTACTGACCGTTCCGTTCAATGTTGATTGTCGTCATTGATCTAGGTAATTTGGATCGAAACTAATACAAGTTTCAGCATGAGAAGTGTTTTAACAACTCTTCATACTTAGGGGACGTATAGCGGGTGACCTCTAATTATGAATTGGACTTACCTGGAGGGATTGTTGAGGAGACGTGTTGATATGACGATAGTTCTTTTTAAGGTCTTTAACAGACACTGAATCCATCTTACATCTCTCATCTACTTTTAATTCTACACACTACACTAATGTAAATTAGAAATAGTTATTATTTTTAATCAATGTGCGTAATTCTTTAGATATCTTTTTGTTTAATCACCTACGTATTGAAAGTTTATGGTGACATAAAAAATTGTGTTGGTAGAATAATTTTACTACAGCGTCCTAATCTTAGGAGATCTTGGCATTTAAAAATGAAACCCTTATTAAAAAATACTTTTTTTATTATCTATGGTAACAAATAAGAATAAAGCCTAATATTACCTAAATCCATCCATGCAGATTGCATCCGTTTACAATGATTCTGTACAAAGCGCTTAAATCATTGAAATGGAAGCATTTTGAACTCGTTTATGACCGAATGAATTCAAAATCCCCTGGACACCTCTGCATCGCGCTCGGTGAAATAATTGGCCAAATTTCGACTACGAAACTAGATTTGATATTGCATTATTTCATTTTCTTAGCACAGCTTATGCTGAGATGGCCACCTAGTTGTCGCGGTGAATATTATGTTGTATCTTGTTTGTTTGTTTTTTTTATGTATCACATGTACCGCAACAATAAATTATTCTTTCTTTCTTTCTTTCATTAACCCTTCAGGCCCCGCTTATATATAGATGTATGGGAAATCCCTATATATTATATGGACACCGGTGTCCGTCGCGGGGCTTGAGGAGTCAATAATGTTTTTTATAAAGGCTTGATTTTCTTAGAAGCAATTTTTAAGCAAAATATGTATTGTATGCTTTATATTCCGAAAAAATATAAAGCGAGACTTTTACTCGAATAACTTTTTCACGCGGGCGGAACCGCGAGCAAAGGTAGCATTTAATAAACTGTGTGAAAGCTCTGCATTTGTATGCTCTTTGATGTATGTTATTTGATTACTATTTGATTGACGTGGATAGGGTGTCCATTTAAACTGTAACCAATATGTATTTCATTAGGAATGTTTACTTCGTTACTGACATACCCGACATTTTATCAATAAATTTTATCATTTATGAACTTTAAACCGATCACTCGCAGTAGCATTCAGCGTTTTATAAATGGTTTATCGACCGTCGGGATTAACTATACACTCGCGTACTACCAAATTTAATACAGTATTTTAAGGATTTCAAACATATTTGTATCATTTTACAATTACGATATAATGTTATGTTAATTACATTGTTCATTTTTTAATTTTGTATTACATTATTTTTTATAAATTAATTTAAATTGACAGTACAAATTAAAAAAGTACAATGAACTAAATAAATACATGTACAGTCAGCCAACAAATTCAAATCGTCCCTACACTTTTCGATTCTTACCAATTTTTATTTTCTCTTCACAAAAATAAAATAAAAGATATTTACTTTACTTCACACAAAGAACAAAAGGGTTTTCATTGAACTGAACGCGTATAGGCGGTTTGAAATATTGAATGTGTTCAGCTACTTATGAGGCTGACTATACCTACTTATAACATGATATAAATTAAATTCATTATGTTCACATCCCGTAATACCTTCCGTGTAGTCAAATATGCGTCATTATTAAAACGTACTATTACACAACGTTTAGGCGTAATTCACCGTAACTGCAGTTTAATTGTCGGTACCGCCTTGTAAAATAATAGTGCGGTACAATTCTAAGTGAAGGATTTTAGTATTTATTCTGTTTGTATCGTCCGCAGGGTGATTTATTTATGTGACACCACTTAGGCATGTTGTTTCATCCGTGGTATAGTTAAGGCTCTAATCACACTGGGGAATTCCAGGCGAACTCACAGCGAGGCGAAGCTGCTGTGCACTTGTCCAGTGTGATACGACCGTTAGCTTTATTTAACCAAGAATGCCAAAACACATCTTACTAATATTATAAATAAATAAATAAATCCTACTAATATTATAAAGGCGAAAGTTTGTAAGTATGTATGGATGTATGGATGTCTGTTCCTCTTTCACGCAAAAACTACTGAACGGATTTCGATGAAATTTGGCACACGGGTAGATCATGTCCTGGATTAACATATAGGCTACTTTTTATCCCGGGAAAATACACAGCGAGACTTTTATCCCGTGAAAACTTATTCAAGTGGGCGGAGCCGCGGGCAAAAGCTAGTGCTAAATAATATTATAATGATATCAATTCAGCACCTAGGTTTCAAAGCATTAATTAATTTTCTTTGGAAAAATTACTGCCCGCACACCTGCGCCTGCCACCTTTATGAAATGTGTGTTACTTTTCACAACATTCCAGCCCAACCACTGAGTAACTTCAGATCTCAGTCTACCATGCTGAGTGCTGACCTACTGCGGCCGACTTCACATATTATATTCGAAATATTTTGATAACTGACATAAAATACTAGAAATATTATTTTGTGTCAGTCAAATATTCCAGATATAAGACTATTTGATAAATAACGCTGTCTTACACATAAACCTGGCACATTACTAGCATCTTTTCCTACCAGATATTTCTGTTCAGGACCTGTGAAATCAAAAGCTGTAGTTTATATATCGGATATGTACTAAATAAGTTACAGGGGCTATCAGGGACTTTATAACCAAGTGATGAAATCGGCCTTAAGTATAAAATCTGTTTGTATGTATGCTTGTATGAATCGAGAGCACACAACACATCTACGAAACAATAACTAATTAACTGTCCAAAATATGTCTCACCTTGTTACATTTACGACATACACACACACACACACACACACACACACACTCACTCACACACACACACGCCTTTTTTTTATCCCCGAAGGGGTAGGCAGAAGCGCAACTAGTGCACCCACTTTTCGCCGTGCGTATTCCGTCCCATGATGTGATAGGGGGCGAGCCTATCGCCATATCGGGCCCAAATTCCAGACTCCGGGCTGATACTGAATAGAAAAACTCAATATCACTTTGCCCGACCCGGGAATCGAACCCAAGACCTTAGCTTTGCAGTCGTACTGTAATACAACTACGCCACCAAGGCAGTTACAGAGCAGGCACCGAGACATTTACGACATATGGACATATTTTGAGTGTCACATCGTAAAGTGGCGTTCATAGTGGTAATGCAATTTATAATGGTTCGTTGAGAGGACTCTCGCGAACACGGTGCAAGTCGTCTCATTTAGTTACTGCAAGAGACTTAAGTTTCGCTAAATTGAATTCCATTAATTGCAAAATGCAGTCTCTATTCGGAAACTTCGGCCCAACTTTTATTGGTTCTTCGGTAGATATAAACTCGGGAAATGAAATGAAACACAAATATTGTCCCACTTTTCTTAAAGTTATTGATTTCATATTATTCAATGCACGCTATTATAGAAAAGTGATTGAATCCTTATTTATCTATAATGATTTCTTATATTTACGCAAATGTTCTACATTAAAATCAATCGCGTTCAGACTATCATAAACATTGTATATGTCTGTGATAGGTATTCAATGTTTTGCCTCATTCTGTTGACTAACGTTTACCATCAGAGGAAGGGAGACATAACATTATATAACTATGACAGATGTATAGGGCGATTATTAGTCAGGCCCTTAGTATGTTGAAAGTATTAATATAGTTGACATTAACAGAAGATTTATATGCTGACTAGCTTTTGCCCGCGGCGTTAAAAAGTTTTTCCAGGATAAAAGACCCGCTTTATATTTCCCGGGATAAAAATTAGTATATGTCTTAATCCAGGACATGATCTCCCCGTGTGCCAAATTTCATTGAAATCCCTTTAGTAGTTTTTGCGTAAAAGAGTAACAAACATACATCCATACATTCTTACAAACATTCGTGTTTATAATATTAGGAGGATAACAAAGTTGCGCATTCTGTTCTCTATTTTAACAAAAGCTTCCCAGTAAAGATCTACAATATAAATGCCGTTTTGCCGCTGTAACTTTTATCCGAGTGCGTAAATTAGAACACGTATTTTAAAATTGTATTTATAATATCTAAAATGTTTACGATGCAGTTTTTTTTAACTTATAGAGTGATTCAAGAGGAAGGTTTATATGTACTTCTATCCCGGAAAAACTCATTGACGCGAGTGAAGCCGCGGGCCTAAGCTAGTTTCCTATAACTTTTACTTCTACAATTCATGAAGGCTGTTATAAAGTAAACTTGACGTCGCACTGGTACATCATTAGCACTAATTATACTCTTTTTCATTATCCGCGCAATTTCCTCCGGCCTTGGGTCAACGAGTTCTCTCGTGCAATTTGCCATTTCGATGATAATTCCTAGTCTCGTGGCGCAGCAGTATGAATCCACTTCAAAATGAAAATTTCATTGTGACGCTTTTATTTATCGAATCAATTCTAGTTTTGTATCATCGTTTGGTTTTGTGTTCTTAATTTAATAGTATAAATTTTCCTTCTATCAAACAAATATTTCTATAAGACGATTTTTCAAAAATCACATAAGTACCAACAAATTCTATGATTTAAATTAAATTGAATTTAAATTCCTTAGATTATTAGATATGAGACAAATTACAACACAAATAAATTAGCTATAACAGTTGTAATAATAACATTATTATTCAACTAGCTTTTACCCGCGGCTCCGCCCGCATTAAAAAGTTTTTCCGGGATAAAAGTCCCGGTTTATATTTTCCAGGGATAAAAAGTAGCCTATGTGTTAATCCAGGACATGATCTACCCGTGTGCCAAATTTCATCGCAATCCGTTCAGTAGTTTTTGCGTGAAAGAGGAACAAACATCCTTACATCCATACATCCAAACATCCAAACATCCATACATTCTTACAAACTTTCGCCTTTATAATATTAGTAGGATAGTAGGATATATTATTTTTTATTTAGACAGACATTATTTAATTGATAAGTTATACCCAATATTTGAAAAATCGGTCCTTAGTTCTGCTGTTATACCGCTACAATAATATTGTCAATTGCTTTATCAGCAGATTCCTTCATACTTTTTTTACTAGTTTGCTGGAAATATATGATTAAATCAATACAAACCTTCTTAATACGGCAACAGTCACGCCGATTAACGATATTTTATTTCACAAGACATGTAAATGTCCTAAACTGGTCCTTCCATATCTCGGATTTTAGCTGTAGCGCATTGACAGTGATGTCATTCAGCTAGCACCGGCATACCTAAAATCTGTACCATTCTCTCGATTCAATGGGCGCAATCCACAAGAATGGCAAATCAGTAGTAGGACCGAGCTTCCGTCCCATAAACAAGCTTGAGATAGCTAAATCTTCGTCATTCACGACGTGACATCATTATAATGTACTCGGTTATGATTCAACTATCTACTCAACTGGTAAAACTCTTTGAGAGATATTCTCTCAGGATTGAACTATATAAACAAAGACAAAATTGTTATAAAATATTTACACCAACATTTCTCAAAGATTGGTGAAGTTGTGTTCGGTAAAGTAGTAGTAGTCGAAGTTGGTACACACTTCAGCGTTCGGCGCTATCCAACGGCTACATCCATTTGTATTGAATCGTAGTTCTTTCGGTTGGCATTATACTGAGAGTGCCAGGGTTCGCTGGAATCTTTCTATTTTATATGGCACTTTGCCAGGCGGGGTGGCTCACACACAAGCCGAGTTCATGCTGCCAGGTCTAGTTGTAATTAATACTTGAATATTCTTTTTTTCATTGTCACTATAGAATATGCATATATGTGTGTAGTAAATGTTGCAAGTCAGTGAATATTCCTTATCTTTTAGAGATATGATATATTTCACAGGAAGTATAATAATAATAAAAAATCTTCTAAAAAGAAAAATTAAGAAATCTCTCTAATATTGGAGGCTGAACGCTGTATTATTTTGAATTCATATTCGGTTAGTATTTGACGTTCTGTGCGTATTTTTTGGAGCATGAAATTCAGAAATAAAAATTATTGTGTCTATAAAATATTTTTGTGTCTTCGGTTCAACACGCAACATATTTTTAGTTACAAGCAATATATATGTTATATAAATCGACATGCAACATATTTTTAATGCAATTGAGCTATAGATACAAGCAACAATTTTTCTGTTATTTTTTCGTAAGTAATCAATAACTTATATTAGAAGTGAAACCAATTGCGTCACTGCACCGTAGAGAAGGTTAATAATGAATCGTGGCTAGTGCACTGCCTCCATTAATGCGATGAGCTATTAAACTATATAATTGCATGGCACCGCACGCTTTTTTTTTTGGTATGGCCATCTTCGGCTCATTAGGGACGGCTGCGGGCTTCCTCCGACTCATGTCTAAGTTGTCGTCCGCAACCGCCCCTGCACGTACCGCTGTTGCGGTCCTTTTCTTGTTGTTGCGGGGGCTCAGAAGCCCCCGAAACACCGTACCGTGTCCGCCTTTTGGTGTCCGAGGCAGCGTGAGACACGCTGCCTCGGACATGTCCATCACGGGGGTCACAGAAGTTGGCTAGACTAATGGGTGGGCGGCACGTCCCGCCCACCCAGGACCCCCGGAGGCCCCTATTAGTCGCCTTTTACGACAGGCAGGGGATACCGTGGTGGAATTCTCCAAACGCCCCCAATCCACAGGGCGGGAGACGTCGGTCAGTCGTCCACCCGACGCCTCCTACGTCTCGTCTGGCGGCGGGAGGGATCACCACTGCGCTGGCGATCCCTCTCGGCACTCTCCTTCCGCGAGAGGACCGCCTCGCAGAAGTGGGCCACCGCCTGCCAGGCCTCCCGGCCGCCGACCATGGAAGCGACCACGGCCGGCAGCGAGAGGTCTTCTCCGACGACTGTTCTGAGAGCGCTGCGCTCCTCATCCCAGGCTGGACAACACTCCAACGTATGTTGGGCCGTGTCCATTGGGCAGTTGTCACAATAGTGACACACGGCCGACTCCTCTATACCTACCACCCGAAACAGGAACTCACCGAAGCAGCCATGCCCGGTGAGCACCTGCGTCAGGCGGTATGTTGCCGCATGGCACCGCACGCTGCATTTGCGTATGTAGGACGGATGAAGTACGTTGAGCCATTGAATTTAAATTGAAGTTTAAAAATAAGCTATGGTAATTATTATTATAGGAAAATATGTAACAACTTTTCCCGCGACTCCGCCCGCGTTAAAAGTTTTTCCGGGATAAAAGTCCCGCTTTATATGTTCCCGGGACAAAAGTAGCCTATGTGTTAATTCAGGACATGATCTACCCGTGTGCCATATTTCATCGAAATGAGTTTGGTAGTTTTTGCGTGAAAGAATAACAAATATACACATATTCTTACAAACTTTCGCGTTTTTAATATTAGTAGGACAAGTGGGATACATACAATAGGAACTCATACAACATAAGCTTTCGTTTCCTTGCATGTTTAATAATAATATATCGAGGCATTATATTAGTAGCAATTTGTAGTTAAAATTTTATTCACAAAATCTCTGGAAGTTAAAATAATAATAACGAAGTTTTTTTATCTAAACAAAGTTTACGTTTACAATATGTGGTCGTTGGAGCCTCCTTTTAAGCATAAGTATCTGTATTAGGAGAGGTTATGAGTTTCTAACTTTTCTTCTGCCTTATTTTAAACCCACTCCATACTTTATTTACAAATATTATGAATTGCATCAAACTCTTTAGGTTGTGGCACTTCTTCGAAGCACATGTAAAGATTGAATGAGCATTCCATTACACGTTTACAAATAACTTTAAATAATTAGGAATTAGCATAACATTTTAGTTATTTTATTTTTATAAATTGGACTGTAAAGTAATCCTATTAATATTTTAAACGCGAAAGTTTGTAAGAAATTATGGATCTATGTTTGTTACTGTTTCATGCAAAAAGTACTGAACGATTTCCAATAAAATCAAACGATTTTCAATTGGCACACGGATAAACCATGTCCTGGATTAACACATAGGTTACTTTTTATCCCGGAAAAACATAAAACAGGATTTTTATCCCGGAAAAACTTTCTAACGTGGGTGGAGCCGCAAGCAAAATCTAGTTAGAAATACGGAGAAAACGCATATCGCATCTTTAGAACAAAAATTACACAAATGAAAAAATCGAAAGTTGAGTTATCGGCACTAAAATTACTTAAAACTGGTCCTTTTTATATAAAAAATACAATGAAAAGGGACCAACATAATAGTTTTGTCCCGCTACCGTCTGAAAATGGTTGTGTGTGAATTATTGTTGTATTGAGAATTTTGTTTTAAGTAATTCTCTAATGATAACTCAACTTACGATTTTTTGAATTGTGTCGTTTTTGTTCTGAAGGTGCGATATATTAGCTTCGTTGTTAATAACCGGATATGAATAACATTGTTTTGCTTTAACTTTGTCGCGAGGTAAATGCAAAAACAAAATGAAAATTTATAGCACGTGTAGCTTTTTCTCTAAATTAAATCGGTTATGCGTGCGTGCTATGTATACGTGACCTGACCTTGCCCGACGCGCAGCAAGAGACGAGTAATTTAATAACTCAGATAAGGAACATTGTGACGTAAATGTTGTTGTACTTCATGTATAATCGTATGAAGTAATTTCTGGGAAACGAAATGCCATTATGCAAAGGACTATTATGGTATAACAAATAACATGTATTAATCATCTACATCTCATCAACTGTAACTCATACAAATTCGAAATAGAACTCTACTTACAGATTTATACAGTCATTTTGACATAGCGTTAGTAAAAAAACACATACTTGTAGAGACAAGTATGCGGTTTTTTTAACGCATTCTTTCTTTTTATTCACCTCTGCTAACATTGTGCCCAAAAACCTTCAATGAATAACGAGTATTTTCATAAATAAACCCTATTTTAATATAATTAATATGGTGTGTGCTTGAATGTATTTTTGACTGAAAGTGATGTTGACGCTGCAACGATATTTTCAGAGTAGTAGTAAGTGTAATGTAAATTACTTATTATTTATATTTATTTTGTTCTAAAATTACACTCTTTTATTTTACGTCTACGGTTCTAAAGTGTTATCTTCAAGTAGACAAGTACGTGGTTTCATTTAGTAATGCAATGTCAGAATCACCCTGTATATTAAAAGCTTTTATTTAACTTGCAATGTACGTTTTTACATGTATGTATGTATGAAAAATTTTAAATGTAGTTTTATCCATTTTATTAAAACCTATTTTGTATCTATAAATTCGAGCGTCATTAGATCTTCCGCTTGTGGAACGAACAAGAAAACTTTACGCTATTCGTGTTTACTATCGCTGCCTCCGAAATTTTCTGCTTCAAGAAACTATACACGCTTTTTACAGAGATACATACTAATATAAACTGGCTACATAACGGTGGATTTAAAAATAATATTGATAAATGGAACGTTTGCTGGCGATGTATAACGTAGCCATTTAACAATTTTCATCAAAATCAATCGAATACGCAATACGCACTCTGATCCCATAGAGCGCGGCGTCAACAAGTACCATGGTCCCCTCACCCTCGTGCCGGGGCGCGGGCGGCGGCGGCGGGGCGAAGGGGTGCGGGGGGGACAGAGTCTTCACCCTAGTGTTGTATGGGGTGAGATTCAACTGGTGCAATGCGGCGTACCCCTCTCATCCCTCTGCCGGGGTTCGTTTGGGTCCCGCAGTCTCGAAATGGTAGTTTTGGTAAATTTTTATTTGTATCTTTTTGATATTATTTTTTTCTTCTCACAACAAACACAATTTGATAAACAAATATATTACATTTTTAGATACATTCATTCTAATCGTTTATCGTGTACTGTCTTACTATTGCGTTTGGGAACTCAACATTATCTTAACAGTAAATCCGCAATATGAAATTGAACACTAAATATATATATGTGTAATAACTAATAATATAAACCCGAAAATAAATAAAGTTGTAAGTACAATGTTACCTAAATAGCATAAAATTTTCTTCAAGTATACAATTTCAGGCAGCTAAATACTACGACCGCTACGGAATCCTCTACGCCGTAGCGCATTTCGCCCACGAACAAGTTTAGTTTCAGCTATTGTAGCCATGGCGCGGAGTTGGCACGTAGCGCGTTGATTTTGTACTGAGCAACACATTAAATGGGTCTGTCGCAATTTTCTTCTATTTAAGCGAATGTTTAGAGTTTTAAAGTAATCGGCCAGTTTGTTTTGTTATAAAACTCAAAAGGAACGAATCCTTAGTTATCGGTATACGGAGTAGTATATACGAAAATGTATTTTATAGGTTAAATGGTCTACAATACTTTAAGCTATATTATGTAATTTAATATCACATGACTTGCAAATGTTTAATTAATCGACTGCATGGGGTTTTTTAAAACATCAATGACTGCATGTCATAAGTTCATGTCCGACACAAATCAATAATATAATTATATTAATAACGAACAACGCCTATTCTTCATGCTATAAAATTCACTATGCATAGCATCACAGGTGTATCACACCCACGTTTCGACAGCTATGTTACGTCCTATGTAATAGGGGGCGGACCATTTGACGTTATCCGGCACATTTCCAGACTCTAAGCTAATACTGAGTTGAAAAACCCAATATCACTTTGCCCAACCCGGAGATACGTGCGGTATCCATGAAGATATAAACAAAGCTACCCGTTAGCGTCGCAAACAAAATAAAATTAAAAAGTCAATGGAATATCTGAAGAGACAGAGGTCGAGAGCCTTTAGATTTACTATTGTAATCCCGGCAATGGTAAGAAACTTCTACACCGTTTTTAGTCCGATCCGATGCGAAGTATACTTATTCAGAGTGTATAGTAAATATGTATAGATTTAAATATATCCACGAATAATGCCTATGTTTTATTTAAAATTTGTTTGTTTTTGTGAATGAAAAAAAAATATATACCTGACTAAAATGAAAATATTAAACTGAGACATAACGCAGTTAAAGTCTATTCATACTTTTGTAAAACCAAACAAATTTGCAAATTAAAAAACTTTACTCAATTAAAAATGTTGCATCTCAGCTCGAAACGCAATTCCAAACGGAACGAAATGCACACAATTTAATCCGTTATGAAACAAAATGACCATTAAACGGGCGTTTTAATGAAGAACGTGTTACAAATGAAGCCGTCTCAAACGGCGTCATATTGCAAAGCAGCGAAAATCACTGCTTTCATAATAAAGCGAAATGAAAAAGACAGTAATGTTTTTAGTAAAACAATTTCTTGATGCAAAGCAGCTCGTTCTAAAGACGAGTCATGAGGCTTCAATAAATAATATTGCTTTCTCTTGGACACTCTTGCGTGCTTTGTTTAAGCCGCTGAAGTTTTTGGGCGCTTTTGAACGGTTCACGGTTCACAGTAGTACAATCAAGAAAGTTAGACGTGACTTACCGCCGTCTTCCGTGCTGCGGATTTTTCTAGGGCTGCCGGCAAAAAGTTTCAGTGGGGCAAGCTTCGGTTATTGCACTCTGTTGGGCCGATGAGTGCTTTTTAACAGCTTGTTTCAGTGTATGAGCTTTTGCGAACAATGTTATTTAGTGTTATTAATATTTTTGCTACTGATTTTGTTTGTTTACAGATACATTGTTTTGATTTCTACTCGCTGTATGTAAACCTAATTTTATAATTATTTGTAACGTTATTTCTCATTAAAGCACATAAATAGGTATATCATTTCATGATGCGGTTCGGAACCCTGCCAAAAACCATCGATCGTTCAGACATGGAGGCTTACGCAACATACTGTAGCACCATACACATGCTTCTACGGAAAATTTCAGGTTACTGAAAATGCTTGATTCGTGAATACGAGCTCACACAACTGACGCACGAAATCTCATTGGAAATAATTGAGCCAAACAATTAATTTTAATTGGACGCAATATTGTATTTCAAAGGGATAGTTCTTGATTGGGCTAGTTTAGTAATGTGATGTGTGATAGAGAGAAGCATACCGTAGTTGGAATTTTACAGGCTTTTAATGTATAACTAGCTTTTGCTCGCGACTCCGCCTACGTGAAAAAGTTTTTCTAAGATAAAAGTCCCGCTTTATATTTTCCCGGGATAAATAGTATCCCATATCTTTGCTAGGGTAACTATCTGCATACCGAAATGTAATCGATACTATTCATTAGTTTCGTAGAGTTTCAGTAACAAACAAACAGAAAAATAGACAGGCAGAAAAGAATTACAGAAGTCGCTGATTTGTGTTCCATTACTCTTCTTTAATCACCCCCTTTCTTTTTTATCACATTTCTTTAAATGTACAAACGCACTGGTTCTACTGCTTTATTACATGTTTATCTATGGAAGCTTACACGGTGCCATTTATTTGATAATTGTGTCATTTTAATTTTGCGATTTCTAAAAATCTCTACAATGTCACAGAATATACACGAATTCATTTAAAGTGCAATAGATCAGCTTCGAAATAATTCTAACCGTGCAGGAATTTTAAAGAATACCAATTAAAGCCATGCAATTTTCTATCTAGTCAGACTTACAAAAAGAACTCTATTCGATACGAATCCTCTTTATATTGGGCGACACACTTCGTCAGGGTTTGGGAGTTCATCGACCTTAGTAATCGTTAACAATCAGATTTTCAATATGAAAGTGATCACACGAACTTACTTGAAACATTTTCTCAGCTATACGACGGCCAATATCAGAACAAGTATTGTTTTTTTTTTGTATAAAAAAAAAGTAAAACAACTCATTTACAGCTTTCCTAGCCTAAAAAGAAGACTACATAACTGTTCACAAAATTCCTTAAAAGCCAAATAAAATTTAAGGTAAATAAAAGGTCGTTACAATTTGAATTAAACAACTCATCTCGGACACGTAAAAAGTGCCAGCGCGGCGATTCTTCGGCCTGAATAAAAATTCGTTCGTATGCATTATTTCCACGGGAACTGGAAAGTGTTCGCCATTCGGCAGACAAAGCGGCACATAACATTGTAAATAAAATTTTACTCTAAATTTGCGGGACTTCTAACCAGAGAGTACGTACGCAGTATATCGGATTTCATAAGCTTTGAAAGTATGTCCAACGACCAGTTGAATACTTATTGTTCCTTTTTGTGTAATTTGCATGCATATAATTTTTCTATGAACAAGATAAATATACGATAAAAATATTTGTACTTAACGAGTTTTGGAGCGTTTCGGTTTAAGTCGGGATGTTTGTACATTTTATTTGGTACAACGCGGCTTTTTCAAATTCATTGGTTTGCTTGACTCCATCAATTGCATATCATAGATATGTATAATGTCTAAGTTTGAGTATAAATAGTATTTAACAAGCGATACGACCACCCATAAACAGTAGCAACACCGTCCAGCACCTTGAGTTGCAAAGTACCTACTGTGTGGCATTCCACTGCGCTCGTCATCCTGATACAAAAGATATTAAGTATCATTATATTCAGTAGCTACACTGGCTACAATGTCCTTCAAACTGAAACAAAACAGTACATGCACACTGCTGCTTGGATTAACACATATGCTACTTTTATCCCGGGAAAATATGAAACGGGACTTTTATCCCGGAAAAACTTATTCACGCGGGCGGAGCCGCGGCAAAAGCTAGTACTTAATATGTGCCGCAGGACATACCTATTTGTATGTTTCAAAGGATAACGTATATAAAATTATTTGAGATAAAAAAATCACATAAAATATTCTAGTACTAAACAAATAGACATTTTATGGTGACACTGAACTTGTAGCTCTAGTAATAGTGTTTTTGGCAGCACTCTATGCACTGCAGTGCGGAGACACGACGCGCTAAAATATTGTTTACATAAAGTCATATGAGATGCACTACAATCCAATTATTGCGGCGTCGCTTAAAGAAGTTTGCTATTTAAGTCTAAGCATCTTAATTCAGGATGCTAAACATAGTTTCAATTAAGCATCATACACCGGAGATAAAAATCAGTTATGATACAATTACGCCATATTCAAAATTTTCGAATGTCGGCCGTGTTGGTACATGGATGGGAAACTTTTCTGTAGACGTTATTTATGAGGCCTAAGTATACTCTGACCCAGTTCCCCATATCTATCCTACCTACCGTGAATTGAGTAAAACGTAAATCCGAATTCTTTTCCACAAGTATTGCTCGCGGCTCCAATCGCATGACAATGTTTTCGCGGGATAAAAATTACCCCATACCACTCTCGAGTAATGTAGCTTCCTATTAGTGAAAGAAGTTTCAAAATCGGCGTAGTAGTTCCTGCGATTAGCACGTAGCACTGCTGCTTGGCAGAAATAGACATTGCGGTGGTACCCATCCAGACGGACGCTTACATATGAGAGACCTACCACCAGTATCAGTACATTTTATAAAATAAGGTGTATTTTCACTATTTATGACTACAAATATAACCGCACTATTCAGAAATAGAGTCCGTAAACCGCAGCACAAACCATAATACCCTATTGTTAATTACATCAAAAGAGCTCTGGCATCCCTAAAATTCCGACTAGCAACCTCGCCTCTTTGAAATACAAATTCACACCTCGTCCGACGCTGCGCGCGTCAGTAATCTGTTGTTCAGTTTACATCGTCTAAAATATGGACGGATTTAGCAAAATTAACTAAGTGAACCAATTTAGAGAGTAAATGTTATTTAGTTTAATCAATGGCAATTATTTCCTCCAATATGAAGTTAATTGGACATTGTTTACGGTTAGTATTTAAATCTCCCTTGTTAGCACAATAAGCTTTTTGTTTTCGATCTGAAGCACGTCTGGTGGTTTATTTGTAGATGTTGCCAATAAATAATAGCAAATCAAGTTATTCGCTCTCAAGGGAAATTTGATTTACGGTCAGATGAGCGAACTTGATTGGATTTTATTGATGCGTACTTAAAATTAGTAAGCCATCTGTACTTTTTATGCCATCAACAAATCGAATATTGTCTTCGGCCAAATTCGGTTCTATATGCCCAACAAATCGATCATTTTGTAGACTCAATTCAAATTGAAATATCATTTTTGCTATTAGTCATGAAATTCTGATATAACAACACATCGATAAATTGAAGTGATATTATGTTTAACTGATGCAGCGTGGAAATGAAATGGGAGCGATTTGTAGCTATCTAATATATCGTGCGGGGCCGGCGCCGTCGCACCGCAGAGAGCATATTCCCTTAATGACAATGGCATTTTTCACACGTAACGTGCTCAATCGAATTCTGGCAAATACGTGCTCATATATTAAAATGTTTTGATGAATTAAGAAATGTTCTTAACGGCCAGTTTCTTCATCAACAGCCAAAGTTGTTTTCAGCTATTTTTCATTTATTTTTCTTTCGGTCAAAATAAGTGAATGTCATGAAAAAATTCGTGCATTTAAAATTTTATTATAAAAAAGGAAAAATGCACAGCAAAGTGCAAAAAAAAACCTAATGCTGTCAGGAAGAGTAGCACAAAGTCAAACCGGAAATTTTGATGTCAAAGATGCACCTCGCTCCGGTCGCCCTATTACAAATAAAGTGGACGCTATTTTTGAAAAAGTGGAGCAAGATCGACATATGAGTAGTTACGACATATCTGAAGAACTGATAGTTGACCACAATACAGTTGTGACCCATTTGAAAAAAAGTAGGATATACAAAAAATCTCGATATTTGGGTGCCACATGAGCGCACTAAAAAAAAACTAATGAAGCGTGTACTCATATGTGATTATTTTTAAAGACGTAATGAAACTGAATCGTCATTGGAGAGATTGATAACTGGTAATAAAAAGTGGATCACATACGACAAGAACGTATGAAGAAGGTCGTGTTCAAAGGTCGGTCAGGTTTCGCAGACTGTGGCAAAACCTGGGTTAGCCCGAAATAAGGTGATGCTGTGTGTATGGTGAGATCGGAAGGGCATTGTTCATTGTGAGCTTTTACCGCCGGGTAGAACCATCGATTCGGATCTCTACTGTCAATAACTAATGATATTAAAGGAAAAAGTTCAGAGAAAAAAGGCCGGAATTGATTAATAGAAAGAGTGTTGTCTTTCATCACGATAGCGCTAGACCACACACATCTTTAGCCACTCAGTAAAAATTAAGATAATTTGGCTAGGAGGTGTTTTTGCATCCACCATATAGCCCTGACCTTGAAACTACATTTCCAGCTGTGTCGGTCTCTTCAGAATTCTTTAGGCAGTGTCAGGTTAACATCAAGAGAGGACTGCCAAAACTACTTGTTGCGTTTTTTAATCAAAGCCCCCAAAATTTCAACACCAACGGGATCATGTGTCATGACACTACTCACAAGACGGCGGAAAGTCGTCGAACAAAATGGCACATATATTCTCAATTCTGTAATTTAATGTAAATAAACTTTGAAAAAGAAGTGTTGAGTTTTCATATAAAATGCGAAGAAACTTTTTCCCCAACCTAATGTCTACCTCAGATTGCAAATGGGAATTATGTTTTGTATTGTATTTCAGCGATTCGCACTATATATATATATATATATATATATATATATATATATATATATATATATATATATATATATATTTTGTTATTTGGTTTACAAATTGAATATACCTTTGGACACGCTAATAAGCAAAAATTAGATATAATAAAATTATTAATTAAAGGGCCATTCTAAACAAGTACACACAGCATGCATACAACAGATCATAATATCAGGTGGGTACAGGAAACAACACCACCACACAATATGCTTATACTAAAGTTAGTGTTATATTATTATAAAACAAAAAAAAAAAAAGTAATTACACATTCACACAAAACCAAGTATTTTGGTATTTCTGGCACAAATTACATTTCGTTTTACGGAATAAATATAAATATCTTATTAAATGATGAATGGTACTATAACCAAGAGAATAAGTAGGGAATATTTAGAAATTACTTTATATCTATATTTCAATTGTTTTTTTTTCTAAATCCAATAAAATCATCATGTCTATAAAGTACATGTCCAAAAACGGGCTTGGAATTCTAACTAAGACAGTTTAAAAAATTATGTACAGGGTGATCGGTAATATGACGTATTCCCGTTAAGAGCGTGTAGATTGCGTCAAAAGCAATCGATTTTGTCCCATGAAGTCCTATACGGTACGCAATAGTTTTCGAGCATTTTAAGATTTGTTGAACTTTAAGATAAAGCACTTATAAGACCAAATAAAATTCAAAAATAAAAAAGTACTTAACGGGATTGGGATGTTTTGTTGTTTTCTAGTAAATAACATTCTAGGCTTTCATAAACAATTCGATTTGAAATGACGGCCTTCAATCTATCAATTTTGTATTTATTCTTTTTTTGACAAAAACTGCTGATTATTTAAAAAAAAGCTCCCAGTGACTAAATGTGCAAATTACGTTTTAATCTTATTTATTTATCTAGCTTATGAGGTATAAAATATTACAATAACCTATTAAAAGTAAAAAAAATACAAATGTGTGAGTACTGTTCTGGTACAAATTGATTTGTATGCAATAAATAATAATATTAAAGCATATAAAAGTATTATTCTTCTCGACTTGTGAGCTTCTGTACATAATACAATTTCGCATTCCGTAGCGCAATTATCTTTGAGTAATTCTAAGAAATAAACAACTTGTTGTCTGCTGATCTGCATTAATTATTCCTTAAATTTGTTCATCGGGTATAGATGCAATTGGAGTATCGTACACCAAAGCTTTTATGTGCCTTCAGACATAAAATCTAGGTGTAAGTTTGATCTCATAAGATAAAGCTTCTGGCCAATAAATCAATAAGTTAGTATCAATGGCAATTATAATATACTAGCTTTTGCCCGCGGCTCCGCCCGCTTCAAAAAGTTTTTCCGGTATAAAAGTCCCGCTTTATGTTTTCCCGGGATAAAAAGTAGCCTATGTGTTAATCCAGGACATGATGTACCTGTATGCCAAATTTCATCGAAATCCGTTCAGTAGTTTTTGCGTGAAAGAGGAACAAACATCCATACATCCATACATCCAAACATCCAAACATCCATACATTCTTACAAACTTTCGCCTTTATAATATTAGTAGGATTTATTCAGTCCCGCTACATCCAAACCTAGGGCGGTATTAATAAATCAATCTCAAGTTTGAGTTACATCTCAAGTAGACATAATGTATGAATAGTTCAATACATTATGTCGACTTGAGGTGTAACTCAAACTTGAGATTTGACTATTAATATCGCCCTTACAAACCAATCCTTGCAATACAGTTCGTAGCTAACACAGGTTAAAAAAAATCGAAAACTAAAAAAAAAAGCTTGTATAGACTGTATAAATAACATGCTTACGAATAGTACATGTGTCCAAAATTTCTACTTTTTGGAAAAAATTGATTTCATAAAATAAATTTCTAGTAGGTACAATAAATTGATTTGTTAAGTTTCAGTAAGTCCACGGAGGCAGACTGGCCAGGCGGCGGAATGGCTGGCAAGTGAGGCGGGCTTGATTGGTTTGTCGGTCAAACGATACATGAGAGCTCGAATTCCGCAATTTCGAATCAATTTTACATCTCAACCTAGCCGGCGCTGTTTCACAGACACGGCAGGCGTCATTTCAATTTACAACGAGGGAACGTTAGATAAAATTGTTAACATCTGTACCGCGGTGTGCCGATCTAGTTAGTGACGGTTTGAAGGACACAGGTTTACCGATATTTAATATTAAAATGGAATGTGTTCGAAACTTGAGAAATTGTGTTTACATGCATACAGCCGTGATAGAATTGATTGCAATTATTTATTAATTTAAATAATATATGCAATAAATTAAGACTATGCATACTTTATCTTGCCTGCCCTATCGGCACCATACACTTGATATATTTCTCGAGTACATTAGGAGGACTTTATCTCTGAAATGATAAGTTTATTACCCCTTAATTACACTACTCAACTGTTTTTAAACAAAGTGTACTATTTTCACGTACTAAATATTTGGCGAAAAGTGGCGGGTTACACCTCTACCTAACATGAGAAAGGCGTTATGTGTCTAAAAATGCTTATTGAGGACTCATAAACAGGTGTAATATTTTTGACAGGTTCTCAAACGAAAACAATAATGTCGAAATAACAGCAATTCGGCAATATCAACGGAATTGTATTTTATGATCGAAATTATTTGTTATTATTTATTAACCATTATGATTATCAAAATAACCATATGAGTGTTCATTTCAACCAAATAATAATAGCAGATTTCAATAAAAGTGCGTGCATTAGATTCGCCTCTGCCTACCCCTCCGGGGATAAAACACGTGAGTGTATGTGTGAGTGAATGCATTACATTAACCTGTATAGATTAAAATATTTTCAGTATCATTTTAATTACAGAATAAATATCAAACTCGTTTCGTGAGTATAGTTCGTATATTATGACTGTTAAGCAAATTAATATTATATTTTTAATATCGCTCAGTTGATCAAGGCCATGAATGGATTTTAATAATTTGTTTTAAATTATGAGTTAAAAAGCTATAAAAGAACAGAAACGGACATATCTTATTCTGTGAATACAAAAAGCGTGAAGTGGACGATAGCCTAGTTGGGAATGGAACGCTCTGCCGAGACTATGTCCGGGGGTTCAAAAACCCAAGGCACACACCTCTGACTTTTCGAAGTTACGTGTGTATTGTTTATCAATAATCGCGGTGAAGGAAAATATCGTGAGGAATCCCATATACCTGGGAATTCTCCATAAGAACTCCGAGGGTATGTGAAATTTGCCAACCCGCATTAGGCCAGTGTAGACTAAAGCCTAAATCCTCTCAGTATAGAATAGGCCCGTGCTCAGTAGTATATAATACAAGGCTCATATATACACCAGCGTTTCATCATCATCATCAGCCTATATTTTAGTCCACTGCTGGACATAGGCTTCTTCCAATACGCGCCCTTTTACCCGGTTTTGTTTTTTATAGCCCTTACAAAATTATTACTCGCCGCACAGGAATGGGTTGCACCTATCTCTGTCGTAAATCAATAAAGTCGTTTCGGTATTTTCAAAGTAATCGCATTCAGATTCGGAAGGTTTCAATTTTGCTGTTATGCAGCGTAGTGGATTTTTACTCCTCGCCAACTTCGTCGATGCAACAAAGTTCGGTCCAATTTGGCTAACTCGAGTAAATCTCGGTTGATAATAGAAACTCGTTAACAGTGGAGATTTGTTTAGAATGCAATAACTGTTCGGCCGTTACACGGTTCACATCCATGTTTATTTCACTGAGTTATGAATTTTTATTTTTTTGCTAATAAGGGCCTTATTAATCTGTGTTTTATCAAATCTTATTATAGTCACGTCCAATATAAACTCTGCAATAGAAAATTACTTATAGATTTAAATACTGTAATTTTTATAGCTTAAATAGAGAAAAAAAAAGTCGTGTTAGTTATACTGTATATAACGCGAAAACGGTTGAACTGATTATCATGTTCTTTGACTTTTGGATCCGTTATGCTCTATGTGTCTCTATGTGCTCCGATCCGCTATGTGTCTCTTTGTATGCATGCATGATTTTTCATTTTGATTTTTGTACATTTATTGAGCTTAATTTTGAGTATTCATATAATAAGTTGACACAAAATTAATTGATTCTGAAGCATTTTCTGAAGCGATACTAAGTTCGCCGGGCCAGCTAGTTCTTAATAAAAGTGGCATTAAAATATTTTTGTCAACATCTGCAGAACAGTTTTACGACTACATAATTAACTTACAGCACAGTTGAAAGTTTTGTCTACTATCCACTTTTATTAGATCGGTTTCCTTGATCTTGAGATGTTATATTATTATTTTCAAACGTAGGCGTATTTTCACGCCTCGTCGAGCATTTGTCAACAAATTAGCCACGACCCCTCCACTGGTCCCTTCCTTCCACCTCGTCTTGTATTTGAGCACTGAAGGAAATACGTTTTACGGGACATTTATCCAATTTAAAATCGTCTTCTCGTCATCCCCATTCAATTTCCTGAAACACTTTTCTACTTAAGGGTTCGTGACCCTTATGACATCACATTTTTAAACTTAGAATGTTTGAACACAAAATTAGTATATCCCTTCCAAGCTAATATTGGCCACAGCGGCCAATTTCAACGGAGATCAACCAGGTATGCAGGAGATATTATAGGGCACAAGTGTGTGCCCAATACACAGGTGCACTCACTATTCTTCACTCTCATAGTCCGGTGAGACTGTCAACCGGACGGCAATCATGACCGGAGAGAGATCAGGCGCAGGACCAACGGCTTTACGTGCTTTTCGAGGCACGGGGGTAACGCATCGCCAACTTTCTGAGTCCGAGTTGCGACTGGGTAATTTTTTAGATAGAAAAACCCAGTCACAATGTTTTTGGCACGAGCTGGAATTCGAACCCAGGACCTCAGCGCGCAAATCGTACTTGTAACGCGTATGCAATACTACGCCACCGACGCAGACATGACATTATAATTAATATGACTATCTGCCGATTTCAATAAATGATCCCTATCTCTTTTTTTATCGATAGCGAAAATGGATCAATCAGGATAAAGTTTTTTTCGCACTCACAAATCACTTTGGTTTATTCTCGGAATCGGATCTAAGATTAAAATTTTAGGTTGAATTCGGCTGTAGATAAAAATAGTATCATGTTTTTGTTAACATCAGTAGCCTTATTCAACAACAAAACCAGTTATTGTTCAAATTAACTGAATCGTCCACGGGCGTGTGGATGCACGCTTTAAAACAAAAAGATTTTCTCAACGCGGCGTGTGCAATATGAGAAAAAAATATTCATGAATTTGTTTAAGCTTTAGCCGGTTGTGTAATGAGGAAACCAGCTAGGCTACTCTCGACGCCAATACCGATCGATTGGATATTGTCCAATTGGATTTGGTATTCTTGAAAATCACACCAGCGCCACATTGGACCAATATTAGGTGGCTATTTAATGAACTAAACTCAATTGGGATTGACATTGGAAAATTCGTTAGCGGTACTCTTGACGTGATTTTGACATTTCAAATTGATATTAGATTGCGTTGTCAAAGAAAAAATTTCAATAAAAAAATAGTAACTTTACTTTTATTCTATTAAATTTTCATTGGAAATTTTTAAGAATAATGTATTGAAATGGTAACTTTGGTGTTCGCCTATAAGTTATTGCACAATACCCGATTACGGGAATTAAAAAGAAGGAAAAATGAGGGAAGAATGTCGAGGCCTTTCAAAACCTTATTATACCTATATATTTATACCTATAATACCTTATATTGTCCTTACCAGACGATGAATTTCGAGCAATTTCCCGAATAAAAAAAACCTTTATTTGAAAATTTGTACATAGAGTTGAAACCATATCTACCCGTCCCCAAAAGAAAAAGTGAAATATTACCTAAATTTAAAACTAGTACTTCTAGATCTATCTTTATCATAATCATTAACGTAACCTAAATATTTCAAATCAATAATCTGAGTAAAAAATGTTTCTCAAGTACCATTTGCTACATTAAAGTTCGTATTTTAACGTTTAGATATTAGTAGCGTTGTCCTTTTACACCACCGGGAGCAACCAGCGCCTTGTTGGAGGTACTAAGGGGCTCATTGTATCCCAATAGCCGGTATCTCGGTGTATAAAGCAGGTGACGGCATGCGCACTTTTTAAAAGCCCTTTTGCCATGCCCGGGTGGCTTTCCAAAAAATCTACTTAGGCTTCAATTTGCACGTAAGTTGGTCTAGGTATTTTCATGTACATAAAAAACATTTTTAGGCTATATGGTACCGAATATCTTCGCCTTTCTAGGTGTAAAAATTCACGCATAACGAATTTTAACAACCAAATAGTGCTTTTTCAGTATTTTGCGAATTTATTTACCTATTTTAACTAAATAAAACAAAATGCACACAGTCAGATTAGTTATATAAGCAAATGCACACACATCACCGTTAAATAAGGATATAATCCAATTGAAGGAACTTTACAAACATAAAACATTATACCTTCATAATAAAATTAGAGACAACATCTTCTACGCTCGAAAATGGTTTTGTTATAAGTGAAAACAAAAACGAATACAACTAATGCCAGTTATGACCTCAAACTCCTGTTACAAGACTCTAAATCTTAACCAAAGCGCCAAATGATGATAACACAACAACGTTGGCGCTTAAGTAAGCATACCTTGATTATTAAGAAACTTTATGTGGAATGTGTGGAATAAATAATGCTAAATAAAATAGGGAGTAAAACAATAAAATCAAATATCACAAATAATTATTTTAGTTCCCGTAAATATTTGACTTTTTAAAAAACAGTCCATGGCAAAGGACAAACAGCATACAGCCTCAATCTTTCAAATACATTCATTTTAATAATTTTTTTTAATGAGACGTGCGTGAAAATATTAAATATTGGAAGAGAAATGAATTTTACTTATGGATAAATGATTTCAACCGGTAATTGCTAAGATTTTTGTCTTTAATGTTTGTTTTACCGATTTCTTTGAAGCTTCTGACATCTCTAATGTCAGCTAACTTCATTTTTAACGACGAACCCGTTACCCAATGACAATGCAATTCTAATTTTAATCCAATTACAATAAATTGCGTTTCAAGAGTACGAAATCATGTGACGTACAAATTGAGATTGGAATTGGATTGACATTGGTATTAGAATTATCTTGGCGTCAAGAGTAACCCAACAGGCCGCATTCTTGCGTTCCGAAATGTTGGTAGGTACCATTTTGTGTTACAGTTATTACTTTATGAAGTATTATGTGCTTTCTGGTATATTTATTTGCATAATTGGTAGATTTTTTTTTATATTGTGCCCTGGTTTCCATATGACATGAATATACATATTATTCTGGTTCAAGCGTGGGCTTCTTTTTGTCTTAATGTGGCTCATCCCCTCATTTCTGACTTCAAAGCTGATAAACTAAAAGACGAATAAATATACCAACAGACTGTTCTCTCTTTGTGTCTTGACAAAGTTAAATCTCGTTTCTATTAAAAGTTATTATTGCTACATTAAGAAAGCGCTCTGTTAGCAAATCTGCGGTCAGGGGCGGATTAATGTATTTCCTGACACCGGACTTGTTCAGAAATGGCAACACTTAATGCCATTTAGTGGAAGAATAAACCTAAAATATTGTCTCCTTTATTACGGAGTTTAATCTGACCGGCTTTACCAAGTGTCTCCAAAACGGCTATGAAATGATCTTTTTAATTTATGGTAAGACAAAAATGCATTCAATGTTTTATTAAAGAACTTTTTTAAAGTGCTATTTTAAGTTTAATTATGAATTTATCTTTATTATAGGGCTTTTGTGATTGTTTCTCGTGGAATAGTAGTAGAGTTGGCAGATTTTATAATCGTCGTATGAAGTGGCTGTTTATATAATGCGCGTTTCTAGAATGAGTGATTGCCACGTCTTTACAATAAATAAACGTAATTTTAGAACAATGAGCAAAGAAGATTGCAACCAATTGGTTAAATAAAAGAACATTATTATAACTATGCCGGCATTCCTACGATTGGGTAATTAACGGCTTGTAGCGGCGGAAAGGTCCATTCTAATTAAATTACTATTGTTATCAAGTAACTTTAAATAGAACAAGGACTGATTAATCACCTGAAAGGACATAAATCAAAATAAATTAAAACCTGACAAAAAGTAAACGTAATAATTATATAAACAATGTACATTTTTAAAGCATGTGTGATGTAAACAACTTTTTTAAAATGTTTGAATTGGTCGTTGCCTCGGTGGCGTAGTGGTATTATGGTACGACTGCAATGCTGAGGTCTCGGGTTCGATCCCCGGGTCGGGCAAGGTGATATTGAGTTTTTCTATTCAGTATCAGCTCGGAGTCTGGAATTTGTGCCCGTTATGGCGATAGGCTCGCCCCCTATCACATCATGGGACGGAATAATGGCGAAAAGTGGGTGCACTAGTTGCGCTTCCGCCTACCCCTTGGGGGATAATAGACGTGAGTGTATATGTATGTATGTATGTATGAATTAGTCGTTTCCATTAAGTAGAGATGTAAGACAAGTTAATTTTCTAAATCTCTTCCAACTTGACGTAAAAAAATTAACCTGACTGAATAAACTAATGATTAACCAGTCTAATATCGAGCTAATTGTTATTTAATACAGGCTACCTATATTACACATAAATACGTCTTTCTAGAAATTATAATGGTGACTAAAAATGATTACAATCATTTACAAAAATTTGCATATAGAGATAATAGTTTCACAAAACGAAATTAGAATAGATTCGTCTGACTAGCACAGATTAAAATCGATTCGACAACTTGTTGGCATCACATAGGCGCGTCGATAAATCAAGTGCTCGCTTCTCCCGGCCATTCGATTAATTAAAACCGACGCGGAACATTTCGGCTTTTGCTTACGGACATTTATTTCAACGTAACATGTAATCCGTTTTGTTAGATCGACGGCTTTTTTTGTGCACGCCGAAAGCGGTAATGTGTATTGACGACGGTCGCGGATGCCAATTTACAGGCTGCGTCCTATATTAATAACGTGCCTATAAATTATGTGTATCGCGATTATTATAATGACAGCATGTGGACTAGTTAGGAGGTTCCGGGTTCGATTTTGACGTCGGACTTCAGTTTTTGAGAGTTGAAAGAATTTTCTTCCAAATAATGTTGGCATCACACAGACAAGGCACCGGTAGTATAAAATAATTAAATAGATTTTATTGTACGGTATAATTAATTAAAAAAATTGCTGAGCGATGGTCGGATAAAAGACCTCACCGATCCACCCGCTAACGAAGCCTTTGTGCCGAAACTCGTTAAATGAAAATGCATTTTTAAAACTATACAACTGTGAAATATTTCACGTAACCATTACGAAAAGATGCGGAACTGGCCGGTGTTAAAATATTCACACAAAAGGTATCAATAGAATGCAATGGTATACCTGATACTCGTAGAAACAGTGTAAACATTTACAGCGTCAGAAGCAGCATGGCAATTTAGACACCGAGCTCTACGAGTATGGTGAATAATTACAGTGTACTAATGCTCAGTGTTGACTTCTATCGAATAGGTAACGCGAATGCCGCCGGCCGCCGCTAGCACATAGCGTCGCTCATGCCAATCTTTACAGCTTATCACAGTGACAATACGTTCGTATTGTTGATAGATTTATAGAAGCGATTTGCATATTTAGTTCTACACAATTCAAAAAATATGCATGACTGCAACAAAATTTATAAAACACTCGGTTTGTTCAATTCAAATACGAAAATAATTTGGCCATGCGTAAATAAATACTGTGTTATGTAATAAATATAATAATCATAAAAGTTTATTAACAAATGTGTACAAAAATCAACGTAACTTTATTCCAATAAATATGATATTTAAAGTGAGTTAACAAGCGAATCTATTGAATTTCTGTACGCTTTGCTTGAAGCACAAAATCAAATGGAAGCGGACATCTACGACAAAACTAAGGTACTTCTTGTCATAACAAAGTTTTCAAATCGTAAAATAAGAACGCCAAGAGTCCCAACCACCGCGCACAAAGGAATGATATTACCGGATATCAACTGCGCTCAGACTTTGTACTTCTGCTTAAAGTTTTCTGCCAAGTGAATTTCAAATTTATCAAACGCCTTTCGCTAACTCGCCTATTAACTTTGTATCCAACTACAGAAAGACGGACAAGAGATTTTCATCTATCTGTGTGCATATCATTATTTCTCTCGGGGTCAACTTGTTGCTGTGAAGCACTAATATGAAACGACAATTATTTTATCAATATCAAAATTCATAGTAGTGTAATGTTTCTTAAGAACCATTTTAAACATGGTCTATACAATGCTTAACGCACTTACTAGCTATATGTCATTTCTTCTAACTGTAAGGTAAAATTCCCAACCCCATCAACGCACACTTCAAAATCTTTACTCTCCTTTTCCGAGAATCCGAGATCAATTGACACAACTTTAAAACTTCTTAAACCTTGGAACAAACGTTGTCGTCAGTCAACAGTTTCTCTGAACTAACTACTTTGATGTGAAAGAGTTTGTCTCGTAATGTTACTTGTAGTAGTATTTGTATTAAAATAACGACTCGCATTCGATTTTTAAGAATACTCATCGCCGTCTTGTTTTAATGGCATCGTATATACTTGAAAAAGATTATTGTGCCGAGTGGGATAGCAAGAGATAGAAGACACTTACGAGTTACCTTACTGAATAAATAATATCTAATAATTCAATTTCGTAATCCTACTAATATTATAAACGCGAAAGTTTGTAAGTATTTATGGATGTCTGGATGTATGGATGTTTATTACTCCTTCACGCAAAAACTACTGAACAGATTTCGATGAAATTTGGAACACGGGTAGATAATGTTCTGGACTACTTCTTATCCCGGGAAAATATAAACCGGGACATTTATCCCGGAAAAACTTATTAATGCGGGCGGAGCCGCGGGCAAAAGCTAGTAAAGAATACGGGACACAAAAGAGGGAAAAAAACTTGAGAGGTGTCAAGGGACACCCGGATGGAACGAAGTTGTTTTCGATTAATTATAGTGAAGATATTGTAATAAAATTTTATTTCTTTTAAGTCATAATAATAATTGTATATTTCATTAAAACGTTACCACATCAATGAAAACATTTACTTCTAACTACACAATAGATATGTCATAGAATCACGATCATCAACTAAGCAAGCATTGACATTAAAATTAACATACAACTAACGAAAAAAAACCTACTCTAAAAAGCATTTAAATCTTAGAGTATGTATACGTAGTTATACTTACTCTAAGATTTAAATTGTCTTTTTTTATTTAAATTTCGAATGTCACTTTTACGGCCAGCTCGTTATTGTTACTGGCTGGTTTCACAGGGCAAGTATAAAAGTGTCGTGAAAACTTTTCGTTAGATTTTTTTCCGTCTAGCCCCCTTACACAACGCACGATAAGAAACTTCGTTCGAATGACTCGCTAAATATAACTATTAATAAGCATGCACTGTGGTCGGCAGGTCAACCGACACTCACGGGGAATGCAGGTAATATGTACGGCAATACGTCTCGTATTGGAAACGCACGGAAACGACGCGCGTTTCCCTGACCACGGAATGCACCTCGTATAGTGAGTACCTAGAACTTGTGCAATATTAAATTCAACATACGCTACATGTGAGTTTAAAAATGAGTGCAAACCTCGAGAGATTTTAATTGAAATAATTCTTGCGTCGGATTGTTAGATAACTTTTCGGGCTGGCTGGCTGGCTTATTCTGGCTCTCAAAATAACTTAATTGTAGGCTGATATTATAATAAATTATTTTAATAAACTAAGAGATACCGTCCAAGTATTTTCGTTAAAATAAGGTTGATTCTAAAAAGACTTACAAGATGAACAATGGGCTGACTTGTAATGCAATTAATAGAAATTATGCATTATATGGCCATAAAACAATAATACCTGCTCTCACGGAGGCATGGGCCTCCTCCGGGGGGTGCGGATCCCCATCGGCTCTAGCATGAAGTATCTAGGTTCAGTCCTAGATAGCCGATGGCGATTCCGCACCCACTTTAAGGAGTTGAGGACGAAATTGTCCCGGGCAGCGGGCGCTCTTCCCGGCCTGCTGCCTAACCTGGAAGGTCCTGGCTTCCCTTGCCGGAGGCTGTATCACGGAGTCGTGCGGTCCAGGGCCCTTTATGGCAGCCCCGTTTGGGCTGACTCCCTGGGCCGCCCCTGCGTCGCCCTTCTGCGCGCCCCGCAGAGAGCTTTAGCGCAGCGGGCGGTCAGGGCGTACCGTACGGTCTCTTTCGAGGCGGCTTGCTTATTGGCCGGATTCCTGCCCTGGGACCTGGACGCCAAATCCCTTGCCGATGTATTCCATTGGCGGGAGGAGGCGTTCAGTCGCGGGGAGCGTCCGGGCCTGAAGGAGGTGGAGGCCAAGAGGGCCTCCTTACGGCGAGCCGCCGTGGAGGAGTGGCGTCTCAGGCTGGAGGCCCCGTCGTGGGGGCACAGGGTCGTAGAGGCAGTGCGTCCTGTCTTTGCCGAATGGCTGAACAGGCGCCACGGAGCGGCAACATACCGCCTGACGCAGGTGCTCACCGGGCATGGCTGCTTCGGTGAGTTCCTGTTTCGGGTGGTGGGAATAGAGGAGTCGGCCGTGTGTCACTATTGTGACAACTGCCCAATGGACACGGCCCAACATACGTTGGAGTGTTGTCCAGCCTGGGATGAAGAACGCAGTGCTCTCAGAGCAGTCGTCGGAGAAGACCTCTTGCTGCCGGCCGTGGTCGCTTCCATGGTCGGCGGCCGGGAGGCCTGGCAGGCGGTGGCCCACTTCTGCGAGGCGGTCCTCTCGCGGAGGGAGAGTGCCGAGAGGGATCGCCAGCGCAGTGGTGATCCCTCCCGCCGCCAGACGAGACGTAGGAGGCGTCGGGTGGACGACTGACCAACGTCTCCCGCCCTGTGGATTGGGGGCGTTTGGAGAATTCCACCACGGTATCCCCTGCCTGTCGTAAAAGGCGACTAATAGGGGCCTCCGGGGGTCACGGGTGGGCGGGAGGTGCCGCCCACCCATTAGTCTAGCCAACTTCTGTGACCCCCGTGATGGACGGCAGCGTGTCTCACGGTGCCTCGGACACCAAAAGGTGGGCACGGTACGGAGCCCCCGCAACAGGAAAAGGACCGCAACAGCGGTACACGCAGGGGCGGTTGCGGACGACAACTTAGACGTGAGTCGGAGGAAGCCCGCAGCCGTCCCTAATGCGCCGAAGATGACCATACAAAAAAAAAATGGGCTTCCTCTACTACTGAGAGGGTTTGGGTATAGTCCACCATTCTGGCCTAGGGCAAATTAGCAGACGTAACATACTTTCGAAATTCTTATGGGGAACTGCTCAGGTATACAGGATATGTTTTCTTTAACCGTTAGATCAAGCGATTCACAGCGAATACGCATATAACTTTAGAGAAGTCATAGTGCCTTTGAGTTTTGAACTAGCGGACCTTCGTCCGGAAAGTCCATGCAACTCCCAATTAGGCAATCGCCGGACATAAATTGCTAGCGAGGAAATTCATACGCTTTTGTTAAATATTTCATCTAAGTGAGAGCGTAAAATATGGGCTAAAAATCCTTTATATTATATTATGCAGTAACTAAAGAATCTTAACATTATGTTGGTATAAAACATCCCTTACAAGCAAGCTGGTGTCAGTTTATTTAACTTAATTTCATCGTCGCGTTAATGCCGACACCGGGCTGTCGCAAGTAATTTCGTTGCAAACAGTAAAAATGTTTATGATGCATAAATTTTTATTTTATAATAATGCACCATGAACTATTATGAAATAATACTACTATAAACTAATGTACTCAAACTGACAAACTGGTAATGATAATGGTAGCTAAACATTATAATAATTAAGCGCGTAAAAGTTAGAACTTTACAAAAACTTGAATATTTATATTTTATGAATCTTACTAATATTATAAAGGCGAAAGTTTGTAAGTATGTATGGATGTCTGGATGTATGGATGTTTGTTACTCTTTCACGCAAAAACTACTGAACGGATTTCGATGAAATTTGGCACACGGGTAGTCCTGGATTAACACATAGGCTACTTTTCATCCCGGGAAAATATAAACCGGGACTTTTATCCCGGAAAAACTTTTAATGCGGGCGGAGCCGCGGGCAAAAGCTAGTAATTAATAAAGTATTACTGATAAGTAAGATTTTAAACAGAGATTAAAATTGAGGTAGTTAAGGTATTATTACAATAATTGACTCACAGATAGGATATGTAATTCTTATACATAGTATTGTTGTTTTCTATAAAAGTAAACCTTAAAGTTTGTAGAAAGGTATCGTGACGACCGTCCTTGAACTCCTCATCCTGTTGCATTCGCAGAAAATAACGAAAGCAATTTTATTTTTTATCGGATAGTCTTTTCCAACAACTAAACTACCTAAAGGTATTTGATAATAGGGTTTTGGTGCCTTGCCAAAATGAATGAAAGGCTAATTGATCTAAACGTCATTATACGACATTGGGTTTTATATATATTTAGAATCAGCACGTTTTCTATGTTTCTAGAAAGTAATGTCCATTAGTTTTTCAAGTGTGCTTAGCACGGGCGTAGCTATATCTTTCACATAGAGGGGGTCCGAGGACACCAAAATGAACCGCCTCGGGCGGATCCATAGGTTGCGTATACATCCCCCCCCCCTCGTCACCGAATTCAGTTAAAGTGGGCACATACGATGCGATTTGGTACAGCCGAACCATTAAAATGGTATGCCATCGAACCATATCGCATCGTGTGGGGCACGGTTCGATGGACATTATTATTATTATTATTGGTACGGCTGGTTCGATGGCTTGTCCATCAAACTTGGTTGCATACAACTGGACATCGCATGGTACGGTTCGATCGTGTGGCGTGAAGACTGTACCGCGTGACGAATTGGTCGCATGATACCAAATCACATCGTATGTGGATACTATTATGTTTTTGCGTCGGGTCTTATTGGGTCTACTTCATCTTATCATAAATACGAAAGTGAGTGAGAATGTTTGGATGTTTGTTAGAAGTGAACATAGGCACTATAACGTGTACAAGTTTTGTGACCCGGATTATTTTTGTTGTAAGCTAAGCGGGAGGGGGGGTGGATCCCTTATATGCGCCCATGGTGATTAGTATGTTTTAATTTTATGTTACGATCAACATATATTTATTTCAGGGTTTTGTAATAACATATTTTAAATTTATTGCAAAAACAAATCTAAATATAAGCTGTTGTACCTATAAGACGATAAGGAAACCACAGGACGACGGTCTTACGTGCACCTCACGTTCATATTGCTCAAGGTGTGTAACAGTTTACTCAGTCCGATATTTGTCTCGAGTCTTGACGTTACCAAATCAAAACAAAACAAATATATTATGTGGTCTAGAAGCCATGTGTAGATTTCGAATTGATATTATTTACAAAAATATTAACTACAATATAAGATTAGTTATCCTTTAACAATTAATGTTTACGGAGCAAACACAATGCATTTATCCGTCTTTAAATGTTTGGCACTTAAAAAGATAAATCGAGTACTGGATTAACATATAAGCTATTTTTTTTCATGAAACTAATCTGACATAGACAACAATACAGCACGAATTACTAGAATACTTCATTTTTATTAACAGAAAAAAACGGATAGCAAGTTTTAACACTATCACTAATAACAGATATGATATTTTTGTGAATAAATTGGAAATAGTTCGTTACAGTTGTTCTTTTAAAAGCTTCACTGGTGTGAATATCATAATTTAGTTAGTTGTTGTAACAACGCTGGCGCTTGTTTGTTTCAATTTGATTTCGACAACGAATGTTCAACTTTTGGTTAAAAGTTATTATGTTTTAGTAAAATTTACGGTAAAGTATATATTATTCTTTTAATTGAGAAGGTAGGCTGTAACTACAAATTAAATTAAGATTGATGTTAAAAATGTACCATTTAAATCTATATCCTTTTTTACATTTCACATTCAATTGAATTTCATTTATCTCAAATATTGTAATTTATTTATTTTTTATGATATTTGAATACAATTTATCGTAATATACCGATTACTGCTCCAAAAACAGCGAAATCGGCGTCCATCGATTGGTGTCAGTCGTTCCAATGACAACGCTGTAAGGATTCCTTGTTTATCGTCAGACAAACCATTGGTCAGGCTTCCGTTGGGAGTCCGCATATAATAAGAGTTAACAATTGAAAACGTTCGCTATTGGGCATTAACTATGTTTTTTTATATATATATATATATATATTCTTATAGCATTGAATGACGAGACGAGCATGCCGTTCGCCTGATGGTAACCGATACGACCACCCATAAACAGTAGAAATACCATCCAGAACCTTGATTTACAAAGTACTGTGTGGCATTCCACTGCGCTCGTCATCCTGAGACATAAAATGTTAAGTCTCATTATGTCCTGTAGTTACACTGACTACAATGCCCTCGAAACCGAAACACAACAGTGCGTGCACACTGCTGCTTGGCGGTAGAAATAAACATTGCGGTGGTACCCACCCAGACGGACTCTTACATATGAGAGTCCTACCACCAGTAAAGTTTACACTATTAGCATATTATATTAATGATATGAGTTAATGGACTTCGCACTTTACATATTTGCATAATAGTTAATATGTTACGGATGTTTTCGAAAAAATGTTTTACATTAAAACTTGGAATTTAATCATTACGCCTAATTCTTTTTTACAGCTAAAAACAGGACAGTTTAAGAATAAGTATAGCCCTTTTAAAAATATATGTTATGTACAAATTAGGACCTATGTTATATTGTCGATAGTATATTAACAAAAATGTGCATGTAAAGAAACGAAATTGTACACAATGTACATAAATCACAACACAACTTGTACAACTGGTAAACACCAGACAATTCCCCACTACGGCTTACGAGATACACAACTTTATTGATGTCATAGTTCACAATAAACTGGGAATTGTCTGCATGGACACAACTCTGTTTGGCTAAGATTATCTCAATATGAGCGCACTGGACAGCTAACCCACGGGCTTAAGCTTCGAATACGTATATAAACACAAACAATAATTTGCTTTCGTAATTACACGGATGTAATGGATTTCTATTGATAAAATATTGTATTTATACACATTTTTTCTCTTTTACTAGTTTAACTCCGCTCAAGGAGTGTTAAGACGGAGGAGAATTAGAAAATATAAATAGGTGACTTAAAAGGGTAGAAATAAGATTTTCGTCTGTCATGGAGCCCTCGTCGCAAGCCCACGTGCTGCAGTCTAGAGCCCTAATTTCGTAACGCAGTTATACTTAATTCTACGAGAGAAATGTGGATGTGTGCCACTTAAGATTTCCCCGTAGCTCCGGCTCCTCTATTCAATTGTTATTAGACTTTTCCTTCTCACAGCTGTCTTTTTGAGCCGTGGCAGTATTTTATCATAATGATCACAAAGATCAGTATTAACATTTTGCACAAATAGGTCCTAAGTCCCATTGGTAGAGCAAACTGTAAGCCCGAGGGATCTAATAAATATCATACATAATTATTTGGCACATAATTTAGATATATATTTAGATATCCTACTAATATTATAAAGGCGAAAGTTTGTAAGAATGTATGGATGTTTGGATGTTTGGATGTGTGGATGTTTGTTCCTCTTTCACGCAAAAACTACAGAACGGATTTCGATGAAATTTGGCACACGGGTAGGTCATGTCCTGGATTAACACATAGGCTACTTTTTATCCCGGGAAAACATAAAGCGGGACTTTTATCCCGGAAAAACTTTTTAAGGCGGGCGGAGCCGCGGGAACAAGCTAGTTTAGATATAACGTCGGGAATTGTGCAAAACTGCGTGACTAGCACTGGTAAATAAGGCGTAAGTGATGAAAAAAGTTAAATTAAAATTCATATCTACTTATGAGTCATAAGTATTAATTTCAATTAAACTTTTTCTTAAGTTACGAACAATTAATTGACAATACTATACTTTTTTCTTTCACTTACGCAGAATTTACCAATGCTAGTTACGCGGTATTGCACTATCCCCGATGATAAGTTATCTAATTTAAATGTATATTAGTTAATCTTAATATTAATGTTATTTTTACATAAATTTCGTGCTCGCCCGGCTAATACGATAACCAAATATTAATCTGCATGTGCCGGAACTAGTGCGCATATGTGTGTAAATAGAAGTGGCAATATAAATTTATTAAGATATTAAATCGCATAGTTTATATATGTAAATACTTGGTGTATTCACCTGCAATATCAATCATAAATAGTTGACTCAGCTTAGTAAGTCTGAAGCACGAGACGCAAGTGACGCCATGCCGCACGTATCAAAATTTACAAGTCACTGTATTATTCAATGTCTATCTATTGCTGTGATATCGGTAATTAAAGTCAAGCCTTCAAGCGTGTTACAAGTTTACAATAATTGAACACTTTTACGGTCACTTTTAGAACTCTATTAAAAGTAAGGAAGCTAAACCTTCGAAAAACTATAATGAGCAGTTAAAGTTTGTTTGTTCCAGTTATACAAAGTTATTAAACACATGTCTATAAAAAGGCCGTGAGAGTCACATTTGAATGAAACAAATAATTAATATGTTAAATGAACGAAATTATTTTACAGTTTCTACATCACGGGCTTCATTGCCCTAAAATTTAATCAATGAAATATGATATGCCACTCGCGAACCAAACGTAGGTTATGAAATAATTTTAAATTCATTAAAGTTTTCACTAATTTACTTCAATATGTTTGGCCATACGTATAAAATCCTGTTAGGTAAATACAGCAATCAAAATCTGGTTCCACGAGGACATTGCACCAGGAAACAGCCATGTTATATTTATTTAGTTATCACGATTTGTTTTGATAGCGATGTGAAAAAAAATCAAGGCTAATAAAAACAGATATAATACCGAAAACAAGAGAAACGTGTCATTTTTGAGATCCACGGGTAATGAGACAGGTGATTCAACACCGGGTTGACTTTTCTTAAGTATAGTACATACATACATACATACACACTCACGCCCTTATCCCATAGGGGTAGGCAGAGACTAATGAGCGCCACATGCTACGATCTTGACAAACTTCTTTCGACTCTTCCACATTCATAGTTCTTTTCATACACTTTCGTCTGTTAAGGGTACTCCTGACCTGCCCTTCTCTGAGGAGATCATTTATTTGGTCAGAGAATGTTCTCCTCGGGCGTCCCCTTCCAGCCGTACCATCCACATTCGCTCGATAAATACCTTTTGTGATCCGTCTTTCATCAATCCTCGCCACGTGCCCAAACCACCTCAGCATACTTCTTTCAATCTTAGTCACCACATCATCCTTTAACATACTTGCCGATTGTAAGTGGTAACAAAAAGACAAACCCCCGATTGCAACCAATTCTTACATAGCGTGCCGTTTTATTTAACAGAGGGGCGACCTAAGATAAAATTTACCTTTCATTTTTCAGAAAATTGACCTTGTTTATGCCTCCCCTAATCTTACTATCTTACTAATATTATAAATGCGACAAATCGTGAAAATTATTGAATGTTTGTTTAGGAGTAAACGCACAAATTACACGGACTTGGATAACTTGGACATCATGTCGTGGATGAACACATAGGTTACTTTTTATCCCGGTAATTTACTCCCATGGGAAATTATTTACCATAATACCTATGTTATGGGTAAAATAGGTATTATGTATCATAGATACCTATAGGTATGCTCGTTTCTAGGATCATAAAAAAGAAGATGTGCGTCATACTGTGTTTTAGGAATTTACGTAGCGCGTTTACACGGGCGAAGCTGCGAGGATCACCTGGTTTAAAATATGCTACACTCCAGGCTACTGCCGCCCATACGATGTAGCTGTACAATCATTACTTTGATTAATTTAATCCAAATGTTCACCGAGTACGTAGCAATAAACTCACGGATAAGCGAATAGAACACTGTTGGGGGATAAGCCGGCGTCAACTTAGCTGATCCTGATAAAGTGGCTAAGCTGCACGTCCCGAGGGAAAATTAAAAGTTGTAAATTAATGTGTATCTTTAATAAGCGGTACGAAGCGGGCGTTGCATAAATGTTGATGTTAAGTAATGCAATATATTTTGCATAGTTTGCGGAGTTTGCTGTAATTGTTACAGTTTCTTTTAAAGATAATTTTATATTTTTTGTTATTATTTTATTAGACGGTCATACTATTAAACGTTTCAAGTATTATGTTTTCGTCTTATCATGTAGAGCGTTTCACATCGGGAGATTTTATACAATTAATTATCTATCTATCTATTCGATATTCAGACCGCTTAGCTTGAAACTGTTTTATCACATTACCATGCGTGAGTACACACTGTTGCTCTATTGTTCCAGCTAACACACCCGTAATCATTGTCTTAAACTGAATGCAAATGCAGCCCACTGACCACAGAGTGATCCTAATTTATATAACTTATACTGTAGCCGGGGGACTTGCCTTATTTGCAGTGGGGATAGGCTGCCCAAACAACAATGTCATCCTAAATTGCACACCTTATAGGCCTGCAGAGCTAATAACGCTGCCTTAATCGTTCTAGTGTTTGCTACCACGTTTAAAACAGCAAATGCAGACTTTGTTTGGACTTCTAGTGGATCTAATCCAATAAGTTAACTTATAATCGGATATAGGTCCAAATTAAAGGCACATTATAAGCTAAGACGTTCTGTAAAAGTATTGCAAAGGTGTACATAGGCTTGACAATACTTACTCTAGTAAGCCATACTTATAAACACTTACAAGACACATTATAAAAGCATTATAAGGTAACTATGCTAGTAAGAGTAACAAATGAAACTAAACGGAATTGAAACCATTTGTATTTATTACTTGAACTAACAAGGGTTTATAAATTCAGTTTATAGACCCATTATAAGTAAACTAATATGGCGATAGTGTGTTTCTGATTGATACCATTATGGAACCAAGTACTGGTGTAACGGTATTTTTTTTTTCGCAGGGAAAAACGTGTTATCTCTACCACCACTGGGGGGTGAGTGGATCGGTTATGTTGGTTTCACACAGTCTTACGGCCCAATGTCGACATTAGGGAGTATAGCATCAACCGAGCGAGCATTGGACCGATTCCCTAACATTATAGACTTCCTACACCGGCATACCAACCAAGACCCGCGGTGGCCTTCTTCGGCGCATACGAGACGATCCCGGGGTGTCTATTTCTACCGCCAAGCAGTAATGTGCCTGAACTGTTGTGTTTCGGTTTGAAGGACATTGTAGCCAGTGTAACTACTGGATATAATGAGACAACATCTTATGATTCAAGATGACGAGCGCAGTGGAATGCCACATAGTACTATATAACTCAAGGTGCTGTGTGGTGTTGCTACTGTTTATGAGTGGTCGTATTGCTTACCATCAGGAAAACGGCATGCTCGTCTCGTCATTCAATGCAATAAAAAAGTTAACCCGCCGAGCACGAAAACTAATCTCGTCAGAACTCAGAAGTAATATGTAGTTTAGTACCTATCCATTTCCTCTTACGCCTCTCTTAGAGTTAGGAGACTGCCATATTAAAAAGTAAATGTTTTGAAACGAATTTTTCTTTTCAATCAAACGCTATTACATATATGCGTTAAAGTTACCACGTATTTTGGAAAATAAAATCGAAACAGCGGTTTCAATTAAACATAAAAAACGGTCTTAACACATTTCTGAAGCAAAGAGATGCCATATTACACTAAATCCTGCAGTAATGCAAGCGATTCAACACCCATACTAAGGCCAGCCATAGTCGGACCGCATGTTGCAGTCGAGACCGACTGCAAGATGCTGTGACCGCACGGCGATCTGCAGTTCCCATACTAAATTCATATCCGCAATATGCGGACCGCTCGAGCAGTTCCTGAGCGGTCGGAGCAGTCGCTCTGACGTCGAGTGTCGCCGTGCGGTCAAATGCTTAGAGCTGCCGCACCCAGCATGCACGGACCGCTACAAGCGGTTGCTGCCGACCGCGCGGCACTTCTCTCCCGCTCCCCGCTGTTTGTTGTATTTTGTGGCTTAAAATACTAACTAATTCATCAAATGAAACCACGGACATTCTAAAGTAGTTGAAAAACTTTTTATTGTCTTCTTTCAGCTGGGGATACAAAGTATGAATTATGAAATATTCCATGATGTTCCCTTGATTGTAGTATTGGACGCACCCACTTACTACGGTGTCTTCTACGCCTACGCTTGCGTAATAGTAGTACAAGAAGCAGTATTTCTTCATCGAAATCCATCTTGTAAATGAACTCGCATCAGTATTATTTTGCGGTCGAACACAACTGCTCCAAGCAGTCGTAGTCGACTGCATTATGCGGTCGTGTTGCAGTCTTGTACGACTTCAACGCGACCGCTCTAGAGCAGTCGGTCTCCACTGCAACATGCGGTCCGTCTATGGCTGGCCTAAGAGTTTTACTTACTAATAAACCTTGTATAGATCTGTCATAGTTATACAATGTCATGTCTCACTTCCTCAAACGTTAAATGTTATTCAGAGGAGCAAGACAAAACACTGTATATCTAAAACAGACGTATATTAATTAGTAAGACTGTAATAATTTACATTATTGAGTGTCGTCGGTACTTGAAAACAATTGTTGCTCAAATAGGGTAGAAGTTTATACGGTTTCTAAGAGAGCTCGAGCCTCGTGGGCTTGACTGGGCCTGATCCTATTTGTACCTGTTGAAACGGGGTTGACATTTTATCGCACATAAAGCGTGCCGGCGTGTCGTAAGTAAGCAGTGTTTACGTTTTCGGCTCTGTTTTCGTAATATAAATGTAGTAAATCGTATTGCGATGTTGAAATTGATTAATTATCTTTGATTTTTTATTATGTTCTGTTGATTTCAACGGATAAATTACGGTTGCTGCTGAACGGGTTTCCTGTTCATTATCTTTGATATTCATTTGTAAAGATATAGAAGTATATATATTGTTTAATTCATATGCTTACGACCTTACCGGCGCGGAAATCCTATAAGAACCGGAACAAAACTTTTGGTCTGTGTAGCAAATTTCTTCGAAATCCAATGCTTTATAAATTTACTTCTAACAGATAAACAAACATACACTTATATTTTTTTAATATTAGACCTTAAAGATTTATAATATTTTAACAGTCGCCCATTATTGAAAGACATATTTCGAAAGAATCAAAAAATCTTAAGCCACAAGAGCAGAGCCTGTAGCCAAGAGTCTTTTCTACGAGCGGAAATAACGTATGGGAATAACGTATCTTTGCGCTAGACTTCTCGATAAGGTCATTCTCATACATTATTTCCTATTCTGTTGGCGTTATCGCTCGTAGAAATCATCTTGGCTCCAAGCCCAGGAAACACATAGCACAATATTGAGTGATCCAAACTTTATCTGTTTAAATCACCTAAACGTTTGAGTAACCTAGAAGATTTGTTCTACAAATACTATAAGGGACAATAACACTCCGTTCATACAATGCCACTATCCTATTTAAACAAACGGGGCAATCGACTCAAAGGGAAGCTACTGCCTTGCGCGCGACAGTAATCCTTTCCTCTCTTTTCCTCCTTCTAGGACAGAAAGAGTACATTATAGTAGTGTGTAGATACAAGCATTGTGCCCGGCACGCCTTTGTGGCTGCGGACTATTGTGCAATAATTCAAAACAACATTGAGAATGACGCTTTGTGCCAAAAACATCAGTAACAGGCATCCATTTGAAGCGCTTCTAGAAAAATTGCTTCAGTTTAGCGTTTAGTTTTTTTTGCTGTCTATAATTTTTTGAATGACATGAACTACTGAACCGATGATGACGAGCGCAGTGGAATGCCACACAGTACTTTGTCACTCAAGGTGCTGGACTGTTTATGGGTGGTCGTATCGCTTACCATCAGGCGAACGGCATGCACGTCTCGACTTTCAATGCAATAATAAAAAAAGACATAGCCAGAGGATAAAACATTTCACAAACGTGTTCATTAGATATTATTCATAAATTATTGTTCACAATGCTTGACACCAATGCACAACTATGCCAAATGTTGCTTAAAATAACGCGCGATGTTGCCCGGCATTGACAGGGTTGACTTACGTTAGGTACAGTCAAATATCTTGCCTAAGTAACTATGAATAGTACGACTTTGCTTTATGTACATATAAATTAATTATACTTTAAGTAACTATGACTCAAATTGTTCCTCTATTCTTCCTCTCTTTATTTCAAGTATCTAGAACTCAAATTCCAAATTACGTTTTTAGTATCCAATTAATCCGGCTATACGTCATCTATGCTAGTTTATAGTACCAGTATCATAAAGAGAAAACAATTTTTTGTTTGTTTGTTTGTAATGGATATACTCAGAAACTATTGAACCGATTATAAAAAATATTACCTACCGACTGCCTCGGTGGCGTAGTTGTATTACAGTACGACTGCAAAGCTGAGGTCTCGGGTTCGATCCCCGGGTCGGGCAAAGTGATATTGAGTTTTTCTATTCAGTATCAGCCCGGAGTCTGGAATTTGTGCCCGATATGGCGATAGGCTCACCGCCTATTACATCATGGGACGGAATGTCGGCGAAAAGTGGGTGCACTAGTTGCGCCTCTGCCTACCCCTTCGGGGATAATAGGCGTGAGTGTATATGTATGTATGTATAAAAAATATTTTATCAGTATATAGTCCCATTATTAACTAGTAACATAGACTACTTTATAGCCCGGAAAACCTTCTCACGAGGGCGAAGTCGTGAGCAAAAGCTATTAGTTGATAAACTGGGAACGATGTTGTGAATGAGATTTTCCACGTTATAAATACCTTTTGCTTTTTGTATATAATACTTGTAATCGTGTTTACTCGCCAAGGCGGCTCACATACAATGTTTAGTTTAATCCTACTAATATTATAAAGGCGAAAGTTTGTAAGTATGTATGGATGTATGGATGTCTGGATATATGGATGTTTGTTACTCTTTCACGCAAAAACTACTGAACGGATTTCAATGAAATTTGGCACACAGGTAGATCAGGTTCTAGATTAACACATATGCTACATTTTATCCCGGGAAAATAAAAAGCGGGACTTTTATCCCGGAAAAACTTTTTAACGCGGGCGGAGCCGCGGAAAAAAGGTAGTGTAATATATTTTATTGACGCAAAAGTTGTCTTTATATTCATTGCAATTGGCTTAATTAAATTTAGGAATAATTTTACTTCTTAAGAGATAAAGAATAACTATAATAATTTATGAATTTCTAATGTTCTTGACAATCGGTTTAGAGCTCCTTCAAATTCCATCTTTCAATTTGCATTGAACAATTTTCCACAGTTCACGTTCGTTGAATTTTGCTTTAATAAATCATGGTCGACGTTGTTCGTCCGGTTTTCATAAAGAATAGCTTCGTCGTGAAAAATAGGTTTTCTTAATAAATTACAACTATTTTAAATCGGCGTTAAAGCAATTTAGTAGCGTTCCATCAAGCAATAAACTTCAATTCTGACGGCTTCAATATTTCGTATAGGTAAAAGTGTTTGAAACATCTGTTGTTTGCACTACACTTTTATAAAACCCAGTGAAAATACAGGCTAAACGCTGCCGTTTCCATTACTAGTTTTATACGTTTATTTAACAAATACTATCCTTTTTAGAATTTGTATGTGCCTGCAAACCGATGTGTTAAGCACATCGGTTTGCATTTTGGTGAAAGATTTTAGAATGAAAAAAAAAAGGTTACCAATCCTATAATATGTCAATTATCTAATGAATGTCTTTCTATGGTTTACGGTTGGATTTGATTTTGCGTAAACATGATTTGATTTAATAGTTATAGTAATGGTATACTTCACTATAAAAAAAAATCTGTGATCAGCTGGTTAACCCGCACAAGATTAACACGCCGTCCACGAAGACTGTAGTTAAAAATTAAAGGTTTTTTTCCGAGTAAAGGTAATTAAATGGCACTTATCAGTATTGAGATAAAGTTGATTAGAAGAACAATATTGTATAAATTTAAGTTAATCACTCTGTAGTTCATAACAGTCGTTCTGCGAAGAAATAACTTTGAAAATCTTTCTGTCATCGGCATAAAGTAAGTGACATGAGTTCTCGAAACAATTTCCAATATCATTAACATATAAAGTAAAAAGGAAAGGTCCCACATGAGAGCCTTGCGGTATACCTGAGGGTGCTTCTATGAATCTATTTTTAATAAAACCTTCATAGGTAATTATAATTGTAGGATGATCAAGTTTAATTAATTTCAGTTGTTAACCACAAACACACAACGTGACAAATTACATATCATTCCTATGTACATATTAGCGGGGCAACTAAACGTGATACGCGTAGAACAAAGCAATGTTGATATTGTAATATCAAAATGTAATATCGAAATATTAATTCACACAGATAATATTCTATCGAGGTATCTGCGCATCAGTTACTTGCAATTTCGTAAGGCGTGGGATATCCCCTTAACAAAAAAAAAAATACTTTATTCATCACATAGGCGAACATAGTTGCACTTATGTCAAGATACATTCGATTAATAATAATTATTATTACAAATAGTCACTTGTATATAGGTAGAGTTTACCAATCTTCAAAAACTAGGATTTTAAGTTGGTAAAACCAAGACAAGTTTAAAAACAGTTTAATATGTTGTAAAAATAGGAAAAGCAATGAAATTTTAAAATAAATGGATTTATTAGGGCGATTTAAAACTGAGGCGTTGTAGTAACTATCCAGGACACTTAAACCTAGGACATGTCCTATGAAAACAGGACGATTGGTAACCCTACCTCAAGGTAAAGGCGACAAACGATCGACAAGCTAGGCAATGCCCAATGAGAAGCCGTAATCAAACTGTCATAGACCGTTATGTTGGTCATGAGTCAGCGTAATTAAATCCTGCCAATATGAACGATGGGCCAATGATTGGTAATATGCAGCCACACATCTTCGTCGCTTACTTTGTTTATACCAGGGATTGGCAAGTAATTTCCAACGGGGTCCGTATCCTGTTGAAAATTTGTAAAACACATAATACTAAATTAATATAGAGATAGTTCTATAAAAATGTAATTTAAATTGAATATGTAGATTGAACAGTCCAAGAATCGACCGTCCGGGTTCCGTCTCCGGACCGCGGTCCGCTTGTTACCGACCGCTGATGTATACCAATATTATAAAGAGGAAAGATTTGATTGTATGTTTGGATTAAACAGGCTCCGAAACTACTGGACCGATTTGAAAAATTCTTTCACTGATATAAAGCTACATTATCAGCGAGTAACATAGGCTCCTTTTTATCCCGGAGAAATATAAAGCGGGAGTTTCTAGTTTACTCATGTAAATTGTAATACATTTATGAGATTCAGATGGCTGTCGGATGCATTTGCCTTTGCTTGTTATAATAGTTTTATTTTTTACTTTGACTATGCGCGCTTATTTATTTTTGAGGTCCTATATAATAAAATCCTTTTGTAACTAAGAAACCTGAATAACATTCTTAAAGCGTTTTTATAGAAATTAATATTAGCAAAGATATTTTAATTAACTGATCCAAAAAATAAAATCTAAATTGCTGATTGATTAAATTGATCGAGTATAGTTCATGAACATTTAAAACGCGCTGATGTTTGGATTTTTTTTTCGTTCATGACATTAGACGATCAGCTACCGACAGACCTGCGAGAAACAAATGCCAGAAACGCGAAATAAAACTACATACGTCATAGTGAAATCTTTATGATCAAACCCTAGAATTGCTGGATTTAGACATCGTTCCTTAAAACTTTTTCTGATGCCACTTAACATCGAGATTAAGGCTTCAATAGCAATTAGGAAATGAGAAACGCATACCAGGGTATTTTTAAATGGAAAAGATATAAACGTGGAAAATGTCAAAACGTCCGCGCCCGCAATGAAGCGGCCGGGTTTGGAACTTATGGATAGGTCATTATGATAAAACCACACTTAGCTGCCGCTGGTTGAAGTAAGGCGGCGCGATACGACGACATATAGCAAGCGCTGCTTCGCTACAACTGTTCGGGTTCGTAGCCAAGATGCATTTCTACAATTGTTGACGCTAATAGAAAACAGAAAAAATGGGTATGACATATTTTACTACCGACAAAAATATGTCATACTCATTTAAAAAAAAATATATAAAAATTTCGAAGGAATGTGAACTCTGACAACCAGCACTAGGCTAGCGTGGTGAACAAACGCCTAAACCCTCTCAGTAGTAGAGGAGGCCCGTGCTCAGCAGATGGCAGTATGTATAATACAGGGCTGGTATGGTATACATAACGTTAGCGTTTATGATTGTAGAAGGGCTTCTTAGCTATGGGCTCTAGTGTGCGTAAACCTTAAGTGTCATGCAGGCCTCTTCATTAAATTATTCATGGCGCAAATAGGTGAAGGTTCTGACACACCTGATTGAATGCGCCTGTTTGATTAATGCATACTTTAAACACTGCCATTTCACGAAATACGACGGGCACCAATGGCAATCGTTCAAAGGCTATCAGATATTTACGTTGCGGATACATGGATTATGTGTTTTGACATGGATTAATATTGACCGCATTGTATGCGATAGTAAGCCGTGTCATGTTTGAAAAGGCAAATGGGGTGAATAATCTACATATTGCAGGTCTATTAGATGCCGCGTTGACGTTGTCAACTGTTGCACGAGACACGCGACACAAATGACAATGAGCTGTCAATATTTCGTTTTCATACAATTACTATGAACTATCAGTTTCTTTCACTGACTTGCTGAATTGAATTAATAATTTCTTCAGTTTACGTGAATACTTTCCCTCGGTAATTCTCAGCCTAGTCTTATATGATTTCGGCGTGACAATTTGCATGCATATTAGAGAAACCTGGTTTATATTTGCTTATTGATGCATTTCTCTGGAAAATCAATCACGGGGAAATAATTTTAGAATTTACACGAACTGATACCAGTTCTAGGAATCGAACCCAGGATCTTCCAGTCCACAGACGAACATGAAGATATACTCATTATATTTTAGTAAGATCTAAGACACATACATTTATAATTATATATAATATTTAATTTCACACTATAATCTACAGTAAAGTACTAGACAGTTTCATTTATGCGGTTTGGCATAGCTCGTAATCGTCACAGTATACGTCTAGGGTACCTCGCTATTCACTTAGATCATTGTATCAAGAATAAAAATTAAATTAAAATTTAAATAACCCCCGACACAAAAAATCTCTAAAAAGTAAAATAATAATAGTGTCTTTGTCGTTTAAGTACCTAGTAATATTTTGACCCAACCGTCGTCGCGTCAGGGGACCGCTAAAGAAGTATTTTCATCTCCCTGGTCCGGAGTTCGGTCCCCCGACGTGAGGACGCTTGGGTCAAAATATTACTAGGTACTTAAACGACAAAGACACTATTATTATTTTACTTTTTAGAGATTTTTTGTGTCGGGGGTTATTTAAATTTTAATTTAATTTTTATTTCAAACTTTTTAAATTACATTATTCTCCATCATGGGGCCTTGATAATTGACTATCTATCACCTACTCGTTGAGCCCATCCTTATGAGCCCAAACACACTATATCTGCTATAAGTTGCTAAGGAGTTGGGTATCCCGCAGACTACTTGATGCCGCAGCATCAGCTCATGTTTACAAATATATTGAATGTCACAGTACACCAAATTTAAAGTCAATCGGATTTTTTAAGTTGAAAATGAGCTGATAATCCTCAAACGCCTGAACAGATCTTCATAAATTATAGCTAAGAACCATCGCAGTCACATCAGCTTTTAAACAAAAAAAACCGCGTCCAAATCGGTCCATTCGTTTGAGAGCTACGATGCCACAGACAGACATACAGATACACAGATACACAGATACACACCCTAAACTTATAACACCCCTCTTTTTTGTCGGGGGTTAAAAAATAAAACAAAAATATTTCTAACGTATGACAAGACATACAATTTATTTCGTTGGCGTTTTGTGCCGCTTCGCACTTATGGGCGGTATTAATAAATCAACCTCAAGTTTGAGTTACATCTCAAGTAGACATAATTCAATACATTATGTCTTCTTGAGATGTAACTTAAACTTGAGATTGATTTATTAATATCACCTTATGTAACATCGTATTATATTAAGTATTTTTACATTAAGCATGTCACTTACGAGATATAATCATTTATAGCATGCGCATTAAAGGATAGAAGATATTTTTAGTACTAATAACACCAGCCCTGAAAACCAAAGCCTCAACGAAGGGTACCTATGGAAGAAAGTGAAAGAAAAGTGAACACGTATATAGTTCAAAGCTTTCGAGAACCCAATCTTGACTAACGAAGCTTGATTGATTGATTGATGTAGCCTTTTGGTTCAAACTAGTTCCTCTTTTGGTCTTATTGTTTATAGAATGTCCCTTAGCTCGGTGTGTCGCTTGACATAGGCCTCCTCCAACTGCTTCCATTGTTCTCTGGCTGCCGGGACTCTTGTCCAGTACGGTCCCAGGGCCTGGCGAAGGTCGTCTTTCCATCTTCTTAGTGATCGTTTCCGTTCTCTTGCACCATCCCTTGGATACCATAACGTGACGAAGCTTGAACTTTAGTTTATCATGGTGTCCTTTGAAAAGAAATAAAATAAATGCAATACGCGCGGTGTAAAAACAGGTACCAGAAATAACTAATTCGCCTTGCGCGTAACAATACATGTTATTTTATCAAAACTAACACGTCATATAACTCCGGTTTAAAACCAATAACTATCTGAAACAAATACAATGAAAAAGGGTACAATGCTAGCCGAATAACTGTACCGTTCAGCCGCCAATCGTCGCTCCCATCCACTACACAACTTTGTCATAGCTTCCATTCTCTCAAAATTCAGCGTGACTTTTATTTCTCGTTCACAACTAAACCCCGTGCTGCGAATTACATGGCCGCAATTGCATTCCTCCTATGACAGAGCTCGATTATTCTGTGTGGATGTTTTTTAAAGAAGGTAAACATTGACTATATATATATGGTAATGTAATTGTATGGTAATAAACCAATCTGACGTTTAGGTACAATAAGTAGTCATTTAATGTACTGAACTATGTAATAAACCAAGCTCAAGTTGTTATTTAAGAGCTTGTTCTCAACAGAGTTGGTACTGATACATAAACAAAACTCAGTGTCAAAATTCATCATATATTGTCACTTAAGATGTAACTTGAGTAAAAAATATACGAGGACCTGAGTGCCAAGTTGATAAATAATAAGTAATGGCGGTAGGCCCACCTCCTAACGAGGTGGACGGCATTGCAGATGGTCGGTCTCCTGCAGTAGACGCCAAAGGCTTGCTTTGGAGTTCAGAGGCTTCTTAGCCCCTCATTTAGAGAAGGGCCGTAATGCGGCATTGCGCAGGGGTGGTTCCGTGCAGCTATCTTCGTGCAACAAGATACCCCGGGGCCGTCCCGTATGCGCTGAAGAAGGCCACCGCGGGTTTTGGTTGGTATGCTACATAGAGTTAGGGACTCGGTCCAATGCTCGCTCGGATGATGTTATATTCCCGAGAGTCGACATTGGGCCGTAAGATCGGTGAAACCAACATAACCATTCCACTAAACCCTCAGTGATGGTAGATATAACGCCTTTTTCCCCGCGAGAAGAAAAACAAAGGCCCACCTCCTATCGCATCATTGGTCGGAAAGCAGGCGAAACGTGGGTGCCCTGGTTACGTTTCTACCTACCCCTTCGAGAATTAAAGCGTGATACATGTATTACAATATTAACATATTTTATAATTAGAAGTAGTTGATTATCATATTTTCTGCCTCTATATTTCTCATTGGACACAAGATTCAAATATAACGTAAATATAAAGTCGTCATATTTTACAAGAATAGCAAAGCGGTGGCCATTTGTATACAAAATACGATGGCTCTATGACAAGTCGTTCGATGGGAAGGATAAAGAAGAAAAAACGTGACCCATTTCATAGCTATTCGGGGATTCCAATCTATGCCGTATTTTTGGTTCGTTATATTTTGTATAAAACATAACAGACGTTAACAGGCTACGTTACAGTACAGATATGTCACAGATATACAATAACAAAGGACATGTCCAAAAACGGGCCTAAAATTCTAACCAAAACAGTTTATATATATTTGGATAAACCTCCTAAAAACTAGCCTTTTACAATAAATCTTTCAATTTTAAAGATCTCCGATTATCGGCGAAAAGTGGGCGCACTAGTTGCGCCTCTGCCTACCCCTTCGGGGATAACAGGCGTGAGTGTATATGTATATGTACATATGATTATGAAATTTTTGTAACTTTATTTTGCTTCAAAAAAAAATCTTATAAAAGGAGGGATCTAAAAATATTTTTTAATGGATCCAAGATCCATATTTTTAATATCCCTAAAAGTTTGGACTGGTTAAATTTTCAGGCCCAGCACCCATACTTAAAACGGACATCTTTTTTTTTTTATTGCATTTAATGACGAGACGAGCATGCCGTTCGCCTGATAACAACACCATCCAGCACGTTTTTTTTTACGCGGAGAAAGTGAATTATTACTACCGCCCAGCGTTCAAGGGGAACGACTGAGCTGTTATGTTGGGTTCACCGTGCCTTACGACCCGACGTTGAGCCACGTTGGGCGACCGCCGGGCCGAGTCCCTAACCTATGTACACCGCACGGCATACCAACCAAAACTCCGCAGTGGCCATCTTTGGCGCATTAGGGACGGCTGCGGGCTTCCTCTGATTCACGTCTAAGTTGTCGTCCGCAACCGCCCCTACCATGCAGCACCTTGAGTTACAAAGCACTGTGTGGCATTCCACTGCGCTTACCATCCTGAGACATAAGATGTTAAGTTTCATTATATCCAGTAGTTACACTGGCTACAATGTCCTTCAAACCGAAACACAACATTACATGCGCACTGCTGTTTGGCGGTATAAAGGAGATCTTTATACATGTTCAAACTATCTTACGAACAGTCAACTGATAACCATTAATTGTTTAATTACAGATAGTTTAATCGAATTATGGATCATACTATGCTTTATAGCAGCTGAGTTATTCAGAGTTGAGACCGATCCAATTATTGCATTAAATTACGAAGCCGGTAGCTTCCAGCGTAATAGTTACTTAATTGGTAAGTTCGTTACTAGTTAGGACTTCATAGGTCTGCATCCAAGGTTCTACATAACTTTATCCTAACTTGAGTGTTATATTTGTAACTTTTTATATAAAGTTAAAATGTGAGGTTCAGATTAAAATAACTTTCATGTCTTTAAAAAGTTAATTTATAAAATATAGTTGAAACTAACGGGAATATTACATGGACTTTATTAAGCGAAACATGACGCGAAGTATTTTGTGAAAGCGTTGAAAATGCCCACTGAGTATCCCCGAGCAAACGAGAGGAGGCTAACTTTTTAAAGCAGAAATGAGAAAACATTAATATCCTGAGCTCAAACACCCGCGTGTTCAAATAAATTAACTTAGTCCATGTTTTAATTTATGAAGCTTTTTGAACTAAAATGTGTGAATTAAAAACATATAGCAATAATGAAAATATTTTTTGGGTTTGAATAAGAGTGTTTGGATTAAGCTTTGCAAGACACATTCGGAATGAGAAAATATAATTAATGTTCTTGTATCACACTTCGTGTAATTTTATATTAAATGATTGAACGGATATAAATATTCGTGACTTCTCTTATGTTTTTATTAAATACTAGCTTTTGCACGCGGCTCCGCCCGCCTTAAAAAGTTTTTCCGGGATAAAAGTCCCGCTTTATGTTTTCCCGGGATAAAAAGTAGCCTATGTGTTAATCCAGGACATGACCTACCCGTGTGCCAAATTTCATCGAAATCCGTTCAGTAGTTTTTGCGTGAAAGAGGAACAAACATCCATACATCCAAACATCTAAACATCCAAACATCCATACATTCTTACAAACTTTCGCCTTTATAATATTAGTAGGATTAGGCATGGAAAAATAAATAAACGCCCGTGGATGTATTAACAGTTTGGGCAAAATCTATATTACCCTTTTTATGCTCGAATAACTGTGTCCACACTTTCGTCTGGTCTTAGATTTATATCATCCTGTTATACTCGATATGCCTTCCCGTAACAAAGAATACAAGTGACGCGTGTGTCCATCTGTCCCTACCATACGTTACATGTTCCTTTTTTCATTTACCAAAACTAAACTTTTTCTTAGGCTCAAAAAATTATTAAGTTATTACATACAATATAAAGCTTATTACTTTTCAGTTATTAGAGTTTGAACTGAATGACCAGGCTAGCGTGATAAACCGTGTTTGAACTTTAGATAAGCAATTTATTGAGCAAGAACTTCAAAATGCGGTTACACTAGTGACAATATTTTAACAGTTCTATATACAAGTGTTACAATGTCCAAAAGTTCAGAAGTCAGCTTGCCGTGGCTTTTTACACGGTAAAATTCAGTTGCGGAACTTCTGCAAGTTTTCTTGCTCGTCTAAACATCGCTATACGACAACGAAAGTTCTAGTAAATACGCAGACAGAAATTTCAAAACATGTTTTACGGTCTGTCGCCTATTCCTCGCGTCTTCCAGGTATTGTATTCCAAAAATATTTAATGACTTAATTATATTTATTCTTAGACTATATTTTGCCCACGGCTCCGCCCGCGTTAATAAGTTTTTCCGGGATAAAATTCCTGCTGTTTATTTTCCCGGGATAAAATGTAGCCTATGTGTTAATTCAGGACATGATCTACCCGTGTGCCAAATTTCATTGAGATCCATTCAGTAGTTTTTGCGTGTAAGAGTAACAAACATCCATACATCCAGACATCCATACATACTTACAAACTTTCGCCTTTCTAATATACACTTAAATATTTTCTTTGTCCTAAAATCTATTATTTTCATTCATTTCATTCGTTCGTTATGTTATTAAAGCTAGTTCTATCTAGCTACTATAATAGCTATCATTATTTTTATGCCTTTTAACAAAGCAAATAATAATTTTGTTAAACACTTTATCATTCGTTAATAAGTTCGATGGGCGTCATTATCATACCAATGAAGATAACTTAATTAGTGTAGTGTGAATAATCCATTAATGCACATAATTAAGTGCGTCATTAGGTATTAGCAATTAGAACTCTGCGCGTCCCGTACGCTTCACCGAGCCCCGTCCTCTTATGTAGTAGTAGTAAGGCAGTTGTTTCAAACCCCCAAAAATTCTAAATATGACGCATAATTATTTGGGAGCTTAGTTTGAAAAAGTGTATTGTGCTAACCCCTCATTACGTGTAAAGTCAGGCAGAAGAAAACACACTTCAGGCAGAAATAGGTTTACATACTTTTTACCAAACGTCGTCCGTACAGGCGTACGGACGGGTAACAATGCTTTTAAAAAACACAAACTACAAATTGCTTCTCAGCGTTGGACATGTTCATAGATAAAAAATAATATTGACGGCGCGATTACAAACTCTATCTGTGCGTTTTATAAATATCTTTGTGCGTAATTTTTTTCCGTTGTCACGTTTTAGCCTGGTACAATAAAAACATAGAAAACTCTAAGGTTTATTAGTTCTGAAGTATTGCATACAAATAGTGTTTATATTTCGTTGAATATGCAGCATGTCCGTATAAACGTATGGTAATCAAACGCTATTAAACTTATCGCATCATTTGTCCTAATTGGCATAATTGTAATTTCCTGTGTATGTACTTAAATCGAAAAATATCATACTTAAACTGAACCATAAATTGGCAAGCTTCGTAAATATGTGCTCGATTGTCTCTTAAAGCAGGAGAAGCTTAGATAGTATATATTTTCAAAAAGTTCCAAGTCGTATATTTTGACAAGAAGAAGTAATATTTTGACCATCGCGAATAAGATCGAGTTTCACAGTTTGCCTTTTTACTGTAAAAAAATATTAGCGATGCACTTTAAAATTTTGAATGAATACACAGGCATACTATAAAAGCTTTAATAAATTATTTTAAAATCCGCTTACGAAGCCTACATGAAAAATGAATAAAACCCTTTTATTAAAACCAAAAGCGTTGTGCGCGGTGGCGTAGTAAAACGAATGCAAACGTCGATTAAGTGCCTGATGAGATTACTCGTTCGGAGCGTATTTCACAAAGGTATTCCATAAATGTTTTTTAACAATACAAAGGGACATGGCAATCAAGCCCGTTGGCACATTGGGGCATATTAAAAACTAGCTTGGGCTCGCGGTTTCGGTCATGAAATGTTTTTCTGATTAGATATCATGCAGCATTTTTTCGGGAATAAAGTAATATGTCAATTTAGAACTTTATTACGTGGTTTATCTGTTTACATATAACAAATGTCCAACCAATTCCCATAATCGGAGTAGTATGCAATTATATTTCTCTCTCAATGATAGAAAATATTTTTTTTATTTATGCTTGGATGGTGTTAAACTTGAAGCAATGTTTTATTTTAGTCTAACTCTAGAGCAAGCGCAGTGAAAAGTCAAGAATTCAAATTCTCAAACAATAAGGAATACGAGATAACAATAAGGATAATTATAATAAAAACTTAGTAAATAGAACGAAAATTACGAAAAGTTACCTAGAGTAATCAAATAAATTATCATTTAAACACAAATCGATTTCTATAACCGCGAGGCAATCATGTTCTGAAATTGGTGAATCGCCAACAAAAATACGAAATGAAATTCGCAGACCCGACACACACAAACGAGTTATTACAGATAAAACGAAGCGGACCTGACGTCGAAACAAAAGGTCCGCGTCAATTGATTTTTTTTAAAGCAGATACTGTAAAACGTGTAAAATGCGACCAAACCTATAAATGCTATTTTAATCGGATCCTTTGACGACAATAGCATAGTTCATTTGGAATTTTCGCTGGATTATGTAAAGATTATTCGTAAATATGATTGCACGGTGTAAAAATCACGTTCGGATATTTTTATGTATGAAAGTAGTTTAAGCAATTTGCTTATTCCAGCTTAATACCCGTGGGTAATCAAAAACGACGTATCTGCATACATTAAAAATATTCAGAACACATTTCGCGGTTATATTTTTTATTCCTGTATAATTTAGGTACCCCATACTCAAAAAGTGTCCATGAAATGAGGTTTACAATACGGAAACCATGATCTCTTAAACATGCAAAAACACCAGCATACAGCTGAACCAAACAAACATTTGAAAAACGAAAGTAATTATTGGATCCTGTTAACGCAACCAGTCAAACTTGTCTTCCTTTTTCTAATCTCAAACGAACGTGTTATGGAATCCTATTCTTTGAATATAGTCATCATATCTCATAGCTGTCGTCTTTCACTAATAGCAATCGAATGTCATCTGTCGATCTGTACATCCAACACAAATTGGTCAATAATAAACTTACACAGCGACAGCGGAGAATTAATTGGAACCTATCTGAATGCACTCAATTCATTTCCTGTCACATGCCTACGAAACATTGCTGGCTTAGTTCGAGTTACGTTTATATTTTGACTAGGAATTGTTCCTCCTTGAATTTTATGCCGATGTAATTGACAAAGAATAATTTGTATTGATTGATTGTGTTTGCAGTTGAATAGGGTTTTCTAGATGGGGCGACCTAAATGATGATGCGCGACGGCTAGATATGAGATATAAAGTTATTACCTTTATATTAAACATAATGATAAAAATTCTATCGTTTCCTTAGTCCAGTAATAGTACCAATTACCAACCTTATAAAGTTACATGTTTGATCCTCACATTGAACAAACAAGAGTTTTTGGGAAAACACATGTTATTAATCCGGAAATGGAATTGCGCAATGTGGCGACATAATATTACAAAATTGCTAATACATGGGACTATGATATGTTTGGCGAAATACTCTTCAATTCACTTCAATTCTCGCAGATTATTAAAAAATATCAAGTATTCTGTTTAAGCATGAAAAGCATTTATATGCTGCGGTATAGTTTATTCAATAAATACCTTTAGTTAAACATGAACGATAATTTTATTATAATAATTAAAGCTGCCCGAGCAATGAACTTTTCACAGCTAAAATACATCCGAACCAGACAAATTAAAATATATGTCAACCGCATATAAACATTTTATTACGATGAAGGAATTGGAATCAGGGATGGGAACTTCACTCTATACATTCACTGATCGTATACTTCACGTCGAGTTTTTAATATACAAAGGCACAACATCAATCAAGTCGCATGCCGTAGACAAAAACCGTCTTCACCGTCAACCGAGCTCTGCAATTTTGCAATCGTCTCAATCCTTTTCATTATCTTTGAATATTTCAATAAATATTTTATCGTTTTCAATTTATATAATCATTAATTACTTATAGTTCTCTTTATTATACGTAATGACGGGACTAATAATCGAAAATATTACGGCCGAGAATCGGTCAAAATATTTTCGCTTTATTTCATGGACATTCAATAAAGTAGAGTAAGGTTGAATTTATTTCAGCGCCGAATGAATTTCTGTCGACGTGTATCGTATTCCATAAAATTTTACAATTACGATTGTTTTGTAATAGCTTATTTTTCAATTATATTAAACATAATTTTAAAATAATGAGTTAATAATAATGCTAATTCTAACAAGGAAAATAAATTATACAATTTATGCATATCTTAAAGATTAAGATGCTTTTGCATTTTGTAAATAATCAAATTGTTATAAAATGCTTTCATAAATAATTGTCCATTTATTTCCAACACTGGAGGACGAAGTAAAAGTATTACTAACAAGATCTTTATGGATTCTAGAAAGACTATATTAATATTTATCAAACGTTTTGGTCGCTGGGTTATTAGCTTAAGGGTCAGTTTCACCGGTTCCTGATAAATGCTACTCGTCACATAAATGTATAATCTGACCTTATACAAAAAGCAACATTGTTATCTATACTCATGGATTACAGTATAAAGCGTTATTAGCAAGCGGTTAAATCGGCCATTAAATTTATTGGATATATATAAAAATTAACAGGGCTTTCTTTAATACAAAATATCACTGATATTAACATAATATAGTAGTATGGGAAAGAAGCGTTATACTATGTATGTGTGTATGTATTAATATGTCTCCATTACACGACATACCATACTTCAGTAAAAGAAACTCTTTATCACCAAAATACCTAATAATAAATGCAAAATTGGAATCGAAATCATCTACAACGATGCCGCCACCGCATCTAACAAGTGGAGAACAAAGTCTCAGAATGTACATATTTAAACCATAAGACGGGCAATAGCTACACAATTTAACAACACCTAAGCGATGCTTATTTCAAAGTTATTGCCCTCGAAATGAACAAGACTAATCCAGAAGATTTTTGGCATAATATGAATCCCGGGTGGAAGGGAAACGCTCTCTGTACCGGAACGGTAAGAGAGAAGAACCATAACATTAACGAAAAACTATATTCATTTGCAAAGCTAAGCGATAATACTTACGATTTTAGTATTTCCGTAATTCATGCGCGCGCAATGTAAAGCGTACAAAGAACTGGGCGGCCGTCGCGCTGCGCCGGGACCGGCCCGCGGTCGTTAACCCGTCAGCTGATGTACGTGTTTCATTACGATTTTTTTGAAATATTGACTTTTTTTACTATGTTTTTCAGAATAATAGTTTGATTTATCTATCCATACGTGAAGCTGTACAGAAATTTGAGAAAATCCTACTAAAATTGTAACAATGCGATCGCGATTTTTTTAGTGCCATCACGTCAGGAATCACCAATACTATCACCTGTATTCGTTTCCGAGAGCGTTTCCCTTCCACCCGGTATATCACGTATTTTATTCGCGGGCGATACGAACAATATTATTTTTATTTTTAAAACTCTTTAATCTAAAGCAACGAATTATGATAGCTCCGTTTTCCACTCAAACGGTTTACAAAACACAAAGCACCAACAAAATAAACACTAAAACCAATACCCCAGAATACTGAATACTTCACATACTCAGTAAGCCGCCATAAAACCACAGAATACTGAATCCGCTACAAGTCTCCACGCTGCGTTGCTAAAAACATTGTATGCCCTGTGGCCCTTTTGCTTATTAATCCCATGTATTCTTCATTGGTGGGGAGCGCTGTAATTTGATGGTTGATTTCAAGTTAAGGCGATTATTTGGTGCGTAGTTAGGTGTACAATACACCATTGAAGCACTACGAATAATGGATTTAATAGAGGGTTAAATACGCGTACTGGACGCTAAGCCTATGTACCCGGCTACGTAATCGGTATTAACACTTGAATTACGCTCTACTAGTTTAGTTGCGCAAGATAAAAGAATTTGATACCGAGTAATCTATAATTGTAAATTTTGTGAATAATTATTCTTTTATTGTCAATTATTCTTTTCGACTGAAATCACAAAATTCAAATTTGTGAATAATGTATATTTTGATAAATAACGTTTAAGAACCACTGGCAACATATCGACATGTCGCGGAGAAGAAACATAGGTATCTACCTATTATCAGAACATTTATTTTTATTTTATTTTATTAGTTTAGAAAACTTACATCTAACGTAAATGAGTATAAAAAAAATAATATAGACAAAATATACAACAGAAAGCTAATTACAAATTTCCATGTATAGATAATATTAATAAGGATTATAATAATAAGAAGAAATTGGTAGACAGCACATGCTATAGAATTAAAAGGAACTAAGAAGAAAACAAAGTGGACGATAGCCTAGTTGGGAATGGAACGGTCTGCCGAGACAATGTCCGGAGGTTCCAACCCAATGCACACACCTCTGACTTTTCGAAGTTATGTGTGCATTGTTAATCAATTATCGTTCGCTTTAACGGTGAAGGAAAACATCTTGAGAAAACCTACATGCCTGAGATATCTCCATAAGAATTTCGAGGGTATGTGAAGTCTGCCAATCCGCACTAGGCCAGCGTGGTAGACTAAGGCCTAAACCCTCTCAGTAGTAGAGTAGGCCTGTGCTCAGCAGTGGGCAGTATATAATACAGGGCTGGTATTATATTATATTTATAAGAAGAAAACAATAACTATATGAACAAACGGTAATTTGCCATATTTACTAATTGGAGAGCGTATGCGTATAGACCGACTCAATCACTTATTTCCGTAAATAAAATGCCTTCGAACAGATTTGTCACGAATGATGAGGCTCATTATAAACTTACACCTTTTAAGCTATTGCACAGCTTCTATCGCGGACCTTGAGCGTGGAGACCGAATCCAGAAATTCCGTAACGAAAAAACCTGTCACCCCTCACTCCGACCGGCACAGCGGTGATATTTTATTTTCAACTTTATCACAACCATGTAGAGTGTAAAATTCCATAAGTAAATTTAATATCGCAGTCTTGTAAGAATACAATATGTAAGAGGATATGAGCTGAATGTTAAACGATAAAATGTCGAAATTACCGTGTATTTAATCATTGTTCCAGTCAGTGAAACGTATCAAAATGTCAAACGCGGCGGGATGACGTGATTCTAAGATTGAATTTTTTAAAAGTTTTTATTTTATATCTGTTCAAAGAGGTTTTTATCTCAGAATAAGGATGCGTATAAGCATCTTTATTCTATGGTTTTTATTTAAATATTACGGGTCTGGATACTAGTCCATTGAGCCCGTCTTTCATATTTTTTTAAGTTTTGCCATCTATCGATGAATATTTTATTTTATATGTGTTCAAAGGGGTTATAAATATTAGAATTTATGCAATAGCTTTACCGCGGCAGTCTCTGAGTGCCACACGTCTTTTTTTTTTCATATAAAAATCACCTTTTTAATCAGATTTTTTAAATAGAAGGCATTATGTATAGTTATCGTGATTTAGAGAATCTTGAACTGGGCGAAACCGGGAGCAACACGTAGTATATTCTACTAATATTATAAAGGCGAAAGTTTGTAAGAATGTATGGATGTTTGGATGTTTGGATGTATGGATGTTTGTTCCTCTTTCACGCAAAAACTACTGAATGGATTTCGATGAAATTTGGCACACGGGTAGATCATGTCCTGGGTTAACACATAGGCTACTTTTTATCCCGGGAAAATATAAAGCGGGACTTTTATCACGGAAAAACATTTTAAAGCGGGCGGAGCCGCGGGCAATAGCTAGTATAAATATATGTGTATCCGAATTCGTATAGTTATTAAGGATTGGTTTGTTTTATTTTAGCAAGTTAAATAAATCTGATGGTGCAGGTCATCAATGAAGACTGAGTTATATCAATGTTATACCAAATAAGGTGAATCACAACCGCATCTGTTCGGGGTAAGGGAGTTTGAGTATTTTATGCTGAGAGCACCGTCAAAGTATACCCTCTGCACAGGAATCGATTATAATTGGAACTAATACACATACAAAATTAATCGATTCGTCTACGTGGAAACAAACTATGGACAAATCAGAATCTACGAGAATATTTCTGCACCAACTGAAGCTAATTGAAGAAGCTATGCAATCGAAGAAAAGTGTTGTCCAAAGAACCTAAACGCGCAAGAAAGAACCTGCAGGTGTGATCCTGTTATTGTCCCTAGTTATTCGATATTTGAATTTTGAGTACACAGATTTTGGCAAACGGAGTTCCTTATGTTATCACTTAATTGTACCGCATACAACAAAGTGAATCTCAACAAATAAAAGGATATCATGTTACGAAAACGATATGTAAAAGAAACAATAAAAAATACAGAATAAACTCAATTTCACAGATATGGCTTATTAGTGTTAAAATCTCAATTTAAGTTGCGTTTATTTTCACCCTTTAAGTTCCATTGAGCTCTATTCACGATAAAACAGTTCTATGGTTAACGCGTATTGAAATAAGCGTTGCGAATAAGCAATGTGAAGGCAGTACTTGTCATCTCAATTAATCCGTACAAAGGTGTCTATTGTAGGTCTTTGATGAATATATGTTGGTATGAAGGTGGCGCCACAGGTATTCAACAGGTGGTTGTTATTAACGCGAAATAACTTGCCATCACGTCGCCCCTCGTGCTCTGCCTGCCCCCGCGATGCGCTTGCTTGCAAATGTGTTAAAATAAATACAATGCTGAGGTTTACGCTATCTAACGATTTATAGTACCTTCGTTGCATTTGAGATTTTAATATTTTATGATTTGTATTTGTATTGGCATTACGATATTCTATAACATGTTATTAATATTTTATATGAAATGTTTTGGAAGATTAAACGTATAAATTAGTTTGTTTTTTGTTTGTATACTGATGTATGTTTATGTTTTAGGCTACACGGAGGAGCTGCCTTCCACGCAGTTCACCGCGCAGCTCCCAAGCGAGGTGAGCAAGGCTCCCGCCGGCCCCGTCCCAGCGCCCGCGCCCGCACCGGCCCCCGCCAACGACTCTCCGTCGACGCCTCCACCTGTCTCTTACGCACTTCTACAGCTCTCCACCTCAGACTCCAATGAAACGCCTTTTCTCCAAGTCCAACTCCAGTCTTCACCTGTCTCCCCTCCTCCGCCACCGGCGAGCGGCAAGTCCATCTCCATGTGTTACACGAGCACCGGTGCGATACTCTCACTACCGCCTAAGAAGAAGGACATCTACCGTCCCTACTGCCTCGGCGATCGCGCTGCGCATCTCAACCGCGCCGAAGAAGACCTGAATGCGGCGCGCGCGATACTCGACCTGAGCCAGCACGCCGTGTACCTGACGACGCCGCAGCGCGCGGAGCCCGCGCCGCCTGAGCCGCCGCCGCCGCCACCACCCGACCCGCCAACGCCCGAGCCACCGGCCGAGCCAACGGCCGAGCGGCCTCGTGAGACCATCGCCTACACCTACGACGCTTTCTTCGTCAGCGACGGCCGCTCTAAACGACGGAACTACGCCAACGCACCCGTAGAGAGTCCACAACAGCCCGAGACAAAGTCTAAATATACATGTAGTGAATGCGGTAAAAGATACGCGACGTCCTCTAATTTGTCTCGACATAAACAGACGCATCGCAGCCTTGACTCAGTGGCGGCAAAGCGTTGCGGTGAATGCGGCAAAGCATACGTATCGATGCCTGCACTCGCCATGCACGTTTTGACGCACCAGCTGTCGCACGTGTGCGGCGTGTGCGGCAAGTTATTCTCGCGGCCGTGGCTGCTGCAGGGGCACCTGCGCTCCCACACCGGCGAGAAGCCATACGGGTGTGCGCACTGCGGCAAAGCGTTCGCTGACCGTTCCAATTTGCGCGCGCACATGCAAACGCACTCCGCAGACAAAAACTTTGAGTGTTCGCGCTGTCATAAAACATTCGCGCTAAAGAGCTATCTTAACAAGCACCAGGAGTCCGCGTGTGTGCGCGATGAGGACGTGGTCGCCGGCGAGCCGCCCGCCTCCCCGCCCGGCTAATGCGCCGCCGCGTCGCCATTAGCCGATGCAACTAGGGACCGTAAACACCGCCGATAGGCACACAAGTCAACATAAAAGTATTATATGAATTTAGCTTGTTAGCATAATAATAATTATAAATATACAAATTTGAAATAGGAGCATGCGCGTCCGGCCTGCGCCTCGCGCGACGACCGGAGGCGCAGCGACACAATCGAGCAACGTTTCGCAAACAACGAATCATGTAAGACCCCGTAGAGCCGCGGCTGCCGCGTAGGCACACCGCGTGCTGTAGCATACACGTCCCGCTAATGATTAACTTTTAATGTATATACCTACTCGTCGATAAAATATACCCTTATATACATAGAAGTATTGAAATATGGAGGAAACTAATATCTTTTGTAGGTGATTTTTACAACCGCAATGTAGGTTAGAGAGTATTACGGTGTAAGTTTAGCGTCGAGATGCGAGAGCCGAGCGCCGAGCTCGTCGGTGGAGGGGGCGCGCCTCCTCCGTCTCGGTGAGGAACTTGCCAAAACTTTCCGTCCGAAGCTCTGCGCACACGAGTGACGCCGCGCGCCGCGCCGCTGCGAGCACGCACCAGCCGTGCAGCCGCCAGCCGCCAGCCGCCAGCCGGCCCGTGACAGTGCCTTAGCGGCGAACAAGCATAGCACCCGCCGCTCCGCCACCTGTTCAATTATAACCTCAACACATATGCCACCAGCCACTGTCAATTAACCCTTGTCTATACCTACTTAATACGCATGAAACGTCATTTATCAAATAAAATGTACCAAATACAAAAAAAAACAAATAGTAGCCTAATAAATGACGTGCGCAGGTCTCGTAAGACTGCGTAAAGAGACCTACAAACGTCTAATTTGTTTACTTAAATGTTGAAGAGTGGTGCAGAACTTATATTAACATACTTCACCTGCATAATTCATTAAAATGTGGCCTTGCCTGCTCTAGCCGCAATTCACATGGCTCACTCCAAGTGACATTTGCGTTTCGGCCTCTAAGCAAAGACCTAACAATTTATGGGTCACGATATTAAAATGACATATGTTTCGAGGTAAGAAGGGCGGCGGGCGCGCCCTGTGGCGGCGACAGGGCAGGGCTGCGCGTCAACGAGCAAGCCTTTCGAACGTGTGTTTTAGATGACAAGACAAACGTAACTGGCAATAAACTAACTTAGCGTAAGGTAGCATTAACAGTAGTTTATAATAAGTGTGAGCACGAGGTGCTTGGTGAGAAATGGGTATTCGAAAAGCAATAATAATGTAGGCACAAAATAAGTCGCGCACCGCTCTTGAATAGAAGCAGCAGACTTATTCTATTTCCCTTGGTAGTGTCCGTAGATGTTTCCCTTTGTAGTCCACCCGAGCGCCGGCCCCGCGTCGCCGCATGATTAATTATATTTTTGTTCCACGCTAAGAAAGTTATGTAGATGCTACACATCTTTCCAGCTGACATTTTCCGTGACGCTCAGGAAGTCGTTTTAATGGAAGGGCACACGCGACTTAAGTCACAATTTTCCGACTCCGTTGAATCATGAAAGCGCCGAGCGTCCGATATGAGTGTGGCATTGCTTAAGCGACCCGAACTTCGTTAGTCACCATTAGTGCAAATGATTAGGGCGACTGCGCGGCCGATGCCTTCCGTACTCTATTAGTTAGTGCCTCAAGTCAATTTGTCGTTGGTGAGTTTCATTTTAACCCTGTCAATTAACGAATATCTTTTTAAAAGATGAAAGTTCCTGTATTTTTAAAATGCATTTAATATGAATTACTTTCCCTCGGCACTCTATAAAAAGGGTTAAACGTCCATAAATTAGTAAATACATTTTGGGTTTGATGTTTGAGACAAGGTTTTGCTTTTCGTATGGCATTATCCGCCCACGGAGGCACTGAACTTTAGTCAATGTATTCTCGTATCCAAATATTCCTACTTATTGTAGATGTAGTGCCACATTTTACCTACCTTCTTAGAAATAGCTATAATAGCTCCCTCGTATTCACATTAAAATATCTTTATTTTTACAAAAATATAATAGTCGTAAGAGTGAAGGGACGCGCGGTATAAGCAATATAACGTAAAGATATGAGCAATATTACTGTAGAAATTATCCTTTAATATAATTTTGTAGATTTTTAAATGTTTTGGTGCTTCGGAGTAATAATATATTTACGATTTTAAATTAAAAGTAACTTGACATCGAATAAAATAACGGTTCATTGTGATATTGTTTCCAAATTCTGTACTTTGTTGAGGTCTTTGTAGTTTTATTTCTCTTTTCCGCAATTCGCCATCTTCAGTGTCGCGTTCTTGGTCTCGCTATGCAGTTCTAGTTTTACCTATATATCCTTCTCATATTACCTTCGAAGTATTCTTTAATCTATCTTAAATAGCTTTCCCATCTTTCGTAGAACTATAATGCTAAAATAATTGCTTATAATGAAATTAAAACGAGATATTTTATTCAAATATTTATACTAACGTTATTATGATAGTAGCGGTTATACGTGTAAGTAAAGTAACGATCAATATAAACCAACTTATATACAACAAATAATATATACATAACATGTAAATAATATTGTCCCCGTGTACCAAATTTCCCTTCTTTACAATTTTTAGACGTAGAATAATGCGTAAGTTAAATATGTAACGTGATTAGTAGTACCGGGACGGTACCATAAGCGCCATTAAGTAGAAAATACACCATTATGTAGTCAAGAGTTGACGCTACATGGGCACCGTCAAATGCCTACTCATTTACATTCATTCTACCATCAATCTACGTCACGCGTGAACGAAATACGATATTTAGAATGCAGTATTTTCCCAAATACACTGATAATAAACACATTAGTATATAGTTTGCAAAGTTAGTGTACACAATTAAATTCCAATACAACGGTATAAATAAAATATATGTACAAGTGGATGTTCTCCGAACCATTCGTTCTAAATTAAATCGATTACAACAATGTTAAAAACGGAATTTGTCCAATTTAACGATATATTCGACTAAGCAATAAAAATTAGGAACTAAAGCAATACTAAATAGAGTATGATATATTTAGCCTTTAGCAATACGAATACGTTAAGAGAAGCAATATTAAAAGCAATACTGTTTAGGTTTAGTCGTGAATTGTGAATTTGAACTTAGAGCAATATAAGTCGGCTAATAAGTAGACTGCGACCAGGTGATATACATTTGTTAAATTTAGAATTTTGATGATTTGGAAGCTTAGAATAAATTTATTCTTGAATTGTGTACAATACAAAACATTTTTCGTAAATTCCAAATCGTACAAGGTATGTGCGTCGCAATATGTCTAAATTAGTCACGATAATAAAATATTACAACAATACTTGGTTACTTATACTACAATATCGCGAGTATATATCTTACGGACTTTGCAAGAGAATACAATATACTATAAACTCTTCATAAAACCGACAATGTTGGTGATACATTGTCTAAATTATTATATTGAGGATTTTGATAAAACGGATTCGTGAAAATTTTGTATTAATTTTCTATCCAATTACAAAGTGAATTTAGTAAATATTGACGGTGTTGTAATAAATTCGACGAATTATAGTTCCGATAAAAGGCCGCGATAAACCAAATTATTGAGTAAATTCATTCTATTTATGTGCAAACAAAAATTTTATACGAGTATGCTACGCCGTAGTCGACCGCTACGCCGACCGATTGCGGTGTTTACGGGAATGATTTTATGATTGCTTTCGTAAATTGAAACATGAATCAGCAATCGCACTTAACTGTGGAACTATATTATATCAGATAGGCTATAAATTGAAGTATAAAATGAGAAATTAATTTTTGTAGCAATAAATTATATCATCACAGTATGCCTTCTTATATACAAATATGTTATAACGATTTAATATCATGCGTATATAGTGTACTAGAATTGACAAATGTTATCTACGTATATACGTCCATGGATTGATAAGCCAGTTTGCAATATAAAGGTATGCGTGATCTGGCGCAATCAAACCCGTAGCGGGAACGTGAAAAGTTCGTAAGGTCACTCTCGTAGCTAAGATAGTGGCTCGTGGTTCATCGTTATTTATAGTATTTCGCGCAAATGTAGAGTAGACAGAGGCGCATCACGCGTCGCTTTTTCTCGCAAATATTTCCGCAATAAATTAACAAATAATAACTATGCAAGCCATATGTATTTTATCGTGTTCATTATGAAATGGTTGTAAAGAGTAAATTAAACAACGAGAGCAATAAACGAAAATTGACAACGAAAATTAACGAATATTAGATTTTTTTGATTGGCACGCACGGAACGCACGAGCGGGTTCGGAAGTATGCAACACTGCGTAACTATCGCGGGGATTGCTCAAATTGTTTCTAAATTTTCAACAAAAGTGAGACATTTGTGTGTTAACTGCCAGCATAAGTTAAGAGTACTCTGACCGTGCGTCACAATCACTTGGCGCCTTTTTTTATTTAGCACAACGAATATTTTTAAGATTATTAACATATTATAAAGATACTTCTGCGATTGTTATTTGCGCATATTGAAAGATGCTGATATCTAGTTTTAGAGGAATTATTAAGCTAAAGTACAATCGCCGAGATGTCTTGGATATATTATGACGTAATGTCCAGTACTTGCGTATGCTTTGTAAACATCGAGATTCGGGTTAGAAGATATTGCACGTATATAGCCCAACGTACACGTAGGGAGTTAGAGTATATCCCGATATCGTTATAACCGTAATTTATAAGGTAAATTATATTTTGCATTTGTTTGATGTTTTTTCTTTGTATATTATAGCTTGTCAGTATTAATTCAAGTAGTCAGTAATTAATTAAATCACATCAATGGATCCGCATGGACATTTCGTGCCCTAGAATTTAATGTAATAGAATATTCAGTAAACTTGGTCATTTAGTAACGTATTTATATACCATTAGCAGTAGAAAGAAAGGTGATTAATACATATGTGATGCATCGTAGAACGTGGAAGTGCGTAGAGTGTATTAAGAATTATGTAGATAAAGTAGCGATAACAGTATAAGGTTTGCAGTACTATATCTTGTATAAGCGAGATGACACATCATTATTGCAAATACCGATGTCGTATATAGTACTAGGACGTTATATGCTAATCATTAAATATAGATAGCTCGCTTATACAAAATTTAGACTAATGCAAGGTTAAGAATAATGTTAACGTGTTGCCCAAATGTTGGACATTATGTATTCACGTGGTCTTATTATATAGTGTTATTTAAATAATAATGTCCTTTAATGACCAAATCGTTGGCGCATGTAGATATAACATAACCTAACATAGTATAACTTTCTGACGGAAATGATCGGCTACTGTAAGCCCTTCACTGTATATAACACTACCTGTAATTGCAGTTTCGGAGCTCTTGGCCAATTGATTTTGCCCGTAACAAATGCAAAATAATAATAGTTAAATCGATTTTATGTTACTTATAAAATCCTAAAGTTCTTACATTTAAGATTTTAATTACTTACACATGATAATGTATCGTCAGTGCGTCATGTAAATAATGAGTAAACAAAACACAGGTTATGTATTACATACCATTTGAGTTTATTAATTACGGTAAATATAAGATGACGTTTATAGTTGAGCTCCGATGAAACGATTTATAACCCAACATGAAGTGAATGTATCCCCTTCTCTAAATCTAATTAGAAAATTATTTTATATCCTATTATTATTCTCTTAGACGTAGAAAGTCAATTTTTTAATTCACTTATTCCTTCCTATTAAGCAATTATAATATACCAAAAAATATCTACAGAGTAAGTAATAACATTGCATGAATTGTAATATGACTATTATAGTATCGTAGAGTTACAATATTATAATAAGTACGGAAGCCCATTGAAAATTATTACTACGATTGCATTAGTCATTTTCAATTAAACTTTAATTAATTGCGTTAAAGTAAAACAAAATACCAATATTTAAGTAAATTTCGATTAACATAGGTACAATTAATAAAATGTGGAATAAATTGTCGATTAAAATAAAAGTATCCATTTGAAACAAAAATTGATTTAATGGCAACCAATAAATGATATAGCATTGCTAGCTAAATTAATCATAACGTTTAAAATTGAAGGAAAATAATAAAACATAACATTTCGTTGTTTTTATTTTATATGTTTATTCCTTAGTTGGTAAAATTACATTCATTAAAGTAATACTAAGTACCTAGGGTCCACTGCGTTACGCCATAACATAGGTGTTACCTAGATAAAGTAGAAAACAATTGTGTGTCGGTACTTTAAATTGTCTTACTTTGTTTATATGCCTTTAGGTACCTACTAATGAATTAAAAGTAGGGCAAATTGTAATCGACCTTATTTTTTATTACCTAATTTTTGTTATGTTGTGTTTTAAATAGTACCCACATTATGCATTAGCTATGACTCTGAACATACTGAATAAGCAAAATATTTATTTTAAAGCGTACCTATTAAAAACAAAGTATTTATGTGCATTTTGAAATTTGAGGTGAACATTACGTATTTTTTTTTAAATTATGGTTTCATACAATTTGCTATGGCAATTATATTAGAATTTATTTTTACCTGTATTAATTGTACGTGATTAAATAATACGCCGACGGGACGATCAGAGGGTCTAAAAGATCACTTTGGGTGCCAATAAAAAGCATACACCTGAAGCCATGTCTAGACAAGTCCTCGCAGGAATATACTGCGCAAGAACTTCCAGACGCGTTTACATTAGCGGCAATATTAGAATAATTCTATTGACACGCGAGTCCCCGCAACGGAAACGGCGGCGTAAGGTGAAAGCGCGGCGCAGGCGCAGAGCAGACGACAAAAGACGAAACAAATAACGAAACGGCATGCCTGCGTCACGCTACGAGTATAATTTACAAAGTGTCGCCTACCTACATTTTGTATTGAAACGTTTTCAAGCGGCAAGATGTCTGTGCCGCGCCTTCACATTACGCCTTTTCTGTATAATTCGCGCCTTAGAGTACTTCACTCGTGTTTTTCTACTTTTGAATAAATCGAAGTGGCCTTTTAGATCCGAATGCAACTGAAAAGTTTAAGTTCCAGCTAATGTAGTATTCCCAGTAGATGTCGAACTAGACTTCAATAATATTATAAGTTTTACTTTAGTTTATTAAGACTGCAATAATGATTGATCTCAAAAATATTATTCTTAAATATGAACGCTGTTAAAAGTGACCAAATAACAATTCGATTATAATGTAAACATTATTTGAGAAATAATCTTTATTCATATTTTGCAACAATATGGAAGTGCATGCAGTAAAAGGGCCCAAAATTTCAGTTGAATACACCGTGTTATCCGAGTCAATACTACCAAATGTAGCATTGCATTGTATAATGTGGCACGCTATGCCCATTTTAACGGCATTGTATTCTATTTCCGCCTATTTAACCAACGCTAAGCTTTCATGAAATAGTTTTATTTGGTCACAATTTTATGTACTACCGCAAAGTTTCTAACTTGCACAAAACTAGAAATGCTTAGTTATACGCTGCGTAAGAAAATGTGTTGCCATTTGTTTTGTAAAATTGTTTTATTGTTTATTCAAATAAAGTGTACTATATAACGAGTATTATTATTATCATTCCAATATTACTAGGTCGGACAGTGATTTTGGGTTTTTTAATTCAGTATCTATATGATATGGCGATGGCCTCGCCACGTATCACATTATGGAACTACTTGCGCCTCTGCCTACCCCTTCGGGGATAAAAGGTAAGTGTGCGTATTATTTTAAGCGTGTCCCAATCTCGTTACGTCAGTGCACGACGCATATACTCCAATGAGGGCGGCTGCTGAACAGTGTTCAATGAAATAAAATTGATCTATTAAGTTTAAATAAACCCTGCAGTCGAATGTTTCATTTAATTCCATCTGTCCGAAAGGCGTAGTTTTGGGAATTATGATACACATCACACACATCTATGGGGTTAGAATGTGAAAAAAAAACACGATGTGTTTCCGCTTTGTTTTATTGTGATGGGTTGAGAGACTAAAGTATCGGTATTTGATGTTTCTTAATTGATTGAGAGACCGATACGTCAGTCTCTCAACCAATCACAATAAAACGAAGCGGAGACGCATCGTGTTTTTTTTTCACATTCTAAGCCCCTGAGCTATTCTGTGAGGGAGGAACTTGGGCGTTCATATAGATTGGCTATTCATTCGCCCCGCTATTAATTTATTTATGAGAGTCTAAGAATGCTTCAGTTCAGCTATTTTTGATTCATAAAGGTAAACAAAGTATCGTAAATTTAACTACATCAATACATAATTACATCATATTTGAAAGTATTCGTGATGAGAAATTATAAATAATCTCTTTCACTAACGAGAACTGAAGTTGCTTATCATAGTTATGTAAAGAGAATTTTTTTGTACCTTTCCTTCTTTTGAGATACATTACGAACTTTTAAACAATTACACTAAAACAATCATTAGGGTATTAAATAAAAAAAAACACGAACAACTATAATCTCCAGCATTTCTTTATTTGATTGCATATTATAATGTAAACAAGGAAAAAATATTTATTAAATAATCACAAAATATTATTATGTCCATTTGTTAGATGACTGAATTATCTACACGCAATGATATATTATTAAATCGGATTATAACAGTCATTGTCCTTGCATGGCGGATTCACACTACGAATGTATCCGAAATCTCTCACTGTGTTAATAATTTATATATACTCAAATACTACGAAACTGAATTCGGTGTCTAATCGAAGTGTAAACAAACCACTACAATATGTTTTGTGTCACGTGAAATAATGTATTATGCACCTTATTGTACAGTCAGTGTGGCACATTTTGTTTAGCACGAACAGGATTGTAAAACAATTGTTGCCGACTGCGTTTGTTTTCGTTATTCCTAGGTAAACACAACCTAATTATCGCGCGGCACAAAACATGTTTGGTAGCAAAGGTCTTAAAATATAAAGTCATAAGGATTAAAACCCTTCAAGTTAATTTATTAAAGTGCCGTGCATTTATGTTTTAAAGGTATCATAAACTAAACTGGGGGCTTAGAATGTGAAAAAAAATCACGATGCGTCTCCGCTTCGTTTTATTGTGATTGGTTGAGAGACTGACGTATCGGAATTTTAATGTGTGTTAGATCGAGAGACCAACACGTCAGTCACTCAACCATTCACAATAAAACGAAGCGGAGACGTATAGTGTTTTTTTTTTTCACATTTTAATCCCACTGAATGAATACACGGAAAACATACTTGTTCCCGCTTTAAAAAAGTAATGCAAGTCAATAGAACGGGACGATCCCAGATCCCTCCGTACGTAAAATGATAATTATAATTAAAATATCGACGGTCCCTACGTAAGGTATCGAATCTGCAAAATTGATTTTTTTTATTATTACTGTTTTGAGCTTAGCATATAGGCATATACACTATTTTGTAACCTTGACACAAGTATAAATATGTTTTTTTTATATTTTTATCATAATTTATGGTAAAGTTTTGCCAAAAATAAACTTCAAATAGCTCCCCCGTAAAGTAAGCACTTTTCACTTTCATTACTTTACGTAGGGACCGTCGATATAATGGCGCTACTTTGTTTTCTTCTGGATGTTTATGCAAAACACAATTGATTAGAATATTCGATGTTACGTTTGGTTTATATTTCATAAGACCTCTACTATGGGCTAACTCATTTCAATATTCCATTCCATCGCACTTTACATGTAAGATCTCCATCAAACACGGTCATTTAATGTAAAAAATAAATCTAATTCATAAAAATAAGTACGAATAAATAAATATCGAGACAATACATAAAAAAATAAAAGTTCTCAATTTGGAACGCCAAAACGACTTATTAATAAAGTTTTACACCACAAAAGCAATAATTACATTTCATTAAACATTGATATCAAGCTTTGCCTTGGTCGTGTTATTATCGGTCGGCCGAATTATATTAAAATGTTGCCAGCAATACTCCAATTACATTAATTTATTATAAATTTTGAGTGGTGCATTTGATTGAGTAGTCGTCATGAACTCGAAACGACTGGCCAAAACTTCATCGATCAATGTGCATGATATCCACATGGGCGACACCGTTGACTGATTGCGCGGCTATCGTCAGCAAATCTATGCACTGACTTCGATTATAAACGCGCATATTCATATATAAATGACCACTTTAATTACCCAGCCGACGTTGCCGAACGGTCTGAAGCAAATTAGGCATTACGCTATACGCGACACGAAATTTTAAATAAATAATCGAGATTTTAGAGTTTATTCAAATTCAATATTTAAAAAAAATGGCAACGGTCTCAGCGCGATGCGAATTGGGCATCACACTATACGCGACACGTAATTTAAAATAAACAATCGAGATTTTAGAGTTTATTCAAACTCAATATTTAAAAAAACAGTAGCTCCAAATTTTAATAAACATCCCAGTTCATGTAAAATTTAACACGCCGCGCGGCGCAAATTGAGTACTTAATTATGCGTACAGTCAGCCACACAAGTAGCTGAACAAATTCAAAATTTCAAATCGCCTCTACGCGTTAAGTATAATTTAAACATTTTGTTTTTTATGTGAAGTAAAGTAAATTGAAGAAAAAACGTGAATTGATAAAAACACAAAAGTGTAGACGCGATTTGGAGTTTTTTAATTTGTTCAGGTACTATATACCTATTTGGCTGACTGTATAACAAAGGGAATGTGGAAGCAATTTTCGTACATTATTTAAATTGCCGGCATATTGGGTGTTCGGGCTGACATATAACACGACGCGTTCCATAATAATACCCACGTGTATACAGCATAAATGTTACGCTGCAAATCAACGCACGCTGTAAACGCTGTAAACCCTACACATCAGCAAAACACATAAGCCTAGCTAAATTTACAACACTACGTCGATTTATTTTGACTAGCACATACAATGAGCGCTGGTTATAAGCAGCGGACTGGCCTTTGAAACAACTCGACAAAAAATGGAGCAAATAATTGCCTTTTTTTCTGAACCATACATATGTATAAGATTGCAGACACTTCAGAGTTGTGTTGCGCCATAAAACAATTATACTAATATTTCAAAATAAATTATTATGCGCATCATCTGGCAACACTTTTAGCCAGCGCCCTCTGTAATGTTTCACTAACTAATTATATTTTAATACATTACTATTTCATGAGAATCTAAAATGATATTTAATAAAATGAATGTTACAATTTGAAGACAAAATTAATGGCCGCAATAATTTATTATAATTTAACTCAGTTCATTTTTAAAGTTTATAAAAAGTCCACCTCATCATTGGCACACTTTAAAAATGTCTTCAAATGTAACACAAATCATTCACAATAAAATTATTAAAATACAATAAAACTAAATGTAAAAATAATATGAGAAATATTATGTTACGACTTCATTTGAACTTAAAAAATATTTTTGCACCATTAGTCATATTTTGATAAGAGATAAAAACAATGCATTTCCTAACGAGGTGTAAATGATAAAAGTGCAGTGAATAATATGTGAATTAAAATTATTTCAATGTTAGTTAATTAAAATCGTCTAAATTGCGTATATCAACTAAGTAAGAAAATAAAAACGTTTTGTACCGGTTTTATTGCACGCAAGTTCACAATTCGTTTATTAAAATCAATAAAAAAGCCTCGTCATAGAAACGCACAACAAACACCTATAAATAAATTAAAGTTATTAAATTGTGATGCAGATGACAACCACAGCCCGTACGTTATAACGATCAGCAACCAACACTAAAACATGTTCTCATATGAGAAACTTCACACTAACTATAATTATTATGTTGTGTATCGTTATAAAATCTTTATATATATCTTTTAACTACTAAACATTATTATAATGAATTATTTGGTGGTTACATCTTGTACATTAATTCTAAATGAGATTTAAGCCTGGCCAGGGTCAGCAGGACCAAAAATAAATTGTATCGACCACGTTCGAAAAACTCTAAGTGGGTGTCGATAGCAGTACTTGATTAGCGCCAAGAAATAAGTAATCAGCTAAATATCAAGCACACGGGGTACATTAATGATATATTGTTTGTAAACGTTGGATAACATAGTCCATAGTAGTGCAGTGCAGTGCAGTGCTGTCCAGTGCAACGCAGTTCAGTGCAGTGCAACGCCGTACACGCTCCCACCGAGCTCAGATACTTTCTCTTCCTGACGTGTGTAGTTCGAGTAATCGTGACAGTGACTTGTCGAAATATGGGATTTAGGACATACACTTATTATGAAATTGTATGGAAATGTTGGATTCATAAATGTCCTAAAATTGCAATCATGTGAATAGGTAAAAAATGGATTACGAAGGGCCAACTTTATCTTAATACAAATCAATTCCTACATTGCGAAATGCAACCAAACTCTAAGTTTTAAGATTTAAGAATACTGATCTAATTCTTCGCGAAAATCCTTTAATACGTCTGTGTTGGGGGTGTATCGGATTTTATGTTTTATTTAATGTTTAAAATCATTGCTATATTGGGTGTAATACCATCAATGGACTCGCAGAAACAGCCCGATAGAGAACCGCAAAACTTTTCATTTCAATTATGATGGTCGGTATTGTGTGGTTCAATTTCCTAATCATAATTGGTCGATTTCCGTTGATCCGCCGATCGTTTTACATCCGTCTAAGCAAAATAGATGACAGGAGAACTTGTACCTCATTGCTTTAAGGTACTTTAATACTTTATTACATTATATAATAATTATTGTATGGTTTTTAACACGATACACCCCCAATACCGACGGCCTATTCACAATTACCATCTCGCGCTATCGAGTTAGGACGCGTCGTAATAACTCGTCAATGAAATATTTTGCAAATTCTCTTTAAAATCTAAAATCATCTACGTCTATGACTCTATTTCTGTGTATTTAATTTGCTAAATATAAACTAATATGTATTCATAAATGGCTGTGATTTGTGCGGCTAAATAAAACGTATAATTAATTACCATTTAAATTTCATAATTTGAAGATTTTTTATTTCTCTGAATTTCATAGACAACATGCAAAACATTTTTTATGAGCACCGCTTTAAAACTGTCCATCCAAGAGACATTACCAAACGTGCCGCTGTTTTAATCTCTTGTTTGACGAGTATATTCGTCGAATACGACACGCCCTAAAACGACAACCGTTACGACTCATACGTTGACCAGAGTCGCTGGTTTAGTCGACGTACACACGTACACGTAGTCTGAGTCGGAGTCGATGCGTGTGCGGCGGGCCTTACGTTAGGCGGTCGCCACTTGCCACACTATTAGGTGGCTCTTGGTGGCGCGCTCTACCAGCGAACTGTGGCCACTCGACGACCCATCCTCGGCCACCACCACACTGTCTTCCATCTCAGAGTCGGCTGTTGGGAATTAAACTTTATTATACTACAGTACGTGATATGGGTGATATCCTTTGTTATACGTTAATGCGTTCATTACATTTCATTGTGGTGTTGTGGTACTTGTTAATTACATTTCGCAACCAATGCTATATAATTTCATACAAAATACTCCATCGGTTTAGGTATTTAACTAAATGTAAACAAAAAATTACATATGATTCCCCGGTAATCAACATTTTCTTACGAGAGTGTTTACGAAGATAATAGTGTTAATGAAGCTACGGCGTACAACAAACACTTAAAATTGTTAAATTCACTTTAGAAACAACATAATAACTTAAAACAACTAATTATCAGACCCCAAGCAAAAATATGATAGAACAAATTTCTACAATGCGGAAATGTATCAACAATTGGTATCTAGTTAATCAATTAAATTAAATAGCGGTCAGTGTTGATGACATGCTACGTGACAGTCGTACTCTCAAATTCTATACGGTTATCTATTACGATCCATTGGAAAAAATGTTCAGCGTGCCTGTCGTATTAGATTTTTTACAGTTGACAGACTGAGATCTTTCATAAAAGTTTTACAATTTTTAATGACTAATTGTGTTCGCGCTTATTAATTAATAACTATAACTTTATAATAACCGGTATAATAGTGCTAAGTGTTGTGTAGATTATGAAAACGGTTATTTTGGAAATGGACAGGTAAAATATCTTTTTATGATTTGTTTACATTTACTTAAATACCTAAACTGGTAGAGTATAGTATTAAAGTTTAAGTTGCTAAAAACGGGTATAGTTATGTATAGGAATCAAATAGTTGCAGAAAACAAGTTATTAAATATAGTAGAGTAGAGGAAACATAATATCATCAAAATATTAAAAACACACTTTACATAGAGTGTTATTCTAACATTTTTAATTTCACTATTGGATTAGCAATATACACGTTAGCCATACATACGAGTACATAACACATACTTTATATTTGGTGCTTACCTTATAATGTTAGTAGCGAATAGTTTATAGAATACCCAGAACCTGTTATGGATTACATAGAATGGTGAAACATACGCTTGAGAAAATGCTTGTTTTCATATTGTCAGGGTGTGTGGCCGATTCACAATCACAAATTTGTGTCCGTAGTAAATGAGGTTGACAAGTTACCAATATTAAAAACGAAACGTCACAATATGTGATGAACGTTCAAAACTGTGTGCATTGTGTTTGTCTTAAAGCTTGTCAGCATGGCTTGACAGTCCAAACACCTGACAGCATGAGAACACGTTGGCTCGGGTGATAGAGTGCGCGCGGTCACGTGGCGTGATACGACTTGTGCGTCAAGCTAAACATGCAGCCAGAAACAACGTACCATAACGTTATTAATATATTTGCTTATGTTCTATCAGGTACGTTCACGGTTCGCTTATAATCTGCCACACAATGAGGTGAGAGGCCGTGTCTCGTGCGTCATCGGCATGCTCCTCTATATTGGCAAAAGAAAATAATCGGGGAAATTAAAATTGGCCTATAATGAGGTGTTTCCACTAAAATGTCAGGTTAGTTTATGTTCTAAGGACGGGTCGCTCAAGTCTGAATTGTAATTTATTTATCTCATTAATTTCATTTGCGGTTAGTTAAGTGAACGGTACAAAATTTATATTAATAAAGTTAACATAACCAATAACTATTTTTCACTGATTCATAAACATAGATTTTATAGTAAATCAAAGTCTCATACTCGACAAATTGACAATGGGCGGTACCTCTCCCAGTATGTTAGCCATTGACTCGTTTCAAACGATATTAAGACACATTTTAGTAGAAAAACACCACCATAAATTCAAATCAAACAATAGGCACTAAATACTTTTATAAATGTCAACTAAAGACGTGTACAGACTACATGTAACTTACTTACTAGGCGTAAATCATGAGAAGCGCATGAAGCGAGTATTCTAATACTGTATTGCCTACACGATAAAGCTAACAATGTATAACTGACCTGAAACCCGATGAAACATCCTTATAATATGAGCTAACGTGCATATTGCTTGTTTTGAAAGATATGAAAAATCTGTTAAAATGGATCTGTAAGTCTGCCGCGGATGTCGCCTGGTTTGTAATAAATTATGAACTTGATTCCAAGGCAATTTTTATCTTCAAACAAAATGGTCTCACAGTTCGATTCGACGAAATAAAATATAAACTTATTCTATGTATGATGAATATAAAATTGCCGTGGTTATGAGTATTACTGAAGCATGATAGATTACGTTCGGCCACAAATGTCATGTTTAAATCAGTCCGCTACTAAGGACATTACTACAATTACATTGCAGACGCTCAATCAAAACTGACATATGCAAATACAGTTCAGTTTTTTTTTAATTCGATTCAAAATTGTTATGTCAGGTTTCAATGAGTTTCAAACACTACCTAAAAAAAGCAACACCAACGATATAAATATAAAACTGCATTTAGATAAAAAGAACATTCATCTTAGAACCTAAAATAAACGCATCATTTATTTCTATCGAAATTATTCTTTGATGAATAATAAATGTATCCTAAAACATTAACGATTATTATTTTAAATTAAGAAAAATAAACGCCCCTTGTACATAAATAGACAACACACGACATGTAAATCACTTACACAACACATAACCTTACATAAACTTAGATGCTAACAAATTCTTGACTCATTCACTTACCTATTCTAAAGTCGATGTACCCCTCCCCTCCGGATATGACCAGCATCGGCGGGGGGGAGTGGGGCGGCGAGTCCGGGGAACGGGCGGGGGAGTTACCCGCCCCGGGCACCGCCACGAAGAAGGTCACCGCGTCCCGGTGGCCGTGGAAGCTTAGCTGCGCGTGCGCCATTGAACACCACGGTATAGAGCCGGTTGGACTGGCCGAACGAGCTCGGGATAGAGTTGCGTGACCTGACAACGAAACAATATTACCTCCTTGAGTATTTTACGCTGGCAATACTTCGCAAAGTTCTATCCACGCCCTGCGTATCCAATACTGTTGTAATCTGTAGTAAATATTATACTCTGTGATCTATGATCTTCATAGTGAAAAACGTAACGCCCATCTATTAGCTTTTTTTGGTATTGTTTTCTATTGTCAACTCCTTTCATGGCTTCCGACTAAAATAAGATGTATTCTTTATAAAAGGTTACAGTGTAATAATTAAAATATTTACTGATTACTACTAATGGCCTAATTTATTAACATCACGAATACCTCATCATTCCAACAAATACAATAATGCATTCCGGGTAATGTTGGGGCAACCGCGTTTCTGCATTTCGTCGATAACGTTTGCAGGCGGCTATGCCTGATTTTTACGCCATACTGCGACTACGAATAGCATCCCTAATGCGGGGGATGCGCGATAGCCCCACTAGACTTGTGTCCACGATAGGGCATAGATTCGACAGCGCTTTGCTGTGGCACCGGGTGACCACTCACCGTGCGTTATTCAGATACCGGAAATAGTGTCGATTGTGACTCTGATTTTTAATATTACCTACTATTTATTTATGTCATTTTTAATTATATTGTTTTTTAAAGCATGGATTTAAATCTGAAATAAAGTTTATTATTATTATTAAAACTATAATAGTCAGCACACAACTTGAGCACACTACTGCGTGATTAAGGATCTTATTTGTACGTGAGTGGTATTTCACTTACGTACAAAAAATATATTTCGCAGTAGTGTGCTTGCTCAATGTGTGTAATTGCTGTTTTCTGGCAATTACACGCATACATCAATCATGAAATCAATTCGATACCCATCAAAAAATCGCAATTAGCAGAACGATTAAGCACAGCAATTACTAAAATGGCCACTGACCTGGCACGGCACCGCGCGACGCTGCTGGCGGCAGAGATCCCCCGATGGAATCTCTGCTGGAACCTTCAGACAGCGGCACGGATATCACTACTCCGTTGCTGGTGCCGATCCAAAGTCTGCCGGAGCTGATGAGCAGCGCCGTGATCCTCACCAGCGAGAAGCCGAGCTTGCCCGTGCCCAACATCTTGCTGACGTACGGCTCGATGTCCACGTCGCGTAGGTGTTTGTATGTGTGCGCGTGGTACAGCCGGAGAGCGGAGTCCATTTTTATCGATACCTATGGTGTGGAGTATTGATGGTGTTTAGGGTTGTATTTGAGTATGTGTTATATGTTATTACTTCATATTGTGTAATACACACTTACAGCACACTTTAGTTTAAATTGAAATGTTCTTCGTGAGTCTCGCATATGCATACATCGTTTTGTATCTGAATCAAATGGCCAACATACAAGTGTAACACAATCGAATTTGCGATCATAATCCAAACAAGCCTATGACTTGTCGTTTAACGTCACCAAATAAAGCTACAATATCTCAAAGAAGATACATATTTTTAGAGAACTTTCCCAAATACTTACCCAGACACCGTCACCGTCGCACGCCATCTGCCTGACCTGGCTCTCCTGTCTAGGATGAGCTTCCAGCGTGTGCAGTAACTGCCTCGAGCGAGGATCGATGACGTGCACCTTGTTACGGTACCCACACCAGACGGTGCAACCCACGGCGCTTAGACAACGCACTGCGTACAATACAGCATCGTGAGAGGATGTGATGGTATTAAAGATATAGAAGTATAACGTACTTATTAGAATCAAGTTAGTGTATTCGATAAATAAGTTCTTTTATACAGGGTCATTTTGACATTGCGATAATAAATGAAACCACATACTTATCTTGTTGAAAATAACAGTTTCCATTAAGTTATTTTAACCATAGATGTTAAAATAAAAAAGCGTGTTTCGAACAAAATATCAATTAAATGTAACTTTAAGTTTACACGCCCTAATCATTGATGTATTAAAAAACCCTACATCAATGGCCCTAATGCCACTATGACTGCTCTAGGAAAACTCGTCGCAGCAGCAACATTACACTTTCAGACAGAAACACACTTACGCACACACCATATTCGCACTAAACTACAAAATGATAAAAAAATGGAATAGTAAACCGGGTTTTTTGGCGAAAGTATTTTTTATTCCTTGATAATTTTTAGCACGATGTTAGCAGAGGTATAGACGAATATGTGGTTTGATTTAGTAATGCAATGTAAAAATCACCCTGTATATCAAAGTAAAATCGTGTTGATACATTGTGGTATGGGTTAGTACCAACATGGAATACGATTTCTTTCACGATTCAAAAGACAGACATACATACACTCACGCCTGTTATCCCCGAAGGGGTAGGAAGAGGTGCAACTAGTGCACCCACTTTTCGCCGCCATTCCGTCCCATGATGTGATAGGGGGCGAGCCTATCGCCATATCGGGTACAAATTCCAGACTCCAGGCTGATACTGAATAGAAAAACTCAATATCATTTTGTCTGACCCGGGGATCGAACCCGAGACCTCAGCTTTGCAGTCGTACTGTAATACAACTACGCCACCCAGGCAGTCAAAGACAAAGTCGATTATCTAATACTGACCTGAACATTTAGGGTCGCCTAAGGTCAGCAGCCAGTACTGTGTGAAGTCCCACTGTCCGTCGGCGAGACGCGCGAATATCGCGACAGTGCCGTCCGCGAGCGCCACGATGCAACGCGACGCGCACGCCACTATCGCCAGGATCGCGTCGTTGAGTTTCACTCTGCGAAGGTGATAAGTCACAAAGGCCCGTATTCACTGTATTATATTATAAATAAATTTTTTCTTTGAATTTTACTCTAACATTTAAAATTGGTTATTTTTGTACTATCTACACATTTATTTATTTCTTTAATTTGCACTTCAAACAAATTGGTATTACCCTTGCACTACTGGAGATAATAAGATTATATACTCTGTAAAGATGTTTCACGATACAGGCCTAGCCTAGTGTGAGACGTCTCTGGCAAATCTAAACTGTATAATAAGATGAAGATGTAAATGAAAAATAAATAAATAAATAAATATATCCCACCTTTAGAACGAAAACGACACAACTCAAAAAAATCGAAAATTGAGTTATCGTTATACAATGACTTATAACGAAGTTTTCAATACAACAATAGGTTAAGCACAGCCATATTCAAGCGAGAATAGGACCAAACTGTTATATCGGGCGCTTTTTATTATATTTTTATGTAAAAGGGACCAGTTTTAAGTCATTTTATGACAATAACTCAATTTCTGATTTTTTTTAATTGTGTCGTTATTGTTCTAAATGTGCGATAAGTCAAATGTGGGTATTTTCAGCGTATACAGGTCTTACAAAATAGAATGCTCAGACATGCTCTTGGTGCCCCGTGTTACGTTCGCAACCGCAACCTCCACGTGGACACCAACATGCCGACCATCAGGCATTTCATGCCAGACGCTACTTCGATCGGGCGGTAAAACACCCTAACACGTTAGTCCGTAAAGCGTCAATATATACTCCATTCGACCGCGCCAAATGGAAACGGCCGCGTTCCGTATTAACCGATCCAGAGGACGAAATCACTCTGGCCATCCGCTGTAAGAACGAGTTCTTGAAACTCCAACACTCCACAAGACCGCAGTTCCGTCCTCGCAGTCGAGGACCCCGCCGCGTTCCCCGTCGCCCCCCCCCCCGACCCCCCTAGCAGTTCCGGCCCTCGTGCCGATGACAATGAAACGAATTAATAAGATTAGGCCTAAATAACCAATCTTTCCCTAATCGTTGATGTCTCATCCTCTCTCAGTGGCCGTCCTGAGCCGAGGTTCGTTACCCGTTAGTGGGTTGCCCTCAGCATGGTCACCTAATTCAAAGGGTTGCGAGCGCCTTCTGCGTTCACCCTAAAGACCGGTGTGGCCAGAAAAGCCGACTCACTTTGCCCGACCCCGGGATCAAACCCGAGACCTCAGCTTTGCAGTCGTACTGTAATACAACAACGCCACCGAGGCAGTCCTAAAAGAATATGTTTATTAAAATTAATGGGAGGCACGCGTCGCGATCCTCACCGGTGAGGATAGTACAGATCCTAACCTAGCTAACCAACCAGCCTAAATTAAACATCATAGCTCACCTAGCCAAACACTTGCTGTAGTTGCCCATAGCAGAGTGGACGTAGAGGTTGCCGCTCTTGGTGCCGAGCCACATGGTCGCCATGACTGTGGACATCTTGCGCTCCTGCGCCACGTCGCTGCGGTTCTCTGCATTCGACTGCTCCTGCGCAAATGCATCCACGCCTGGCTCCGGCGAGTTCAGATGCAATTCTGCTATTGATTTGTGTTAATTATATTTTTTTGCCCATAAATACTGTTAAACTGTGTTGTTATCTATACTAATAGAATTAACTCAAAAAGTACCGAGCCGATATTAAAATTTCTTTCAGCAATATAAGGCTACTTTATCATGGTGAACATTGGCTACTTTTTAGCCAGGGAAAATATAAAGCGGGACTTTTATCCCGGAAAAACTCGTTCACGCGGCCGGATCCGCGGGGAAAGTTTCAGTATCAAATAATTTTATGCCCAGAAGAGTCTAGACCGGTAAATCATTAACGAAGAATATCATTGAACAGTTAGTATAAATAGGGCTGTACAATGACTAATTATGTTACACTTTGCGAAAGATTTTGTTATTGCATTAAATGACGAGACGAGCTAAGCATTCCCCTGATGGCAAGCGATACGACCACCTATAAACAGTAGAAACACCATCCAGCACCTTGAATTACAAAGTACTGTGTGGCATTCCACTGCGCTTGTCATCCTAAAATATGAGATGTTAAGTCAGTTAAGTATCATTATGTCCATTAGTTAGATATACAAGTTGTTTGGATATAACAAGTAAAGTAATGCTTCGACGATGAAATAATCAATGAACTGAAATATTTTCAAGTCTTATGGCTGTTTGTAAGAATTTTAAAGATATGCAAGTGCGTTGTGTACAATGGCCAAATTTTCTCAAATGGAGGTCAATGCCTAGCAACGAGCGTTATAATGGAGGGTATGTTACTTTTATAACCGACTTCAAAAAGTAGTTCTGTATTCGATCCGTATGTAGGTGTGTATGTATGTACGTATGTTTGTATGTATGTATGTAAATTTGTATGTATGTATGTATGTAAATTTGTACGGCCGCGTGTTTCTCAAAAACTACGTGGTTTTCGATATTGAAATGTATATTTTTCAGGGAAGGTTTTAGTATATAATTTATGATTAAGTCATAGATCCATACTGGTTTATATAGAACACTTACTGTTAACAGGTGTGGAGCTGAGCGGCGGGCTGTCTGGGACGAGGTTGTCAGCCTCCTCCACATCCTTGACGGTGGACTCTTTGGGTACGTCGGCGTCACTCGCTTGCGGCTCCGGCTCCTTCACTGGAGTGGTCGGTGGTGTCAGAAGAGTTGCTTTCACCTGGGTTCAAATGATTCACATCTCAAATTACATGGCCCACGTGAAGTTACATAAATCCTGTCACTTTAATATTAAAAACAATAGCGACGCTTATGTTTAACTTCAGTTGTAGTTATTGAGAAGAATTAATCTTGACTACATAGATAGTGTTGAAACAGTAACAAAATAAGTATGTGTAATAGCGCCATCTATCCTGATTTATTGTAAATGGTGTGTGTGTTTATGGTTTAAAAATAAAATACTTTTTGGTCCAGTTCGTTGTCGCAACTCCAGCGTTTCAATTTAACAGATAGAAACCTTTTTATGTGCCAGTGGTAAAGTACGAACAGAAAAGCCTTTTCTATACTAATACTATAAAGAAGAAAGATTTGATTGCTTGTTTGTTTGTAATGAACAAACTCAAAAACTACTGTACCAATTTTTTAATTTAATAGGAAGCTACTCTTGAACGCTATAGGGTACTTTTATCCCGGAAAAACTTTTTCACGCGGGCGGAACCACGAGCAGAAGTATAGTCCAATATAAAACCATAGACTCGTCATTTTATTATGTAGTTTTCTATTATATACCGTAATATGTGGTCTTCAAATTTACGCGTAATGAGGGGCGCGACGCGTGTGCGGCGACCACACAACTGTTGTGTTGAAATAGGGTAGTTTCCTACGTTCTATTTTGTACATTATATTATATGTAACAGAAAATAATACGAAAAAGAAATTCTTATGTGAAATCAGCATCAGAATTGGTTGTAAAATAAAGTAGTTATTCGTATTTCTAATATTGTCGCGAGCAAAAGTGGGGACGTGGTGGGGATATCGTGCTATCTCTTTCGCACCCAGGCAACGTGATGGCTGGTGACAGTCGATGACGTCACAATTTGATATTACTGTTATTTGACAATTACCCCTTCTAACATATTTCAAAGCTTTCTCAATTACATATAATCGCGCCAATTTTGAAAATTCTTTTCCCGTTAGATTTTGGACGGAAAATTATTGATAAATGCATTAAAAAAAGTAGCCAGCTATTTATGATTTTTATGACTATCTCGCTCACTCACGTCGCGCTGCCAAGCGCCAGTGCGGGACAACACACCATGCGAAACGCCCTCACTGATTGGAAGTTCATTAATTTAATGCCGCAGCGAACGTGTTCAGGCAACCAAATAGAAAAGTAAAGCTCTCTATCATGGGCGTAGCTATAGCTTTCACATGGGGGGGGGGTCCGAATATACCAAAATGTCACGTATCCCCCCCCCCCCCATCACCAAAAGTTGTAAAAAAAATAAGTAACAATGTATACCAATTTAGTATCCCAAATTATTTTTGTTGTAAGCTAAAGGGGGCCCCTCTAAAAACACCCTTATGCCCATGCTCCCTATGAGAGTATATACAATAAATTGCTAGCAAAGAGTGTATTCAGCATGAACTGTCTTATACGTTAACTGACACATAACCTTATGAAACTGGCCCTTAGTAAACACTTTACCAATCGCGTGGTGCCGATGACAACCTCCTTATCTCCGTTCTCTCCGTTGCTGACGGCGGCGCCTGACAACCCGTTCAACTGGCTCTCCATTGACTCGCTCTTAGTCACGCAGAACAGCGACTGCTGGATAATAGAGATGAATTTTAGTATTGAATTAATTACTATAGATAACAAAAAAAATAACATCTTAATCAATCGTATTTGATTTGTTACAGCGAGTGATAAAATGTATGATGACTAATATAATATAATAAATATAGATTAGAGATCATAACATCAAACAATGATTGTATTTAATATGCTTTTGTTTTCATAGTCTTTATCTTTTTAACTGCTTATATATGAAAGCTTCATGAACAAAGATAAAAATCGCTTATCTAATTCAAGATCAGTCATCATATGGACTTTGACTGCACACGGAAATTTAATCACATGTTTTTACACACACACACACACACTCACGCCTTTAATCCCCGAAGGGGTAGGCAGAGACGCAACTAGTGCACCCACTTTTCGCCGTTATTCCGTCCCATGATGTGATAGGGGGCGAGCCTATCGCCATATCGGGCACAAATTCCAGACTCTGAGCTGATACTGAATAGAAAAACTCAATATCACATGTTTTTACATTAAAAAATTAATTACATTTTTCATTAAAAAGCTGCGTGGAAGATTTTTTTCTTAAATACCTATGACTTTATAGCTTACCGAATGCCGCTTAGTCTCGCTCTCTCCAGTCATTCTCTCTTCGTACTCGTTATAGTCCTCTTCGATAGCACCCGGTACCGACGCGACGCAGAGTATGTGCTTGTCGCTCACCGAGAACGACTCTATCACCTCCGACGGGTTGTTGGCGTCGATGATCTGAGTGTTTTATGAATTCAATGCATAAATTAATCCTACTAAGATTATAAACGCGAAAGATTGTAAGAATGTATGGATGTTTGTTACTCTTTCACGCAAAAACTACTGAACTGATTTCGATGAAATTTGGCACGCGGGTAGATCATTTTCTGGATTAACACATAGGCTACTTTTTATCCCAGAAAAACTCATTCACGCGGATGGAGCCGCGGGCAAAAGCTAGTATTTAATATTGTATCAACGTTTTTATACGTTCTTGTTAAAACTTTATTATTAACATTTAATATACTCGGATGTATCTCCTTGAAAACTTTTCCATTACGAGTTAATTACGTCGAAGTTGTATAAATATATTCAGAAGATATGCCACTTTTACATCTTTGAATTATAGACGTTTTCAGTAAAAGGAGTTTCAAGCGGAATATTCGTAGATTACCATTTGAATAGAGTTAACCAAGCCTTAATAATATCTCACCATAACAACGCCTTTAGCCTGAGTGCTGGAACAAATCCAGACAAGCGAAGAGAGATTCTTCTCTGTATACTCCACGCTGTGGGTGGACTGAAGCTGACGGTTAATTTGTTCCACTTCGGGCGAGTGCACGGACTGGGCCTTGCTCATCTCGTATGCTACGGAGATATTGTTATATAGTGTTGCCAACAAAAAAAAAAACAAAAATATTAACAAAATAAAAGATAAATATTCATTCAAATCGAAAATATGAGAAGTACTGAAGTATGATGATCATTTTTTGTATACACTCTCAATTTAAATTTGGAAAAGACAAGAAAAAAGGCGTCAGCAATTCATTTTTCCCTTAAGGGTCAGCAGTGAGAAAGAAAAGGAAAATTCTTTTAGCCAGATTTTTAGAAATTTGTTATGTTTGAATTAGTTATGGTTTAAATACCTGTGTCGTTGGATATTGGCTTCTGTCCACTCTCTAGCGGAACAAAAAACGGGAAATTACTTTGATAATATACTTTTGATAAAAATAAGCAATTTTATTTTCATGAAAGCAATACAACACACAGGTATAACATAATGAACGAAGCACCCTTTTCGGAAATTAATTGATGACACATCTATTGTTAGTGATTAATGCGTACTATACTAATCAACATATTAATTCTATACATACATACATTTAGTAAGTGTGTGGACTCACCCAAGGACATGTTGTTTTCTGTTTTGTCGTCCTCCTTGGCGTAGAACACGCTCTCGCCGATCATACAACCCCCGTCCGGAGTGCGACCGCCATTAAGGTTCACCCCCGCCGCGCAGAGTAACGTCATCCGGGGCTCGCTCTCCGCTATCGGTCTGGGACAATATGTGGTAAGTCAACACACTGGTCTTTAGGATAATGTACCGGTCTGTTTTCGAGGGTTTAAGAGATTACTATAACCGCTAAACAGGCTTAAAGTGGGGTGTTTATCTATCCTGTATGTATGAAATCAAACGTTATAATATTATGTCGTTTGACTATATGACGCAATACATGGTTTTCAAATCCATGATAATAATGAATATTTGATTGAATTTAACTGAAATATATACAACATGGAAAAATATATTTTCAGATCTACATATTGACTTCTTGTGCCTTTTCTATCATTTAAGACTAATGTACGTTTGTATGATTTAATATCAATATCCCTACTCAGCACATCTCTATTCACTATGGAGTGGGATATGGATCCCTAATCACCCTCGTATGGTAAACGGTACGACTTTTGAACACACATGAATAGTGGTGGGAGGGAGCTTAATACCCTCAAGGCACATGTAAGCCAATAGGCAACGAGCATCAACTAAGGAACCAATCGCGCGAAACATCGAAGCATTGGAGGTCAAACCGACCAATCATGAGTGAGCTCAGGATCGAGCCTCTATATGTCTCCCTAAAGCAGGATTTATATTCGCAAGAAAACTTGTAGAAATCATTTTTTCCGCGAGATTTTTTTATCCTATAACAGTCACGGCAAGCTACCTACTGCTAATTTCGAAGCTTACCAAACTTCCGCATTAATATTAATTTATTCAAAAACGCTTAGATAAAGACATGTGAAAGTTCTTACGCTATATATTGCTGCGAGAACTTGCAACTCTATCTTAGCTTTACGATGATTAAGCCTGTTGTCCATTATACTTACCGGCAAAAAACCGGCACGGGTACTGGAACTCCGCCGGAGGAGAGCGAGGTGCACGGACTGGGCCCCTTGTGCGCGGTCTTGCCCGGCAGGCTCCAGCCGTACGCGTGCGTGCGTCCGTCCTCCTTGCGAACATGCGCCCGCACCTACACGCCGCCACGGATGTTACTTTACTATCCTAGTTACCGGACTGTTGGTTGTGAGTTTCAGTTGAGCTAAGTTTGTTAAATTTAAATTAACTTATTGTGTAAAAGAATTATTGTGGTACAGTATGTCTGTACTACCTCTATTACAGAATTAAAAAATGGTAATACAGATACAAGCCAAAAAATTATAGTTGTGACAATCTAAGCTGGCCGGTATGACAATTTATTGACACTTCACAGAATGCTATGTGTAGGAAGAGAAGAATAAATCGGTTGCCCCAAATAACCGATTCTTAAGTGATATCGATTTCTTGTCCAAAATGTTTATAATCGAGTCATCAGAGTAATTCTTTTATTGCATCATACATAATGAATTTTCTATTACGGTAATCAGTGACTTTAGTAGTAATTTTTTCATTTCGGGTCAAAATTTCACCTTTATCCTTCATTTAAACTTACATCTATTCTAATGTTATAAAGAAGACAGAATTATAATTTTGTATGTTTCTAATGAATAAACTCAAAAACTACTGAACCTATTTGAAAAAATGTTTTACTAACATAAGGCTACACTATCAGCGAATAACATAGGCTAATAAATTATACAGGGTGACTGGTAATATGATGCATTCCCGTTGAGAGCATGTAGATTGGGTCAAGAGCAATCGGTTTTGTCCCATGAAGCCCTATCCGAAACTCAATACTTTCAAGAAATTTAAAATTTATTGAATTTTAAGATAAAGCACTTTTAAGACCAAATAAAATTCAATAATAAAAAAATACTGAATGGGATTGGATTATTTTGTTATTTTCTAGTAAATAAAATCTATGAAAACTTTGAAATTATGGCCTTAAATCTATCAACATTGTATTTTATTCAAAAAAGTTTTTGACAAAAACTGCTGTTTATTTCCGAAAAACTTCAAGTGACTAAATGTGCAAAACACGTTAAGAACTTATTTATTTATCCAGCTTTCTAATGAGATATAAAACATCACAATTAACCTTTTGGAAATTAAAAAAATACAATGTTTGAGTACTGCTCTGGTACAAATTGTTTTGTATGCATCTTATTAAAGCATACAAAGGTATTATTCTTTCAAATTAATACAAATTTATTTATTTTTACAAATCTTTCTCGACTTGCGAGCCTCTATTCTTAATACAGGTGCGCATTCTGTGGCGTAATTATCTTTTAGTAATTCTAAGAAATAAACTACTTGTTATCTGCTCATCTGCATTAATTATTCCTTAAATCAGTTCATCGCATGTAGGTACAAGTGAAGTACCGAACACCAAAGGTTTCATGTGCATCCAGACATAAAAATTTAGGTGTATGAAATCAAGATCCTGGCCAAAAAAAACAGGGTCACCTCAGCTTATACATCTGTTTGGGAACTTTGTGTCCCAAAAGTTCCGCACAAGCTTTGTGGACGGCGACTAGAAATTCGATAATAATGGCATCTCAAATAATGCACATCATAAGCTGGAGAAAGAACACGGGAACCTCGGGTAAAAGTAAAAAGTTTTTAGAGAAGGTTTTAGTTTCAATCAGAGTATGGGTGGTAGACATGGGCGCCGCGCCGGCGCTACGCCGCCGGGCAGGACCCGCGCGCCGCCGCCGCCGCCGCCTAACTTGGACGGCGTGGATTTTGTGAATACTTTTAATTTTTGTTGTCAAATTTTATTAATGATTGGGTCTCAAATGTCATATATATTGTTCGATGTAGACCTGGGCGCCGCGCCGGCGTGGATTTGCAATTAAAAAACATTTTTCTTATAAAATTTTAAAGATTTTTAAAGTTAATACCAGAAAAACGACTATTAGCGTTAACGATTGTAAAAGGCATCTTGGCTACGGCCTCTGTGCTCACGCGCACATACGCGGCTGCGCTCTTTCAAGCTTGCTGTCTAACCTAAAAGGTCCTGGCATCGCTAACTAGACTTTATGCCACGGAGTTATGTGGTCCATGATCTTTTACAGCAGTCCCTTTTCGGCCAAAACCTTGGACCTCCGAATCCCTCTGCAATGCTTTCCAGTGGAATTTGCAGCAGACAATAATGGCGTACCACACGATCTTGTACGTGACTTACTTGTTGGTTAGATACCGGCCAAGGATCTGGACCCCAAAGCCCTACGACCACCTTCCACTGGCTCGAGGAAGCTTCCACACACGAGCAGCGTCCGGCTCTTAAATAGAGGCTAAGCGGGCTCCTTTCGGCGGAGTTGCCATGGAAGATGTGGTCTCAGGCTGGAGACCCCGTCCTCTGTGCTGAGATGTTTTAGTAGTGCACTCTGATTTCACCAAGGTGCGAAGCAACGATGGTCCAACTATCAACTGACAAAATATGTACTCATCGGAGAACATTGTTTCGGAGAGTATCTGTGGCAGATCGTAGGTCATGCCCTTTCATTGTGATAACTGCCCAATGGCGGTGTCTTACGGTCAGGTGCATGTGATCGTGTTTTACTGCTCCATGGTCGACAGGTGGAGGTTCTAGATTGCAGTGGCTAACTTTTTCGAAGTAATCCTCCATCAGAAAGAGAGTACTACGAGAGATCGATAGCGGGCCAATCCCTCTGCCATCAGAGACATTAGAGACTCTTGGTCCTGACCTGTGAATTGGGGGCGTTTAGGAAAGTTCACTACAGCATCCCCGATCTGTCGTAAAAGTCGACTAATAGGGGCGTTAACGATTGTAAAAGGCATCTTGGCTACGGCCTCTGTGCTCACGCGCCCATTCGCGGCTGCGCTCTTCCAAGCTTGCTGTCTAACTTAGAAGGTCCTGGCATCGCTAACCAGACTTTATGCCACGAATTTACGTAGTCCATGAGCTTTTACAGTAGTCCCTATTCGGCCGAAACATTCGACCTCCGAATCCCTCTGCAATGCTCTTCAGCGACATCCGCAGCAGACGATGGACTATACGGTCTTGTATGTGACTTACTTGTTGGTTAGATACCGGTCTAGGATCTGGACTCCAAAGCCCTACGGCCAACTTCCGCTGGCTCGAGGAAGCTTCCACACCCGAGCAACGTCCGGCTCCTAAATAGAGGCCAAGCGGGTTCATTTCGCCGGAGTTGCCTTGGAGGATGTGGTCTAAGGCTTTTTTTTTACGCGGAGAAAGTGACTTTTTACTACCGCCCAACGTTCAAGGGGAACGACTGAGCGGTTATGTTGGGTTTACCGTGACTTACGACCCGACGTTGAGTCGCCCAGAGAGATGGAAAACGTCGGGCGACCGCCGGGCCGAGACCCTTACCTATATATAACGCACGGCATATAAACCAAAACTCCGCGGTGGCCATCTTCGGCGCATTAGAAATCATATCTTAATGATGCCAATATTTTAAAAATGTCAGCCCGAAGGGATTTACACATGGCTACGTTACTATTTGGTATCTTTAAGAAAAAAAGCCCTAAGTACCTGTATGAGAAAATAATTTGGAAGCAGGATAATGCTAGGTACTCCTTACGTCCCACGACGAATCTGTTATCGATGCCTTCTTACAGGACTTCGGCTTTTCATGGAAGCTTTAAATTCAGAGCCACCAGTTGTTGGAATTGTATCCCGCCGCCATGTCGTTCTAAAAATAGTAAATATGGTTTTAAACTTGCATATAAGCAGTATTTACTATTACATCAAAAACAACATTAAGTCATAATTTCTACCTACTATATATACCTTGTAATATAGATCGTATGGTGGAGTGGAATGTTGTTTCCAACAACTCGTGGAGGGTTACGGCAGAAACATTATAGACATTATTTGTTTGTTTCCCGTATTTAAATGTTTATTCCTTTTCCAATTTATTCGTTTGTGTTAATTTAATTTTAATTTATTCGTATATTATCCACTAGTTCTTCAGGCACAGTAACAACACACTCTGGATAAGTGTTACTATTTACATAGTTTTATAATCAAATGAAATGTTCATAGTGTTTATTGGTATATACAAAATAAAACAAAACGAACGTCTGCCTCAGAGCTGATCGCAGCGCAGGCTGTCCGCGGTGCGCGTCGGCTCGGCTTGGCACGGTGAATGCAATAATATCTACCAATAAGCACATATAATTGTGAGTCTATACACTTATAATATTTTAACCGAGCTCAATTTTGTTATTTTATCGTGGTATTTAAGTATGTCTAGGCTAAGTTTAGCTTCCGTTGCGTCACTTTAGGTGGCCACTGAAAACCAGCGCTGTGTTGTGGCTCACGTTCGCAACACAGCATTATGCCGAGCTGGCCACCTATTGTCACATCGCAGGCGTGTAAGTCTGCACTAACAAAAAATTTTAATGATGCCCATATGGGTTATATTATATTACATGCACTAGATGTGACAATAAACTTTTTTTCTTTCTTTTCTTTTCTTCTTTCTAAATGGCTACGAGCTTCTTCTGATGGAAGTGTGTAATTTGCCGTCCGCAACTGCCCCTGCGCGTTGCCGCCTAGTGCGGCCCGTCTCCTGTTGTGTTGGGCTCAGAAGCTCCCGTACACAGAAGGACGCCCTCTGCGTCAACGGCAGGGTGAGGCCTACCTACCACGCTGACGTCCATAACAGGAATCGCAACAATATGCTAAAAAATACAAAACTACAGACGGACAGCCCCCTGCCGCCCACCTGCGACCCCCGATGGCCCCTATTAGTCGCCTTTTACGACAGGCAGGGGATACGTACCGTATTGGAGTTCTCCAAACGGCCCCAATCCACAGGACGGTTAGAGCATGGGTCCTACAGGGATTTTTATACCGATAGGTTAATTGGCTATTGCTTCCAACTACCTAGGAACGCGTAAGTCAGGAATTTAAATGTGGCCTATATCCTACTAATATTATAAAGGGGAAAGTTTGTAAAAATGTATGGATGTATGGATGTATGGATGTTCGTTCCTCTTTCACGCAAAAACTACTGAACGCTACGAACGAACTAGGCTACTTCTTATCCCGGGAAAATATAAAGCGGGACTTTTATCCCGGAAAAACTTTTTAATGCGGGTGGAGCCGCGGGCAAAAGCTAGTACTCAAAAAAAATTTCACGCCGCCGGCGCTACGCCGCCGCCAACCAAAAATTACCAGCACGCCGCCGCCGGCTTTTTCCTAGGCGGCGCCCATATCTAATGGGTGGGCATCCTCAACGGCCATTTCATCGCTTCTCACTTTTTACCGGATAATTTAGACGGTGAAAAGTACGCAGATTTCCTGAGAGATTCTCTTTAAATACAAATGTCCTGCTAGCACTGAGACAGAACTTATGGTTTCAGTATCATGGCTGTCCACCACACTCCGGGAGGCCGGTGGTGAACTTTTGGACACATTTCCAAAAACGTGGATTGGCTGAGGCTGAAGAATAAATCTTAAATTTCTCGAAAACTTAGTTTTGGATAGGGCTTCATGGGACAAAACGATTGCTCTTGACCCAATCTACATGCTCTCAACGGGAATGCACCATATTACCAGTCACCTGTATATAGAACTAGCTTTTGTCCGCGGCTCCGCCCGCGTTAAAAAGGTTTTCCAGGATAAAAGTCCCGCTTTATATTTTCCCAGGGTAAAAAGTAGCCTATGTGTTAATCCAGGACATGATATATCTGTGTGCCAAATTTCATCAAAATCCGTTCAGTAGTTTTTGAGTGAAAGAGTAACAAACACACATCCATCCATACATTCTTACAAACTTTCGCGTATATAATATTAGTAGGATACATTGTACCTTTATCGAATACATTGTACTAGACTGTTTTACAAATGCTCTTGAAACATTGTAATATAAGTACATAAACAGGTTCTATTGACCTGCTTCAGTTGAACACTCTATCGTGATACATTCTGTTTATAATCTTTTCTAAGTTTCGATTTTTCTCAGTAATCGTTTATATTTCGTTTCCAAACAATTAAAAATTTCCCAACGCTAAACCCGTGAATTGAAGGATACAACATTGTAAAGGCGTCGCTTTGATTTAAAAGTCAAGATTATACATAAATATTATGCTCATTGTGATAATTTATGGATTACGTGGTAAATATTTGCAATTATATAGTTGAACTTTGTGCTTTTTGGATAGACGTTGTCACAAAGTTATCGCGACGTGGAAAAAAATTATTGTCATACCGGCAAGATAGGATTGTCAGAACTATAATAATTTTTATAAATAATATATCTATCACATTAATTTTATTTTGATACAAATCCAGAAGTCAAGTTAATAAAAACTAACTATATTATTATAATTAAACCACCCCGGGAAGTCTGACAAATGTAAAAAAAAACAAAACACATAAATAACATACATATAATTATGTTTATTAAACAAACATCACAAAACGTAAAGGTAACTAAAGTACAAATAATAATACACGTAGCCTAAAATACACAGTATATATCACTTAAAAATATCACTAGATACCACTGTTCATTTGAACTTGTGTAAATTCGTTTTAAATCGTCTGGTCACTGTTTTAGCTGCAAACAAAAGAAAGGGAAGGAATTAGGTTAGGGAAGAGGGTGAAGAAACACAAAATATAAATAAATAATAAAATATTCCACGTACATATATGTAGATAGGCACGATGCTTCTGGAGAAAGCGGATGGATGTATAATGTATAGCGTATCAATATTTACAAGGGTATTATAATATGCAGCAAAACTGTGGGGTTAGGGCGAATTGTTAGTAAAAAAAATACCAAATGGTAGGATCAGGAGATCTATTTACCAGACTGAAAAATCGGTAAGGTTGATGCCTATCTACAAACAGTTGGAACCGGAACTAGGAGGGTGATTAGACCGTTTTTTTTTTAATAATTCCACAAAATATAAATCGGTATGCCACTTTCATAGTCATGCTTAGTAAATGACACATCACATCCATCATGTTCATAGTATTGTATTGATTATGAGCAATGATTTGACGAGCTATTTTACACTTTACGAAAAATAATATGAGTGTATTTAGAATGTGCTAGAAAAAACGCAACTCGTAAGTCGATGTCGTTTATCTTTGATGTTTATGATTGATCGAGAGACCACTACGTCAGTCACGTGTTTGTCTCCCCAACCAATCCTAATAAAACGAAACCGAATCGTATCGTGTTTTTTTGTCACATTCTGATCACACAGATCTATTTCTATTATTCTTTGACTAGTATTTCAATAGCAATAGGACGGTCTTGTTTTTGTCTTTGAAGTATTTTTAAGTTATACTAATTCAACAAAGTTCAAAGTTTATGTACCAAGAAATATTTATTTTGAAGATAGACTGGCTTAGTACTAAGTGACCTTCCCCGCTCATGTACTTTGAACACTCACAATAAATGAATTTTTACGAATGAACTGTCGATCTCATAGGAGAGGAATTGGGATCATGAAGTGGAAGGGATTTTTCCGGCCACCGGAAAGCTCACTCGCCACGCAGAATGCAATATCAAACTGTCATTTTTGTGAGGCAATGATACGCCTTTCAAACAGCCGGTAAATGATGGGTAAAAACATGGTCGGCATTTCGGTAAATAAAAAAACACACAAGTGTGTTATTCAAAAAACTCAGACTATAACAAATTAAGGATATCCTTAGTCTTAGAGCTTAATTATGAAAATGTTAAATCCACTTCCGTGATAAGACTTTTATCTTTATTAGTATATTGTACAATTTGCAATAAAGGATTTGAATAAATCACTGGATGGGATAAATTCAATATGCCACAAAATATAAGGTGTTCCCTCGAAATACACTGAGTTGCAAAAGTCATGTTACATTTGAGAAAGGTATCTTTACGAGTTCAGTGACGTGGTCAGTACTGGATTATTTGTGATGAGGATACTTCACCATATCTAGTTAAATCTATAGATCTAACTTAACTATTTATATTAAAGACGTCTTTATTTTTCAGCTCCTACTAAGGAATCAAGTATAATTTTGATTTGTATATATTGTGTACTAGCTACTATAGTAATACAGATATTGGTCAAATTATACGAATTAGTCTTTCCCAAGCATCACAACTACTGACTACTATATTCAGATTTTTTTCTCTGAATTATAAATTAAAATATTTACGAGTCTGGTAATCTATTGACGTCTACTACAAAATCTCTTGCGCAGCAGTTAAAACGTACGATGAAGATTAGCTTCAATGACAACGGGCGAATTTAATAAATTATTCCAAACGCTAACCTCAGATCAATGCTAAGAATAAACTAATCCACATTCAATTGAAACCGTTTATAGCGACATCGATTATAACGATGTATCGGTTATAGCGGCTGAATGACAAGATCCCGGCTAATACATGTATACAAATAAAGTATAGTTTATAACGACTACCGAATATAGAGTCCATTATAACCGGTTTTTGCAATTCATGTAATGTCATGTCAAACAAACTTTACTCTGATTGGTTCATTTTCGGATCGATCTGAAGATAGCAGCGATAATAATGTTTTACTGAAAACGGTCGTATGTTAATAGCAAGCGTATATTACTGTGTAGTAAAGCCACGGCGTATTATTACCAACATTGTTATTTTCGCTGATTCTAGCATGAGTGATGTTTGTTAGTACCCATTCGATGTACAGTAATAGCCCGTGTTATTACGCAACAGTGACGCACTGTTTCATCATTTTTTTTACTTTAGATTGAATGCATTATTTGTTATATGAGGCTGTTAGCGCATAGGTTAACACTGTAACTTGAATCTTAGTCCAATTATGTACAGATGTTTTTGGTAAGGTTGCTTTTGCGCTTACTGCCTCGAAACGGTAACATAAACGGTATAAAATATAATAAACTCGGAGTATCACTGTACAAAACACACTAAACTATTTATTCTGGTATCTTAGAATGAGGCAAAATGGAAAAAAAACCATATTTAATTTTAATAATTGTGACTCATCGAGAGCCCGATATCAGTCTCTCAACCAATCACAACAAAACGAAGCAGAGACTCTTTTTTTTAATTTTTTTTTTTCACATTCTAACCCCCCTGTAGTTCTAATGACATACCTGTCGGAACTGTTCGGTCCTCTCCTGCCGCCTGTGGTGGTGATCGGTGAGCTGAGTCTCGAGGAAGTCGGCCTGGGTCCGCGACTGCCTGAGGGTCGGCTGGGGCGCCGCCACCGCCCTCAGGTGGGGCGTCGATAAAGGCCGTTGTGGACGTTCCCCCGTACTGAAAACGTCGATGTTATTGAACATATTGATATAATTATTTTACTCATAGTATGTTTTGGACCATTGTTATGTTTGTTTGGATTCGCTTGACACAGTATGTTCATGAAAATGTAAGCTTTTTGGATTGATTTTTTACGCTGTTTAATATATTGAATATAGCTTTACATTTATTCATGTAAACAATGCAGATTTCTTGGTACAATAATCGCTTTGCTAATATTTATTACATAGTTACTACAAGCAATCTTTGGTGTGATGTTCTACATGTAATTCAGCAACGTATTAAAAATACTGCGAATTAAAATTACGCTTTATGGAAATGAACTTAGGCTTAATAACAAAACAATGAAATCCTAAAACACTAATGACACTAATTAAATTAAAGTGTAGCTCAGCATTATGCAAGTAAGTATTACGCATTATGGAAATGATGTAAGAAGGAAATAATAAGATTATAATCCCAAATTGAAAATTAAACATAATATAAAGTACTAGCTTTTGCCCACGGCTTCGCCCGCGTTAATAAGTTTTTCCGGGCTAAAAGTACATACATAAAAACCTTCCCGTTGAATCACTCTATCCAACACATTTATTTGTATAAAGATTAATATTATGACGTTGATACAACTCTTAACAAATAATGCATTAATTTCGACCAAATTTGATTACCATAAAAACGGTTCTAGAGAGTTTATTTTAAAAGATAGACATATACTGTCGCGGACTTTTTTTTAGATCATTTCAAGAGGAATAATTCTTTCATACATATATTTTTGGTATCTTGAACCGTTTTCGCAGCGCACGCAATGGAAGCCCTCAAGGATGAATAATTTTCCCCGCATTTTTCACATTTTCCATTATTTCTTCGCTCCTAATAGTTGCATCGTGATGTTATATAGCCTATAGCCTTCCTCGATAAATGGTCTATTCAACACAAAAAGAATTTTTCAATTCGAACCAGTAGTTCCTGAGATTAGCGCGTTCAAACAAACAAACAAACAAACAAACAAACAAACAAACTCTTCAGCTTTATAATATTAGTATAGATTTGGCAAGAAATAAAAATTCGTGAAATGTTCGCTACGTCAATTATAATTATTTTATTAAGTGCATCATTCACTTCGCTGTAATTCGCAATTAAATAAATACCATTCACAATGCAGGGCAAAATATTTTTTATATCTTGACCAAGGTTCAAGGTTAGTTTGCCTTTAGTGACTACTCCGAATGATTTAATCCGGGACGGCAGTGAGGGATCACTGGCCGAAGTGAATCGACAAACAAATACATTATGCACGCAAGCGGCGCACAGCTGTGGGGCTAGGACGTGAAAAAAAACACGATTCGTCTCCGCTTCGTTTTATTGTGATTGGTTGAGAGACTGACGTATCGGTATTCGGATCGAGAGACCGACACGTCAGTCTCTCAACCAATCACAATAAAACGAAGCGGAGACGCATCGTGTTTTTTTTTTGCATCCTAGCCCCACTGTACACTTTCAACTGAACCATTGTATCGGTTACCATAGAAATCGTTTAATATAATCCTTGAGAATATATTACCATACAGATCATGATGGGTGATGCCTGTGACCTTTTTAGTGTGTTAATTTATTTCTAAATTGTAAATTGTAAATCTAACGTTTTAATAAAAATGAATACTTCATCTTTTCGTTCTACTCTGGTGATATCCTATGTGGATTTATACCGTAATACACAACAGCTATAATATGTATATAATACAAAACCAATAGTACACATACTAATCTACATACAATACTTCGCAATGCCAAAAAAAGAAAACAAATAACCATTGAGCATTCACAGTTCTATCAAGCATTTTGGATCATTTCGCCTGCAATGAAAGTGCTTAGTTATATTTCAGTACTAGAATTAATGGTTTGTATGTCTTCAAAATCCCCTTATTCCACTGCAATTACATAAACCTTTTTGTGTGCCCGATGTCAACTAGTACGGAATTCAATCCCGAGCAAACCGCATTGGAAAACCCCACCAAACAAGCCATCCATGGTTGCTAGTACAGAATACTGAATAGTAACTCTGGTAGTAAGGTTTTTGTTTCCACTCCGATAACGACTTCCATACGCAACGTGTAATAGCGTGAGGCGTTCTGGGATCATCGTGTGTCTATTATTTCATATCCAATGGAGTGGGATCACTTTGCCGTACCCGTTTGCCCGATCAGGGAATCGAACCCAAGATCTAGATATCGGCCATGTTACTACTAAACCTAGAAAGTGATTACTAGCTTAAAGCTACTAGGATGGTTTATTTGTTGATACTTATTATACATTCAAACCGTTCATTTTTGACTTTGCCTTCAGAGTAATTTCTCTTACCATATATTCTTCTCTAAACCAATTGACGCCGTAACAAATGTGTTCACATTATATAGCAAATACAATCGCAGGTAGCAATGCATCTTGAATTCTTAGCACCCTTAGCACACACAAATTCACGTCCTTTATCCCCGAAGGGATAGGCTTATTTTGCCGAGCATATTCCGTCCCATGATGTGATAGGAGGCGAGCCTATCGCCATATCGGGCATAAATTCCAGACTCCGACCTGATATTGAATAGGAAAATCTAATATGACCTTACCCGACCTGGGGATCGAACCCGAGACCTCAGCTTTGCAGTCGTACCGTAATACAACTACGCCACGGAGGCAGTCGCCACCAAGGAACTCTTAGCAATAGCAAATTAATCGGCGTAATAAATTGTTTGGGCGGCATTCTTGCTTATTTAAGACTTGTATACTTGTAGATTTTCAGTCATTCGCATTGCTATTAACAGTATTGCACTATTTAGAGATGATAAATAAACTCAATACTATATCTAAAGATGTAAGCAGGCGCAAAAAGTGCAGTGCATACACTAGATTATAACGAGTCACATCAGGCTCAAAATCTCATTGCAGTACTAATTTAATACCAATAAATATTAAATTTTATATATTTGATCTGGGAATCGAACTCTGGATATAATACGACGTTAGTATAAGTAACAATATCCACAATAATCGTAGCATTAACTCAAATAAACCATCAGAATATTATTCTACATTTTATTAAGACAAAGACGATTCCAAGTAGCAATATATGCACCATATCCATTAGCGCTTTGAAGAGCCTTATAAACTCTGATTCAATGGACGACAACTTACTTAGGCCACGAGACCTACAAGAACTAGCTCCTTTTCCCCTTTGGCTATAAGAAAAAGCGTTACCTAAAGAGATTGCTGAAGAACTTCCATATGCTCTGTTTGTTCTTCTTGTCCATGGTTGAATCGACACGGCTCGCGCGCACCATCTCCGTCCAGCGGACAGCATCCTGAAGTTCCATGAAGCGTTCCTGCAATAATACAGTGCTTTAAAATTACCATGTTAACAAACTAGTGTCATAGAGTTGTCACATTATGCCAATCTGTCTCAATGGGTGTTTTTTTATGGCAACGAATAACGAGACGAGCATGCCGTTCGCCTGATGGTAAGCGATACGACCACCCATAAATAGTGGAAACACCATCCAGCACCTTGAGTTATGATGTTACTGATTGTACACAGGCTGATCCCAAAACGCGACACAAATACGCAGGTGGATACAAATATCTTACCACAAAATAAAAGTTAATAAGTTTTTACTTCAAACGCGACAATTTGCAGTGTCACGTGCGTCGAGACGTACGAAATGAAATAAATTTATTCGAACCCATAAAATGTTATACATTATTTAGATTCAGTCAACATTAACTCTACCACCAGTTCGGAAAGCAGTTCTCACTAGAGAAGAACGGGCAAGAAACTCTAGTGTTGCTCTTTTCAAAATCAGTTCAAGGTATAAAATACAATTAATAATAAAAAAAAACCATGATATAGATATATTTGTTATTTTTGTTTAGAGCAACTGCTCTGACTAATGAACTCATTCATATACTCGCAAAAAAGGTAATACGGGAGTATAGTCTCACCTTGTACTGGTTCCTCTCCATGAGCACCCTGGCCATCTCGACCCTGGTGAACCGCCTGCGCTGCGCCATCGGCACGTCCGCCTCGTCCTCATTGTCACCGCCGCCGCCCGCGTTGTTGCTCATCGTCTCCTGCAAAATTAACAGATATAGGGTGTATTTCATATATACATATATACACTCACGCCTGTTATCCCCGAAGGGGTAGGCAGAGGCGCAACTAGTGCACCCACTTTTCGCCGTTATTCCGTCCCATGATGTGATAGGGGGCGAGCCTATCGCCATATCGGGCACAAATTCCAGACTCCGAGCTGATCCTGAATAGAAAAACTCAATATCACTTTGCCCGTCCTGGGGATCGAACCCGAGACCTCAGCTTTGCAGTCGTACTGTAATACAACTACGCCCCCGAGGCAGTCTCACCGAGGATGTATTTCAATATGCTTAAATGGCCAAAATAAACAAAATATGAGGAAATTTCAAAAATATTTTTAAGGAAAATATTATTGATTTTTATACAAAAAAGGTATTACGTAGTACCAACTGAGATCAACAATGTAAATCAGGAAACTAGTCGAAATAGTCACACATATACATTTTGGTAGATATGCCTCATTTATAAAAATAAGCTGATAATACGATATACCATCATCTATTAACGTTACGCGTGTATTCATATTTAACAGTATCAAACTTTTAAAGGTAATAAGGAAGCTATTTACGGCTTGTTTATAAATTCCTTCGAAACGCTCTCTATGTAGTAAACCAATTAGTCGACGTTGGATCACTCATGAAGCAAATAGGTTTCCAATAATTGCGTTTGACGCTGCCGAGTAGCCTTATGAATCCATTATTTTCTCAATATCCTAGATTCATTTACTTTGAAAGGTTAACATTGATAGGCAGTTAAAAAATCTACGTAATATGAGTTAATTCGAGATATTTAAAATATTAAAATAGGTACAATAAACACCATTGTCTACTTATTTTTTTAAACAATTAAAAACATATGAAGTCCTAAAACAACAATTTGCAATTAACAGCTGATGTTGAAGCGATTTTCCGGCCGCAGAAGTGTTGGGGGAAAACATAATCTTTAATCAGTTATGGCACAAAAATATTTTTTTTATACGAGTATAAAAAAAAAATTATAACTATACCACCAACAAGATAGATTAAAGTTCTTAAAAAATATATATTTACGCCCCTAAATAGTTGTAGCGACCTATTTAAAAAGTCTGATTAAAAAATTCAAATATTTCCCACGGTAGCAAATTACTGGAAAAAAAGTAAACGAACGTTAATCCAGGACATGGCCTATTAATGTGACAAAAAAATTATCTATTCGGTTGATTGGTTTCGGCGTGTACCTCTATCAGACATCCAAGCATTTATAACATTAGTAAGAAGTAACATAAGCTGGCATATTTTCCCAGCCTACTTTACATTTTATACGCTGCTATCAAGCACAATATTGTGCTTAGAATGTTTGTCGCCTTTACAAACAATTATATTAATGCTGCAAGGTCCATCAGCAGGTTTTTAGGCTGCGAATGTGCCAGCAAATTCAAGAGCATCGATTCATAAACAATCCATTGATTCCTAAGAACTCCGATCAACATTGTTCATAGAGCTTAGTTCAATAAAATCGTGTCTTTCTATGCCATCTTCATTCCACGCGTTGTTTAGGTTTCGAATCGGTAGAAGTGGCTTTGTGGGAAGAAAATAAATGGCCAACACTAACGGGCCAACGCAAAACGTGGAATTTAATTATTTATTTTTCACACCGCGGCTTTAATACAGCATGAAATATTTTACGGCTATATCGGGTCAAAGCTGACTAAACAATATATGTAATATTACACATGTACTAGGTTTTTCCCGCAGCTCCACCCGCGTGAAAAAGGTTTTTCTGAATAAAAGTACCGCTGTATGTATATTTTATCGAGATAAATAACCTATGTTGCTCGCTGATAATATAGCTTTATAATGGTGAAAAAAATATACATATACGATCAGCAGCTGTGTTCATTCGTTACAAACATTAAAAATAGAAATCGTTCTTTATAATACTGCCCTCGTAGTTCTAAATACAGTACTTGCAAAAAGAAAAACGCGGATAAATGTTTTTTTTTAAATCTCTACTCGTTTACAAATCTCTTTTAACCAAGTTCCAAGTAATTTCAATGATTTTTTTAACCCGACGGTTCAATACGTGTCTTATGATGGTTAAATAAAAAAAAGGAAATGCAAAAAATTTCGATTACTGCATTCTTTATTACGACGCCAGAATATTAGTAGAGATATATGAATTACATACCTTCAAATGCCTAAGTTCCTCCTCCAGCTGCGTGACCCGTTCCCGCAGTTTCTCCCTCGCGGAGCTCAGGTTGGTCACCTCTTCTCTGAGGATCTCTTGCTCTCCTGTCAGCTCGTCCACCTTCACTATCAGATCGTCTTTGACCACATTCAACGCGTTCTTGGTGGCCAGCAATTCGTTGTTTTCTAATATAAGATTTTCCACTTCTTTACCCATACCTGGCAAAGATAACACTGCTACAGTCACATGTGTTTAAGAGTATTAACCACTTGCACGTCCGAGCCGCACGATCAAATTTACGTCATACGTCCGACTACTCGCTGCCTCGAGCCGCGCGAGATTGTACCCGCCGCTTGGTAATAAAAACCGTTGTAACAGCTAAATATAAAACCTACAGTGAAGATAAAAATACTGAAAAATAGCTAGATATTTATAGATCGAACTTATCTATTTTAAAATTCGCTGGTATCTATAATACCTAAAATGAGGTTTAATGTGAGTTACCGAGTGAAAAATTTATAAAACTTTCTACGTATGTGTAGGGCTGCCATCCGTCCGGATTTCCCCGGATTTGTCCTAGTTTGAAGGGCGTCCGGGGGCCGTCCGGCCGGGGTTTTAAAAATTGTCCGGGAAAAACCCGGACACTTTTGTTGACAGGGGAAATCCATTTTTTATAGATGAGCGACAAATTGAAATAAATCTTAGTTAAAACTTCATGCATTTCCCCGCATTCAAGAAGGAACGGCAAAATATTTTTTCAGAGGTGTCCGGGGAAATACCCATATTTCGCCCAAATGTCCGGGATTTTTGCCGTGTTTATCCGGCGTCGGCAATTTAGATGATGGGAGCCCTACGTATGTGAAACTTTACCATATAAATATAATCACATAGTACAGTTCCTAAAGTTCATTTTGATGTTCAATTATCTAAGAATTAAGTAAAAAACAACGAAATATTCACGACAAAATCACTGGTGAGCCAAAACAATAAGCATAAACAACCTGTGACGCGTCGACTGAAGTTAAAAAAAATACTTCTACGTACTCAAACACATTACACTGCCCTCTTCTGTTTTTTCTAGTGAAATATTTCATAGGCAATCGTTTTTTTAAAGGACAACGTTCATTTAGTTCTAAATATTCATACAAGATGGCAATAATTACAACGTGTCGTATTGGATAGTATAGTATCTAGGACGGACGACGGCATATTTTTTGGATACTATACTATCCGCGGACGTGCAAGTGGTTAAAAATAAATTCAAATTTTTATCGCGTATGAACGAGTCTAATTCATATTTACATTGATCGCTCTCGAAAAAAAACAAGTTATGATTAAGTGAATGATATCGGTCAATTATGATTAAATAAAAATTATTTACCGTATACCAATTTGTTTGGAAAGTTTGACGAGAAAAGAGAAAACAAAATAATATAAATAAATACTCGCAAACGCCATATTGAAGGGATAGGTCCAATGCTTATGATTTATACAATTGCGTATTAGGCATGTAGTTATTATAAAATTTATATAATTTTGAGTGTTTGAGGTAAAAAAAAAATATTTAATTCCAGTAACAATTGCTTTTTAAAAATAAAATACATTTCCGATGCGTCCTAAAGTGATCTCATAATTAAATATAATAAACATCCCTAGCCCCATTTTGCCTGCATTCGCAACCAAACACATCGCAAACAATATAAATAAAGCGGAGTACACAATACGCCGCGCTCTGCGGACAGTTTTGTAAAACGAAATGACGGACGTCACATGACGTCCAATGTGAAAAGTGCAATGATTTCACAACTCCGGGCAGCGTAGGCGTAATGTGTGAGAGATTTAATTCAATACGTGTATCGCACACTGAGATATAAAAAAGTACAACCATACATGAAATATAATACATAGTCTTAGAATTCTTATATACCAGTAATAGAGGAGGTATTGAGAGTATATAATATCGATACATCGTGTTACTTACCGAAGTAGTTATCGTTAACTGCAATGCGTAGATGCAACATTTGGTTAGAACGCATGAAAAGAACGGACATACTATTAGTGTGTTGAATAAAATTAATGCAAACATTTACATTTTCAATGTTTATGATGTATTTTACGTTGTTGCTCACACACTACGCCACTTTTTTCTATTAGCTCAAGTACAAAGAAATCGGTGAATAGAAATGACTCTTTTTTGCTGCATATTATGGTAAAAAAAGCAATTACAAAATTGTAGCATGAATCATTTAAATCATATCAAAGACTGTATCTGTATTGTGTGCTTTTCAATTCAAAGCAGATCAAAGGAGGGTATTTTAAATCTTTGGTTGACGTGTGGCCGTACTTCCTTGCGAATGGAAAACACCCGGTATGCAAATAATGCACAATAAAACGTACAACAGATATACTTTTAATAATATAGTACATTTACAATTCCTCATAATCTTAGATATATATAAATGTAACTATATTAAAGGGACTATTGTAAAAAATACTTAGCATATCGTAATTTCATCAAGCAATCTAATATGGAGCTAGCATGGTATACATACTATTTGTCAAACATACAACAACATAGTTGATACAATGATGACCCGTGGCGTGGTGTGGAGCAAACTCATAGCAAAAGTATCTAAATTCAGCAATATATACATACAGGTTATTAGCGCAGGCGCAGACTACTTTAGGTGATTAAATAAACTCTTATCTTATTGATAAACGATAGAGCCGCATTTCCATTGTAGGTAGGTATAGCGGTCATAGAATTTGGTATAAAGTCTAAATTCGTTTTCTATCAAGATCTTACACTTTATTTAAGTATGAACATAATCAAGTCTAACAAAAACTTACTACAAAATTATGACCTTTTGAAATGATTTTCAAAGAAATTCTTTTTAAATATATAATAATAATTATAATTAATTAATACTTAAAATAAGTGCATACAGGAAAGCCGTGTGAGCCAATATACAAGACGTATACAGATGCTAAGTGAGGATAGTATATTATAAAAAAAGCGAAAAACTAACCTGAAGACGCATATTCGCCAGGGTGGACCCAGCTGCCTGTTCGGAAAGAATAGCACACAAATGTAAAAGACAAGCCAAGCTACACTGTGTTAAAGACAAAACGAAACATCAAGTCGGTGATGTGTAAACAACTTTACTCAGTAAACACCCATCGCCCTAGATAAACTCGTTACTCTTATAGAGTAATTTTACAGTGATTCCATGTCAATGGTGCGCGAGATAAAGTTTTCTCTATGAAAGTAACTTCGAGGCATTGTGGACGAGGGTTATTACTTATTTAGAAAATGTATAATACATACACCTATGTTATTGTATATTTCTTGTATGAAAATGTTCGAAACAGTGACCACATTTAATACCTGTAATATCAGCGCCTTCGTCGCCTTCGGCGATGCTAGCGTCCGTGTCGTGGAAAGCCAACTCTTGGTAGAGAGTGTTCCCGCTTCGTTTCTCGCTCTTCGTTTGTGACTTGCCCGTGTTCGTGTTAGGTGGTGCGACGGGAGAGGTGGCCTAATAACAAAAGATTTTTTTTATAGGTAGAAGGCCAACAAGAAGTCCGTCGACTAATGATAAATGGTCACCGACTGTTATAAGCATCCGAAATACTATAGGAATCATAGATGCGTTGGCGTATGATATAATTTTTATCTCCATTTTAGAACAAAAAAATAGAAATAAATGAAAAAGACAAACTAGATATCAATGTTTTTTTTAATTGCATTAAATTACGAGACGAGCATGCCGGTCGTCTGATGGTAAGCAATACGACCACCCATAAACAGTGGCAACTCTATTCAACAACTTGAGTTATTAAGTACTGTGTGGCTTTCCACTTCACTCGCCATCCTAAGACATAAGACGATAAATCTCATTATGTCCTGTAGTTACACAGGCCACAATGTCCTTCAAACCGAAATACAACAGTGCATGCACACTGCTGCTTGGCGGTAGAAATAGACATTGCGGAAGTTCCCATCCAGACGGACTTTTACATAATTATGAGACCTACCACCAGTAAAAATTATTAAAAATAATTTATATATTCAATTTTATTAAAAAATAATAATCAAAATTAAGTATTCTAATGATAATATTATATCATCACGAAATTGATGATATAATTATGACAGAATGTGTTTAAAAATATTGTTGTTATTACAGAATGTTAATTAGCGGATAATAATGACAAGTGTCATTTCGCAGTAAGTACCGCATTTAAACGTTTCATTAAATCTAGTAATTAAGGCTTTTGGAAACGTTCTTAATTATATTTTCAATGTTTAAAAACTTTTAAAAAATTATTGAAAAGCCATATCTTGAAGGATTTTTCATTAATAGAACATTGAATTTATCAGGTAACTAAAAAATAAAATTGTATTTCTGCTTGCACACAGACACCACTAGTAAACCTTAGACACCTTAAAATACCATTTTATAACTTGCCTAACCGGTTTAAATATTTTGTTTATTTTAATTATTATATTTTCTCTACAAGTGATTTTTTGTAATCTTTTGAGAAAATAAATGTCTTTAAACATAATGTAAAACGCATATTCTGATAACAAAATAAAGGCAAATACGTTAAAATAAAACATTTAGAAAGTTGGCCATTATATTTTTACGCAGAGTACGCTTATGCGAGATTGTCGATAAATCACCTATGCATGTATAAAAATAATTCAACCTCTATGCAGTTAAAGCAACGTTCGCCGTCAATGTTAATGTGGAATTCAAATTTCGAAACATCAACGAGCTCAATATGTGACGAAACGCCATCAAGACGTAATAAAATGTCTTTCGCAATCGAATTTACATTGTTGGCTATTGTTGTATTATCTATATGCGAGCAAGTGGCCGGCATAAAGTGCTACCAGTGTTCCTCGTTGCGCGACCACGGCTGTTTCGACTATAACCTTTATTCTGGGCATATAAAAGAGTGCAGAAATACTAGCAACGGACCAGCCCCGGTGTGCCGTACTTTGTCTCAAATAAACTACTTCACGTCAAAGCAAGACGTGACTGTTGTCCGGGAATGCGCCCGTGTGTATCGGGAGCCCTTAGAGTGTGTGCAGTCTAAGTTTAGCGCGGTGCACTATTCGGAGGCATGCGAGTGCGACCAGGACGGGTGCAACTCCGCCACTCGCACGCACGCCAGCTGGACGACGTTATTTATCGTCTCTTACATGTGGAGATAATGTACCCTTTATATCGCATAAGTAATAAAATAATAAGAGGCGACGCTTTCTGTGTGCACTTTTTGCGTGCGCATTCTTGTTTATTTCCCCCATTTGGATTTTATAAGGATCTAGTATGCTCTATATAGAAACAGATGGTATCGTACTGCGTTATCGACTTTACAAGGCAGATTGAATTGGATTGAATTGTGTAACATGACATCACACTTGCCTTTCGAAAATGCACATCTTCAAACTAAGATTTACATCCTCAAACAAGTAATAACACGAATTTTTTTAAACAGCTACAAATACTTGTTCTGAAAGATAATGTGAGGGCTATGCGTAAAAATATAGCTTAATTAGATATACGTTTACAGTATTGTATAGAATTGCAAACAATAGATAACATGAATCGATCGCACATACATATACCTAAATACCTATATTAACAACCCTACTACTAAACAATCAATTAATATAATTGTTCGATAGTACATAACACATTTAAAAGTCATCGCAATTCACATCGAGAGTGCAGGTTTTTTTTATGGCATCTAAGACGAGACGCGCATACCGTTCACCCGATGGTTAGCGATATCTACGACCACCCATAAACAGTAACAACACCATCCAGCTCCTTGAGTTACAAAGTACTGTATGGCATTCCATTGCGCTCGTCATCATGAGACATAAGATGTTAAGTCTCATTATGTCCAGTAGATACATTGGCTACAATGTCCTTCAAACCGCACGAACAGTGCATTCACACTGCTGCATGGTGGTAGAAATAAACATTGCGGTGGTACCCACCCAGACGGACTCATTACTTATGAGATACCTACCACCATAAAATATAAATAAGCTTATATTACCTACTGTTAAATGAAAAATTATTTTAATTATACAAAAAAATGCCACTACTGGTCATCACCACCTTCAATAGATATCTGTGCCCAATCATAAGTCATTTTTATTGTTACAACTCTCCGTCTGAGGGTGCTTTTCCACCAGAGATGTTCTATGTAGCTTTGATGCGAGGATGTGAAAGCTATGCTACGGAACTATGTGGATCGACTAAGATTTGCTATGAAGATGCGCCGTCGTGACGTACATAGCTTAATGTACATAGTTATGTGCAGTAGCTACACCACTCGCAACCATTCATAAGACGCATCCATAGCATGTATCTATAGCACGCATCCATCCATATAAAAAACGTAGCTTAGTTGAACCCGTTACGAGTGCTATGCTATGTGGACACATGAATATGATTGGTGGATAACAAAAGCATCCATAGCAGCGTAGCATAGCTCATCTCTAGTGGAAAAGCATCTTTACACGGAAAAAACTAGTTCACAAACTCAACTAAAAATCTTAGAAGAGGTTTATATTAGTTTCATGACTAGCCTTTTAAGGATTAAATTCTACAACCAGAAGCAACATAAACCGAGATATTTTATAAAGAGACGATGGGATAAGAGCATCAGCGCGATATGGAACTTGTAGTGATAACCGACGTATCTCAGTTCACTGAACGCTTGACTTGCTAAGCGTTCCTGCGTCCCCTTTATTCACTTTTGGCTACTTAAATTTACAACATTTGTATTTTACTAGCTCTTGCCCGTGGGTCTGAAAGTTTTAGCAAGATGAAAGTGCCGCTATATATTTTCCCAGGATAATAAGTTTATGCGCTATTCCAGACTATACGTCCGTGCTAAGTTTCATCCGGATTCGTTCAGCCGTTCTGGCGTGGGTAACAAACATCCTTATTATCGCATTTATAGTATTAGTATGAATTTACACACAGAACAGAGAAAGAGAGAGATTTACACTGAAATTTACATACATATAGAGTGACGGCCTCATCTAGAGTAGGCAGGTAGGTAAATTTTTCATTACCACATTTCACCAACTATGTTACTCATGTAAAGGGTGAGCTCATAGCCTACTAGGCAGTATTTCAGAATCCAAGCTTACACTCAGCAGAAAAACGATCACCAACCCGAGGGTCGTACCAGACACTTTGGCATGGCAGTCGTACTTAACTGCGACACCAAAGCTGTCAGCAAGCATTCAAATTATTCAAAATAACATTCCTATAGGCAATGCAAACAGTGCATATAATCCAGCGTCCGAAAGCGGATTACAAGGCACTTAAGTGTACGAGAGTTGACGGAACGCATGAGCCCGGCCTCGTGCTATCAATCGATATTACGCAGATACAGCGCAAGCATGTCACAAGGATGTAGGATACTAAACAGATTTTACTGTGTTCCTGCGACTTAAAATTTCCCTATTAACTGGTCTATACTACCTTGGCCATATTGAGGTATAGCGAGCCATGCACTGAGCCAAGGGTTTTAGTGATTATTATACTTTGATATTTTAGAAATGCATTTGTAATCACAAAATAAAATTAATTTTAATTAGCACAACGTTTATTTTAATCACTTTCACTAATAGGATGTGGAGTAAAGTTCTATGAATAAATTGTTATGACCTGGGACGTTCTTTGTTTCTATACTGTTTGAAAACACGGCGTATTTCACTGGATACATCTATCGCACGTAAATTATATTAGATTATCCAAGACGATATTTGTTTTCTATAATTTCACCCGTGGTAAATCCTTTTCATTTTAAAATCCTGTAATAAATTATGTCTCAGTTAGCACAATTGCAACGCAGATCAGTATTTTCATTATGCTACTAATATTATAAAGGCGAAAGTTTGTAAGTAAGTTCTAGATTAACCCATAGGCTACTTTTTATCACGGGGAAATATAAACCCGGACTTTTATCCCGGAGAAACTTATTAACGCGGGCGGAGCCGCAGGCAAAAGCTAGTAATAGGATAAATTAATACTAACTAAAACCATCCTACCAATATTATAAACGCGAAATTTTGTAAGTATGACGTCTGGATGTATAGATGTTTGTTACCCTTTCACGCAAAAACTATTGAAGGGATTTCGATAAAATTTGGCACACGGGTAGATCACGTCCTGGATTAACACATAGGCTACATTTTATCGCGGGAAAATAAAAAGCGGGGCTTTTATCCCGGAAAAACTTTTTAACGCGGGCGGAGCCGCGGGCCAAATCTAGTATTAAATGAAATGGATAGATACATACATAGGGGGTTAAAATCATTACCCTTTTTTGCATCGCCGTAGTCGGGTAATAAATGCAGTTACAAAAGATTTGATATGGCAACGTTACGATATAAATTGCATCAAGGAAATTTCTTAATTCACAACAAAAGTATTCGAGGTCTTCGTTGTGTTTTCTATTAATAGAGCAGAATATAATACTGGGAATATTATATTTAATTCTCCTATAGTAATACGTGCAAGAATTTCATTAAAAAAAAAAACTAAATGTGTATCGAAAGCCGTGACACAATAAAACCTAGTTTGCATTAGGTCTCGACCGAATTAAAGAGCCGGATTTATTGATAAAGTCTGATTAACTTTAGCGTAAGCTTCCATAGGATTCATTCACGATAAAGAGTTTTTTCGGGATAAAAAATACTCATAAGATACCAAATTTCATCGAAATCAGTTTGGTAGTTTTTGAGTTCATCGCGTTCAGACAGAAAGACTGATGCGGTGGGGACTTTGTTTTACCTATAATATGTAGGAACTACTAGTGGACGTCTGGTGGTCACAATTCGACTTCCGAGTTAATTATGTTTGTAGCACATATCCTATATAAGTTTCATTTTTCTGAACTCCTTTCTGTGATCTTTAATTAATTATTCCAAACCCCACTCTCCGCTGTACGCGCCATGTGTTTAAAACGGGGTACAAAGTGTTTTCTAAGCGTATTAATACATAGGTATTAGGAGACAAATTAACCGGTTGAATGCCCTTTAGCTTCAAGGTATATTTTATTTATGAAACGCCGTTCACACGTCTTATTGACTCATAATCATCTCTATATTGACGCAATAATTATAATTAAACCAACAAGAAAAATAACAACACGAAAATAGTTTGAAAACATGTTTTAGCCAGCCAGCCACCGCTAAAACCGTCGATCCGGCGTAATGTAAACCTGTCCTTATAAGTTGAAAAACTGACCAAGATTCAATTAAAATTACAACACATCAAAAGAATGCGAAGGTCGTTTTTTCTAGTTTTGTTTTTTCGACTAATTAAAGGTAAGCAACGTAGGTATCGGCCACAATAAAGGCTGCTTAAGGAGTTTTAATACAGTTTCCTTTGTTTAACAGTTAACCTTACCTGACTTTGTTGCGTGATGGGGTCAGTTTGGTGCGCTCGTTCTACAGTTCTTACTGCGGCGAGTTCGGAGCCTATCGGCGGCGACGGTGGCGACGAAGACAGGCTGACCGGACTTCCTGGCATGCTCTCAGTCTGTTCCACGGCGTTCATCGAGCTCTCCAGTGAAGCGAAACCGAACGATATGGGCCCTGGACATAGCATGTTCAGTTTTATGCTATACACAGTTATCAATTAATTGATACTATAAAAAATTATATAAGGAGACATTGCGTTAAGATTCAGTCACCCACACAGAGAAGAATAGTTCAACCATACAAAGTTATTATAATTAATATGAGTCGAATTTCGAGCAAGTAAAAACTATTTAAACAAGCTAAAAAACGTAGATCAATTCGCCAGGTATAGATAGTCTGCATTTTTTGTTACCAAGCAGACCCGGAGGCCGCAACTGTATGAACATAAATAGATAAACATCTTAAAAAGAAAAAACCTAATGTTCATGTCATGTACTTTTATTGCAAAACACGTTCAATATGATTCACATTATTACATCACAAGTAGGTCCAAAACGTTCATTGACCGTACTTATAAATTAAATTATTGTTACGACAAAATGTGTCGTTTAATCGTCCCTTCGCTACCACAGAGTGACTTGTATAATTAAGACACTTACCACTCGACCTGCCGACGGGGTTCAGCCCGAGCCTGCCGCGTACTTCGCCCCTGTCGCTGGCCGTGCTGAGCAGCAATTTCGTCCGCTCCATGTAATCCATGTGGGTCTTGAACAGTTCCGTGTACCTCTCATGCAGCTTGGCATATTCCTGGTAATAAAATTATATAATTCAATTGCTTTGCAATAGCTAAATAGTTCTGGTTATTGTAGCTGTTAAAATAATTACGAAAATACTTAGTACATATAGAAATGACTACGACTTGGCGTACAAAAGCGATTATTTTTTCTCTTTGACCTCACAGGTCAAGATCCAAGTCAAGATTGATTATTCCATGTTCAAACCAGCCTACAACTTGTTTCTTCAGAAGTCATAATTTAAAATTAACTAGCCCTTACATGTACATTAATAGACTGCATTTTAATGACTGTTACTTTGTCCACAGTATACTCAATAGTACTATGCTTTGTCTGCGTGAAACACAAGATGTTTCAATAAATAAATAAATAAATACAAACGACCTTATTCATAAATAGTTTATAGTAGAATGTTTTGTCTTCTTTTTTCAAACTCGTCCGAAAAAGACAAAACATTTGATAATAAAATTTAGAAACTGTTTATGCATATGATATAAATATATCCTATTTACACAGAACGCAATTTGTTACGTAGCCTTGCGTATATTTTTTTTATCGAATCGCCTGTCTTACGAAGTTTCAGTATATACTCAATGGTCACTCTAAACGTGGCTTTAGTCTATGTTAAATTAGGTGACGAATATTAAAACAATTTTAGGTCCCTATTTTTTTTTCTATCTTCAACGCAAAAACTACTTATAGTTTTTTTTGGTCAGCACTGTATTCTAATCCTGTTTAAAAAAAACCATGAACAGCATATTACAACTTCATACAAATAATCTAATGAATATTAATATGTTTACATGTTGTCAGATATAGCTAAATAACGTGATTTCATAATCGGAGTAAACAGGTTTTTTTGAAAAATAAACAATGATTATGCTGTAGGAGATTGACCCTATTATGCTAGTGAGTGACCAATCGCGGCCAACCATTTTTTGAAGCGCGCCTAAAGACCAATTCATCGTACTACCTCTTGTCTAAAAATATTCTTGATTAATTGATGACTTAATTAATTTCTTTAGTTTTAGTACAATTTTTTAATTCAGTCCAGCCACACCTTGCAAGTGGCTCTTCTGCGGGTCGCATGTAAAGGTTCGGCGGGCCGCAGGTTTTGCTATGTTCACATCTACAATTCACCTATATTTCAATGTATCTTTAAGTCGTACATTATCACAATTTTTATAAAGCGGGGTTTAGACTAGCAAGAAAACTGGTAGAAGATATCTTCCGCAAGCTATTTTTACTGCGTAAACCAGTCACGTCAAGCTGACTTCTGCAAATTTTGAAACTTGCAGGGATTACGGCAAGTCATATTTGTATAGTCTTATACAAATATGCCGCTAATGCAGACTCGTCTAGAGGTTCTTAATAGAAGAGCCAAATGCCTTCTCTCTCTCCTTTTTCTATCATAACTGTAAAATATAGTTTGTGCCACTGTAAAATAAAATAAATAAATCCTAGCTAATTTCGACCACGGCGGTCAATCTCAACGGAGATCAGCCAGGTACGAAGGCGATATTACAGTGCACAAGTGGGTGCGCAGTACACAGATGCACTCCTATTCCTTCACTCTCTTACGCCCGAATACTCAAACGCTACTCAACCAACCAAGTTATCTGATGCCTACTTAATTTTAGCCGGCTTCTTATTTTAAATGGCATTCTCAAACGCACTTTAAAAAATTTGATGGAAAACTCAGCCGAGGAACAGTCATTTTGCTACAGATTATAAAAAGTTTGTTTTCGATTACAATTTTAATAAATTTGATATTTATGTGTCGTTTCACGCAGTATAATTTTTAAGATGTTAAATATAAATAAATCGAATAACACAATGCGCAGTTTGAAAATGATTTATAATGTTATAATATGTCTATTATATTTAATTTTTGTGTGTATTTTATGTACTATGTGCAGATGCTACATAATAAAAATGGTAAGTAAGTACGTTTAAAAACCATCCTAGGTTTTTAATATGTAGGAATGGCATATTCATTATCAGAAATAGTTTATTAATTATTTTGATGTGATGAGCTTATATTGGCATTATATTGCCACTTGGCAGTATGCCAGGGTTGACATTAGCCACTTTAGAAAAAAAAGTAAACAAGTCAACAACAATAATATTTATAATTCAGTTTTTTTTTTATTTCAGTTTTATCATCAGAAGTAGGCATATTTACAAACATTTACCAAATATGCTAACTCAACTGCCATACTACGCACAATACGATGTACTACCGTTGGTTGTTTCCCGTGAAAAATAACTCCAATGATCTTGGGCTATCGGTTGGATTGTTTGTTTTTTTTTTGTGTTCGGCTGGATATAATCCCGATTTTAAAGAACATAAATGAAGAACTGTTTCCTTGCTGAGTCGGAATCTTCTTTTACGATATTTATTTGTCAAACATTAACATTAAATTATCATTATTGTATTCTTCGAAAGCGTTTAATTTCTCTCGATTTCTTCCTTTGACACCACACTCCTCTTCAGACAATGATGATAATGAAGAAAAAAACGATTTATTAAACCCAAAGAGAATATAATAATTAGTTATTACGCAATAAAATTATTAAAGATTTGAACGTAAATATTTGAAACTAGTCTGAAGCACTCTCAAATTGATCTCGATTAACAGCCATATTTGGAGGCCTTACATAGCTGTCATACTTTAAGCAGTGTTTATGAATACCGTTTGAATCAATAAGCGGACCTTAAACTGATTCGCCTTAAATTTAAGGTTAAGAGATAAGTGACGTTTCAGTATACCAATTTCACCAATAACGAATGCTTAAATCCGTAAGGCCATCTCAAACATTTAAGTAGCGTTTGAGTATTCGGGCGTTAGTCCGGTAAGAAGGCAATCCGACATGACCGGTTTAGGAGAGATTAGAAGCAGGACCAACGACTTTACGTGCTTTTCGAGGCACAGGGGTATCACAACGCCAACTTCGTGAATCCGAGCTGCGACTGAGTTTTTTTAAGATAGAAAACCCAGTCACAACGTTTTAGGCCCGACCCGGGATTCGAACCCAGGACCTCAGCGCGCAAATCGTACTCGTAACGCGTACGCAATACAACTACGCCACCGAGGCAATCAACTGCCACTGTAATCAAATATCAGACCATATATCTCTACACGATACATACTACTTGAGGGTGAATTAGCGGAATCATCGTAAATTACTAGTTTATGACTTCGATATTATATATGTATTTTCAATTATACATCATATATATTTATTGTTGTTTTTGTATGAGGTGCAAATAAATAAATACATTGTTGCGAATATAACCGCTTTAAATTCCATTCAAGAAGTCACAATTATTGCGTAACATAATGACTTAGCAGAATTGATGACCAAATCGCGTGCAACGTATTTAAGTCAATGCAATTATTCGTATTTTGTTAGTGTGTGTAACTTTAATCTATATTTTTGATTACTTTATTAGTGGTGTAGATTATTCTCAAATTGTTTATTTTATAATAAATTATCAACTTAATCTGTTTTTAAATTAACGACATATTACCAAAAACACATTGTTATTGTTTAATAATACATAACTAGGGCTGCCATCCGTCCGGATTTCGCCGGATTTGTCCTAGTTTGAAGGGCGTCCGGAGGCCGTCCGGCCGGGGTTTTAAAAATTGTCCGGGCAAAACCCGGACACTTTTGTTGTCAGGGGAAATCCATTTTTTATAGATGAGCGACAAATTGAAATAAATCTTAGTTAAAACTTCATGCATTTCCCCACATACAAGAAGGAGCGGCAAAATATTTTTCAGAGATGTCCGGGGAAATACCCATATTTCGCCCAAATGTCCGGGATTTTTGCCGTGTTTATCCGGCGTCGGCAATTTAGATGATGGCAGCCCTATACATAACCAATATTATGCTTATTACGAAATAAAAGTTTTATATAAAATGAATACTGAATATCGTATCAGCAACTTGGAATACTAGCTGAACCATTTTTGTTTGAACACAAACATGAAATCTGGATTGTATAGGTACTTATATAATTTTTATAAAGTGTATTTATTTTTACTTAGAAAAATGCGTAAATCGATGTATTTATTATGGGTATTTTTATGGTTAGTTTTTTTTCTGCATGATGCAAAATAATGTAATAGAAGAGCCAAATGAGTGGTTCACCTTATAAATATGTATGTTGCATACATAAAATTGTGCCTAAATTCATGATATGATAGAGGCATAGATAGAAATAAACATTATAATAACAAATTATTTATAGAATAATGTCATATTGTGTACAATTTCCAATCAAAATTCGTCCACCCAAAGAAATCGTAAATTTTGAATACCTAACATTCCAACTGGATTGATTTTAATGATATCAGACATCACATCATATTATCAGCTATAAATCAACTAAACTATAATAATATTTCCAAATTATAATACCCAATAAATATTGATGGTTGTACACTGGAATTTGGTTTGTTCCTTTCTTTCTAAGCTTTCTTTGTACCAAATTTCATCAATATCAGATAAGTAGTTTAGCTATGAAAGCTTCCCAGAAAGACAGAGTAATTTGCATTTATAATATTAATAGCTTTTACCCGCGGCTCCGCCCGCGTGAAAGGTTTTGCCGGGATAAAAGTCCCGCTTTATATTTTCCCGGGATAAGAAGTAGGCTGTAGCACTCAGGAGTAATGTAGCCTATTATTGAAAGAATTTTCAAAACCGGGTCAGTAGTTCCAGAGGTGATTAGCCTGTACACTCATAAAATTTTCCTGTATAATATTACTAAAGATTAGTAAGGATTATAGTCTCTTAATAGAGATGATAGCCTAGTTGGGAATGGAACGGTCTGCCAAGCCAATGTATGGACGTTCAGGACCCAAGGCTTACACCTGACTTTTCGAAGTTACGTATCGCACGTTTAGGATGAAAATGACACAATTCAAAAAGATAGAAAATTGGGTTATTGTCATAAAATAACTTAAAACGAAGTACTCAATACAACAATGATTCACACACAGCCATATTCAAGCAGGAAACTGACAAAACTGTTATATCGGTTCCTTTTTTATTATATTTTTATAAATAACGGAATAGTTTTTAGTCATTTAAAAATGACAATTCATTTTTCTATTTTTGGAATTGTTTCGTTTTTGTTCTAAAGGTGCAGTATGTATTGTTTATCAATTATCATTCACTTTAGCAGTGTAGGAAAATATCGTGAGGAAACCTACATACCTGAGAATTATCAATAAAAAATTCGAGGATGTGTGAAGTCTGCCAACCTGCACTAGGTCAGCGAGGTGGACTAAGACCTAGCCCCTCTCAGTAGCAGAGGAGGCCCGTGCTCAGCAGTGGACAGTATAGAATACAGGGCTGATTGCATTGCAGTCTCTTACCTTTTTGAGTTCATTCTCCCTCTCTTCGAGCCTGCTAGCATGGTCCAATGAGTTCTTATGCTTCAGTTCCAACATACGCACAATGCTGTCAAGAGCTTCAAGACGTCCGGTTAAGTCTTTCCTGTCACCTTCATAGTGGTCTTCAGCTTCCAATAACTGTTGAAAAAATTGTACACTGATAATTTTTTTTATTTGAAAAACCGCCTCCTTTTTGTTAGATTAAAAATAATTTACAATACAATTAACCCATATCTTTATGTGAATAACCTAGAACCTATGTCGAAAATTTTGTTGCTACAAGGACCTGACAACTAATATATTCTCAGACTACTTTGTCAACCATGTATTCTTAAGAAAGTGTTTTGTATTTAATTAAAGTCATCTGTGGACTATCTGTGGACATCTGGGGGATGGAGTCACTCGCGTCCGTAGGATTTACCACCTTTTCCTAGGTCCACCCTACACGTATCCCCCGGGTGGTGCCAAACGAGTGACCACATAGGGAAGTAAACCCTATGAAGCAAAAAAATACAAAAACCATGGATAAAGCAAGACTTAAAGAAAAACTACCCCAGGAGGGTACTGGTGGAGAATCCGCCGGAGAATCCCTCCCCGAGCATTGCTCGGGCTGCCCCACGTATTCTGGGGGGGGCAAAGAATTGCTAACCAAGGAAACCAATCCAGATAAACCAAAGAAAACATTGACACAACAATTATTCCACCCAGGCCTTTTTAATCGCCAAAGATCTGCTTCACTCTGTGATATCGACATGCCAACTAATCCAAATGCACCTTGGCAAAGAATGCCAAATCAAAAACGTAACCGTTCCCCGGACGACTATGCAAAAATTAACCAATCCAAAAGAACTCAAACAAGAAATCAGCTTGTTGAAACACGTAGAGGGCTTAATAACCAGGTATCCAACGCTCCCAACATCGAAACAAGTAATAGATTTTCTCTACTCGGGATAGAAGACAAAGACAACAATATAAAACAAACACCAAAACCACCACCTATAATACTTTATGGTGTCGATGACTTAACTAAACTTACACAACTTATTGAAGAAGTAATGGAAAAACAGGAATTTACCTATAAAGTAGTGTCAAGAAATCAGCTTATCATAACAACATATTCTGTGGATAAATACAAAATAATGATAGAACTAATACGAAGCAAGGGATTGATTGGGTATACATTTACACGCAAAGACCAAAAATGTATGCGGATTGTGATTAAACATCTTCACTTCAGCACACCCAAAGATGAAATTATAGCAGCCATAGAGAAAACAGGAAACTTTGTACAAGGTGAAATAGTAACAGCACGAAAACAAGGAACCAAGGAACCACTTAACACATTTTTTGTGAATATAGTCCCTCATGAAAACAATAAACTGGTTAAGGACATTAAAGTTATTTTCCACCAAAAAGTAACAATAGAAGATCCAAAACGTAAAGACACAGTAGTACAATGCAAACGGTGTCAACAATATGGACATAGCAAAAATAATTGCATGAGGCCCTACAGATGTGTAAAGTGCGCTGGGGCTCATGAAACCACTATGTGCACAGTAGATAAAAACACCCCCGCTAAATGTATACTTTGTTCGGGAAGCCACCCTGCCAGTTATAAAGGATGCCAGGTGTATAAAGAAATCCTCGCAAGAAAACAAAGAACAAATAAATCCAGAACAAGATTAAAGGCAAACACAAACGAAGACCAAAACACAGCACATATAAATAAAAACATTGAAACACCAGTTGTCACTCTCAACTTACCTGACAAGACTAACAAAGAAAATACTGTGGAAAATGGTCAATTGTACAGCATAAGGGTGAGGAAAGGAAAACCAACACAACAAAAGCCAATTATAGAGGAAAAGATCAAAGACCTCACAGCAACCCATACCCAAAACCAGAACCAGTGGGAAAACACAGACTACAAGAAGCTACTGAGAACACAAAATATGACCATGACCAACGATGACAACACACAGTCACAGAGAACATATACAAGAGATGATATTGAAATTCAAAATTACCAAGAACAAAAATTGAACATAGAAGCACTGCTAATAACACAAATGCAAAAAATCGACGCGCTGATCACGCAGCTAGGCACAATAATGAACCTTATCGTCACACTCATCAGTAAACTTCCACAATGACCTCCTTAAGAATCGCCGCCTGGAACATAAATGGCCTAACGCCTAATAAACAAGAACTTGCAATTATGTTAAAAGTTAACAAAATAGACATAGCTCTTATATCAGAAACTCACCTAAATGATAGAAAAACTTTTAAGATGGACAACTACAGCGTATACTGTACGAATCACCCGGATAGCACGTCACATGGCGGCGCTGCAATATTAGTAAGAACTAAAATCAAACATTACCTCCACAGTGGATTCCAAGAAGAATGGATGCAAGCCACTACAATAACTATTCACGAAAAATTAGGTCCTATTAATGTCAGTGCCATATACTGTCCGCCAAAACATAACCCAAAACAACACATGTTTGATCGCTACTTTACCAGTTTGGGAAACCGATTTATATGTGGAGGAGACTGGAACTGCAAGCATACCCATTGGGGATCAAGGCTTACTACCACGAAAGGGCGAGAATTAAAAAAGAGTATTGATAATTATAAGTTAATGGCATTGTCAACAAACGAACCCACCTACTGGCCAACGGATATTAATAAAACCCCAGACCTCGTGGATTTCTTTATTGTTAAAGGGATATCACATATGTACTTTAAAATGGAGTCATCGCTCGACGCAGTATCAGACCATACACCAATAATAGCAACACTTAGTGTCTCAATAATAAATAAAACACAGACCCTTACGCTATACAATCGAAAAACGGACTGGGAGTCATTTGGTAGATATATTGAAAAAGAAGTGGATCTGAAAGTCAATCTCAAAACACCAGAGGACATTGATAATGCTACATTTTATATTACAAATCTTATACAAGTCGCCGCATGGCGTGCCACCCCAGTTCTAAACTATGCCCTTGCGAGTTCTAACATACCATTAGAAATTCGCAAGAAACTGGCGGAAAAGCGAAAACTGCGAAGGCAGCTACATCTTAGCCAGTCCCGTACAGACAGGTTACGGTATAATAGGGCATCAAGAGAACTTAAGGAACTAATAAAAGAGAGCCAGAACGAAACGTTTCAGAATAAACTTTCAACACTTTCTACCTACAAAAAAGACAACTACTCACTGTGGAAAATAACAAAGAATTTTAAAAGACCACAAAATCACATACCGCCTCTAAGAAAAAACCACAACGAACCTTGGGCAAGAAGCGCAAAGGAGAAGGCCGAACTATTTGCACAACACTTAAGTGACGTGTTCACTCCTAACGAATCTTCTATGATTGAATTTGAAAAAATGGTGGACATGATAATCTCCAGTGATCAACAGCTAACACCGCCCTTGCCGTTGGTAACTCCTGGAGAACTAAAAAGAAAAATTAAAAATCTCGAGAACAAAAAAGCACCAGGTTTTGACCTCATAACAGCAGAAGTCCTGAAGAACCTTCCCAAAAAACCAATTGTATTCCTAACCATGCTCTTCAACTCAATACTCCGAGTATTCCACTACCCAAAACTATGGAAGATTTCTCAGATATGTATGATCGCAAAACAAGGAAAACCACCCAGCGAACCCAGCTCATACCGACCAATAAGCCTGCTCCCTATTATATCAAAGCTGTTTGAAAAGGTACTCTTAACCAGACTGAAACCGTTTCTGGAAGAGAACAAGTGTATACCTGATCACCAATTCGGGTTTAGGGAAAAACACGCCACAGTAGAACAAGTGCATAGAGTAGTCCAAAAAATTAGACAATCTCTCGAGAAAAAAGAATACTGCTCCGCTGTGTTTATAGACGTACAACAAGCTATTGATAGAGTTTGGCATAAAGGGCTGCTCTATAAACTCAAAACTCTACTACCCAACCCATTCTTTATGATCATAAAGTCATACCTAGAACAAAGGAGATTCCAAGTGAAGTTTGAGGAAGAATTCTCTGATCTATATCACATTAAGGCGTCAGTGCCACAAGGATCAGTGTTAGGACCAGTACTATACTCCTTATACACTGCAGACTTACCTGAAACTCCAGGTGTTGTGACAGCAACCTATGCAGATGATACAGCTTGTCTAACAAGTGACAAAGACCCTAACAATGCATCCACACTACTACAGGTCCAGCTAGATAAAATTGATGAGTGGCTTAAGATATGGAGAATTAAACCGAGCTTAAGTAAATCCATACAAGTAACCTTCACACTCCGGAAAGGGGACTGTGCACCAGTGACTATGGAAGGAAAAACATTACCAACCAACAATACGGTGAAATATCTTGGCTTACACCTGGATAGACGACTAACCTGGGCAAATCATATAAAAGCCAAAAGAACTGAAGCAAATATGCAATTTAGAAGCTTATCCTGGCTCCTAGGACGTCAATCTCGTCTGTCACTATCCAATAAGCTACTTGTGTATAAAGCCCTGATAAAACCAATTTGGACCTATGGCATTGAACTCTGGGGATCTTCCAGTAACTCAAACCTGGAGATACTTCAAAGGTTCCAGAATATTGCACTAAGAACAATCTCATGTGCACACTGGTTTGTGAAAAACTCCGAAATCCACAATTTTCTAGAAATACCGACTGTAAAAGAGGAAGTGATTAACTACTGCAAAAAATATAAAGACATACTAAACAAACATAGTAATGTACTAGCCAAAGACCTGCTAAATAATGATAATATAAAACGCCTGAAACGTTGGAATATTCTCGAGTTAGACCAAAGAAAATAAAACGCAAACCACTCTAGTAAGGTATTACTCAATGGAGTAATACCTAAATCATACCTACAATATATGAACCCATCTGATTAAGGCTGACGAGCCGATTGCAGATTTAAAAAAAAAAAAAAAAAAAAAAAAAATCTGTGGACTTACTGTAAAACTGAGTAACATCACCATGTTGTGTATTTTTATTATGAATTCTTTATCAATATTGTAATACATTGAATCCTTATTAGAGGATTGATGATAGGAAATTGACAAAGCAAGTATACAGGGCTAATGTGGATGGAAGAGCTGGTAAGTGTTGACTGCAACAAACCTTTGAATGTTAGATGTCTGACATTCTTCATAAAGGCTAGGTTAAAAGTAGCTTGAACTGGTGAGAATGCATGAAAAGATTGATGAAGGTGGAGGAAGCAAGAGAGGTATGCCAGAATCAAACAAAGTATAATGGTGTTATACTATGGATGTATGTATTCAGTACCATAAAACATATATACTTCTTGCCTTCAAAATTATGTATTTTGAGATACAAGGGACAGAAAGAAAATATTTTTAGTCAGTGTAAATGTGGTGTATTTTAGTTTACATTATGGCACTGCTATTAGATATATGCCACATTAAAAATAAGGTAAATTAGGAAGGCTACCAGTATTTCTCTAAATAAATTTACGATTAAATTATTATATCACATGATTTTCAAATGGTTATAATATTCCAATTATTATCTTATTGTTATAGTGGCATTTTAGTGTAACTCATGCAGGATAGCCATTAGATGTAATTAATTTAACAAAATATCTAAGTACATGCATAAGTATGTGCATTATTTAATAATGTTTGTGCCAATTACTGTTCATCATACATGTTTATATGTATGATGAGCAGTCTCTATACACAATGATGCACTTTGCTAATAAACAATAACATCCAATCTTACAACACATGCAGGTTGCACATGAGCACACAAGCACAATATGTACACAATACATGCATTACAAATAATAATAATATGGTAAATACATGTCCTTGATACATATACCTGAGACCTACATCATGATATCCACTAATTATGCAAGAATGACAATGAAGCAACCAACTCACCTTGAGGTTTAGATAACAAAATGGGTGGCACATTCCAATAAAATGTAAGTTAAAAAAAAATTACATAAAAATTATGACACACATTGAGTAATTTTCAAAATATGCAATAAAACGTGTATATTATTTGAAGTTCACTTAACTACTGAGAGCATTCTAACAGGTAACCTTGTGATACAAAACAAAAGAAAACCTAGCAAGGTCTATGTGGTGGTATTGTCTGTGCATTACCTTCTGCTCGGCGTACTTCCTTGCTGCCTTCTCGCGCTCATACTGCGTCACCAGCTGTTCGTTGTCCTCGCGCAGTAGCTCCAACTCCACCTCGTGCTCTTGGTTAGTCTGGTACGCCGAGTCCAAGCACTCCAGGACGTTCACCAGCAAAGGCATCAGCGTCTTCACCACATCCTCGTCATATCGGGCTATCATGCGTTCGAACTCCTGGTAGATGCTTCCGGCCAACGATTGCACCTTTTCAGACATAACTACGTGGGAATCCTCATGGGTCCCGTATATGGTCTCAGTGGTGACATAGCCACTGCTTGCGCTGTCGTCGAAATTCATGATTGGTAACAATATTTGTTCACACGAGAAAATAACGTCTGCCCCCACCGAGGACGTCTAATGAATTTTACGCGAAAACATGATTAGTAATATTGTGCGCGATACTGCCAGATGACGCGATCGATTTTGATGACTTTAAATTATTACCTACTGTTTCGTACGTTCGGGCATTTCGTTAAGGTAATAAAAATTAGGCTGCAATTGACCGTAAATACGCAGAAAAAGTAGGCAAGGCAAAGACTACGTTCACACCATTTGTTTGATTGACGTATTTTTACTATTGAACAGTGTTGCCAGATGTTCGACGGTTGAAGTCGCCTAAAGTCGAGAAAATTTGAAGTAGCCTAAAGTCGCCCACATGTGTGAGCACGCGGTGAGCAAAAAAAAAAAAAAAAGGTCCCCAGTTTTCAATAATTCTGTGTAAGGGGGATCTTTTAAATATCCTCAAATTCGACAAAAACAATGCATAAAACACGAATTTTCCGAAGTAGCCTAAATTGGCGACTAATCACCATTCGCGTAGCCTAAACGGCGACCAGTCGCCATTCGCTATTTTGGTCGCCCCGACACTCTTCAAGATAGCCTAAATGGCGAAAAGTCGCCTAATCTGGCAGCACTGCTATTGAAAAAAATTAGGTATCGAATCTAGTGGTTGGTACACAGTTTCCTGTAGAGTGGCTATGAGTCATTTAAATGTAAATATTATTATGCCAGATGTTCTCAAGTGAGTACCACAATTTATCACAATAATATTTAAATAAAATTAATAATTTTAATTTGTAACACTGCAGTGACCTTTTTCTTCTAACTCCAATTATGTTATAATTTAATTACTTTATTTTGTGGAATTGTAGTAAAAAAGAAGACGGTATTCAACTGTGGCCAATAACTACATCCGGTCATCCGGCGGTATATGATAAATGATAATATCGAGAATGTCATCGCAACCAATGTTGCTAACAAGATTTTTAAAAATCCCCCAAGTTTGTTGTATATTTCCGTCAAAACTCCGATAAAAAATATTTTTATTCGTCAATAATTCATGTAAAACTTTCGTGTTCGTATGAATTTGACTAATGTAAAAAACATGTTTAGCTGAAGATAGTTTTTGTCTCGTTGAATATCCCGTCACTCGTTAGAATTTCCCCATTTTCAATGTATAAAATCTGCTAAATACATTCTTCTGTCCTCCGTGGGAACCAAAGAGCATTATAATACTACGTAGGGCTGCCATCCGCCCGGATTTCCCCGGATTTGTCCTAGTTTGAAGGGCGTCCGGGGGCCGTCCGGCCGGGGTTTCAAAAATTGTCCGGGCAAAACCCGGACACTTTTGTTGTCAGGGGAAATCCATTTTTTATAGATGAGCGACAAATTGAAATAAATCTTAGTTAAAACTTCATGCATTTCCCCACATACAAGAAGGAGCGGCAAAATATTTTTCAGAGATGTCCGGGGAAATACCCATATTTCGCCCAAATGTCCGGGATTTTTGCCGTGTTTATCCGGCGTCGGCAATTTAGATGATGGCAGCCCTAATACTACGGAAAGTGGGAACGTTATGTTGGGAACAAGGCTCAGAATAATAACCATATTCTGAGGAACAAACAGAATGGCTGCTTCAGTTTTCTCAAATTATTTAATTAGATACATAAATGGTAGATTTCTATGATAGATTGTTAGATACTATTATCTTACTGCTCGCGGCCATAAAAGGTGAAATCGATATTTAAAATATTTATATTTTATATTTTTATGTTTTGATATTTATATTTTTATCACGGTACGTACCTAGCGTAGCAATTTGTAAGCGTAAACGACAAAATCACTTATATTATTTGCAGATACAATGTCATGGATCTTTTTATATGCGGCATTATTTTAAAATGTATGTAATATTTTTTAGTTGGATTTTCTGTAATACGAGTTTTTTTTTTTTTTTTTTTCAGTATAATTTATTTTTATTTTTTTTTGTACTGTTCTACTATTGTGCAACAGATATCACTAAATAAAAAATAAGCGAAAGTGCCATCTTGTGACAAGTAGGATGATACATAAGAGTAGCCAGCTTACTTATAATTCTACCAAAAGCCAACAAATATCTCTATTAATAAATGAACTATTATATTGTTTTAGTTGGATTTTGAAATATTGAATTATCATCAGCCCTTGATAACTATGGAAAATTTCGATTTAATACGACGTTTTGAAGGGGGTCAAAACAAGAAGTTTATAATATTACTAGCTTTTGCCCACGGCTTCGCCCGCGTTAATAAGTTTTTCCGGGCTAAAAGTACATACATAAAAACCTTCCTGTTGAATCACTCTATCCAACACATTTATTTGTATAAAGATTAATATTATGACGTTGATACAACTCTTAACAAATAATGCATTAATTTCGACCAAATTTGATTACCATAAAAACGGTTCTAGAGAGTTTATTTTAAAAGATAGACAGATACTGTCCCGGACTTTTTTTTAGATCATTTCAAGAGGAATAATTCTTTCATACATATATTTTTGGTATCTTGAACCGTTTTCGCAGCGCACGCAATGGAAGCCCTCAAGGATGAATAATTTTCCCCGCATTTTTCACATTTTCCATTATTTCTTCGCTCCTAATAATTGCATCGTGATGTTATATAGCCTATAGCCTTCCTCGATAAATGTTCTATTCAACACAAAAAGAATTTTTCAATTCGCACCAGTAGTTCCTGAGATTAGCGCGTTCAAACAAACAAACAAACTCTTCAGCTTTATAATATTAGTATAGATCTAATGGAGACCGCGGTACACACATTTTTGTGAAGACAAAAAAATTACCTTTTGTGTTGTCTTCTATCTCACTCACTTTTTAACCTATGTTGCCAAAGCTTACAGATTATTTCCCCACCCATAAAAAAATATCAATACCGTTATTGTCGTCTCAATCATATATATATATATAAATATTTCCAACATATCTTATATAATGATATAAGTACTATTTTCATTTCAGAATTATTCTTGTTGAATAAGATATCCTTAAGGTTTTTTATCCTTATTAACATTTTAGTTCAACAAAATTTCCTCATTCAATTGGTAATTGCGAATACATACTTCGGCAACACTGTTATACAACGTTAAGTTCGATGTCAATACAGTTGTCAAATAAATGTTCACTTCGAAATTTTTTCTGTAATTATCTATAATAATAAGTGTTTTTTAGTGATATTTTAATGTGAATTGTGTAGTTCATGGTTGCAGAAATATTTGGCATCCATCATTTAATGTGAAATTCTACAGGTAAGTTCATTGTAATCAATATTGTGTAAATATTATAATTTTATCAATATTTATACGAAATGTAATAAAATACGTGAATATTTTATAAATGAACTGTAGAAAAATATCGCTTAATGTGATTTGCTTTATATATGACTACTTTTTTCATATTAACGTAATGTTAAATGTGATTTTTTGTATTGTAAATAGTGTATGTAAACAAGAGGCTAGGGTGACCATGGTGTAAGCTTTGGTGGACCGGTTTGACGATGGTGCTAGAGTATTTGTAATACTAGCCGCCTTACTAATGAATATTATAAAGCTTATTAATCTTTAAATAATCATCGTAAATAAAAACTGAGGATCAACAGTTACAATCGAGTTCTCAGTGTATCGAGCATTGATTTATTGAAACTTTTATTTGAAATAAAATCGAGTTTGTATTTCTCTTTACAGATTTCTTAAAGATCTAGATAAGCAAAAACGTGGTTAAATATAAATACCATTAAAAGGTCAATTTGATGTCTGCAAGAATTACTAGTCAACATTTAAAGACAGAAGATTATGATTCTGAATGTGATAATGTGTCTTCTACTTCTCGGAATATGGCAGTAGATGTCAAAAATAATTATTTATTACCAGAAACTCATGCTGTAAGTATATTATTTTTTATCATTTCACTGGTATAATTATGATCCACTTAGACTTTATTATTTACTAGCTTTTGCCCACGGCTCCGCCCGCGTGAATGTGTTTTTCCGGGATAAAAGTCACTGTTTATATTTTACTGGGATGAAAGTAGCCTAAGTGCTAATCCAGGACATGATCTACCCGTGTGCCATATTTCATCGAAATCCGTTCAGTAGTTTTTGCATGAAAGAAACATCCATACATCCAGACATTCTTACAAACTTTCGCCTTTATAATATTAGTAAGATTAGTAGGATAGGGCATTAAGCTTGCGACCCACCAAATTTTATAACGGCGGTACATTGGGTGATATCTGAGTGTACTAAATGGCAACTCTGCCTCTGTCTAAAATATATAGGTACTTAAATATATTATTATTGATTGATATTTACTTTTTACATTATATGTCAGCGAAATGAATATGAACCACCATTGAAACGTCAAGACTTGAAAGATTTCAATATATCAGTTAATGTGAAGACATCCAGTGAAATAAGTTTAAAGAAATAAAAGAAAGTATTGCAGCAGAAGATGAACAGATAAAAGAAGAAAATTAATTACAAGTTATTTCTTATTAAAGTTGTTCATGATTATACAGTCTGAAATTGAAAATATTTTGCAGTGAAATTTTGCTAATATTTGAGATTTTTTTAAAAAGTATATTCCAAGTAGCAAGCAAAGAAAAATTACATATAGTGATGACGTAAAGACTTTTGCTTTAACATTACACTTTTAGTCGCCGAAAACATTTTTGTTTTATAAATTCAAAGATACATTTGCCGAAAGAGAGCACATTATGGTGATCTTTAGCAATCTTTAATTGTTTTGTTGGCTTCTTCACAGAAGTTTTAGAATATTAAAAATAAATTTAAGGACGAAACCTCACCCGCAGAATGTAGCGTTAATTTTTGATTCCATGGCTCTCAAACAAGAATTTATTTAGTATTGTAATTTGTAAAACATCCACGTGTTTATTACTTTTGCTATAAATATCTACACAACTTTGTTTACAATCGACTTACCTATGGAATTTCACACTAGATGTTGGATTGCAAATAATTCTGCAACCATGAATTACGCAACTCAGTAGAATATCTCTAAAACACAATATGTATTATTATGGATAATTACAGAAAAAAAGTTCGCAGAATACTCGCAAAAATTGTAAAATCACACAAAATAGATATTCGTAATATTTCAAAATTACTTACTGAAAATTAGGTTATTAACTTCCTAAATGTGTTTTTTTTTTTTTATGTATGATTGTTTACTTTTATGAGTATGTTTTTTATTTTTTTTATTATATTTAAATTTAACAATAACTGTAGTTTTTATTTTTAAATATCCCAATGTTTTTCTGTCTAACCTTACAGTCTCCATATTTGGTTATAAAGGCCGGCAAACAACGTGAACATATCCAGTCGCGGTGGAAAGTAAAACATATACAATGTGAGGCTGTGTGCCGAGCAAAAAAAAAGCACGTGGGGCCCCGTGCGAAGCAAATAATTTTTTTTAACAGCTTTGTAAGTAAGGTGCCAAAAAACGGGCCCCCAAGGAGCTGCAAGATGCCCCTGTAACTGCGAGGCCCCAGGCGGTTGCCTGGTTCGCCCCCCTCCTCCAAGGCCGCCACTGAATTCACCACCGTGTGGTGAGGTATTTTTTTTATGTAAGTGGAACTAGTAGTTCCGAACTACACATACCAAAAAAGTATGTAAATATGCCAATTTTGTTTGGAATAAACTTTCTAACTCAAATTATATTTTTAAATATCAACTATTACTAGCCGCTGTAGTTGGTTTTCATAATTAATTTAAACCGCATTACTTTATAGAGATAAAAATAAATATTATGGTGCGATATCATATTATTACACACTCACACACTTACGCCTCTCATCCCCCGGGTAGACTGAGGTGCAATTAGTGCACCCAGTTTTTGCCGTTATTCCGTTCCATGCTGTGATAGGGGGCGAGCCTATCGCCTTATCGTGTACAAATTCCAGACTCCGAGCTGATACTGAATGGAAAATAATCACTTTGCCCGACCCGACTAACCCGGGGATCGAACCCGAGATCTCAGCATTGCAGTCGTACCATAATACAACTACGCCACCGAGGCAGCCATATTATATCATATCATACTATTATGGACAGTTAATTATGTTACGTCCTGGTTTTGAAAATAAACCTTTGTCACTCTAAATAGAGAGACAGCAGATAACTGTGACGTCACATTTTATTCTTCAGTTTGTTAAACGGAATGAAAAATCCATATGGGTATAAAATTCTTGGGCACGGCAGTGGTCGCGAACCTACCGATTTTTCGGTATTTCTACCGATTTTGGGCCTGTCCTACCGAAATACCGAAATAACATGATTTTTCAACGATTTTTTGAAAGCTAGAAGATTCTCCCGATTTTTCTATCGATTTTCAGCGATTCGATGCTAAAATCCCCTTTTTCTTTCATATTTTGCGATCCCTTGGAAATATGTTGCTGTTTGGGCTTTGGGGCGGCGGGGGGCAGTATATTTAAAGGGGCGACAAAATTTGTACAGTATTTTTACTTTCATGATGGGGGGGGGGGGGGTGTATGCGTGACTCTCGTTTGTTTAAAATTACCGTTCCTAGAGTTTAAAATTAAGGGGTTTTCATTGAATATTGCTTGTTTTTTTCCATATACCCATTTTTCTTGGCAACTCTACCGATTTCACATTTTGTCGTCCGAGACCACTGGGGCACGGCAAAGTGACTGCACCTCACCTGATGGTAAGCGCGATGCCGTCCAGATAGAGTATCGAATGGCAGCAGATGGTTATCTCATGCCATTCGACACATTCATGCCAGCCTACTGAGCTGCTTCTTCACGCTACGACGGAAGGACCCAGGATTATAGGGCGATGCGTACATCATGATAGGTCGAATGCAAGTCGTAAAGATCCTAATCTTATTGCGGATTGACATTTTACTTTTCCTGTTTCAAAGCCAATGCAATTGGCCCATCGCGAATGCGGCTCGCGTGCGTACCGCGTTTATATGTGGGATGAAGGTCAACCTCTGATCAAGGGTAACTCCTAGATATTTGGCTGTATCCGTCCAGGGGATGATCTGGTTGGACATGCGGACTAAGGTGTGAGTGATACTTAGTGTTATATTGCATAATTATGGTGGTATATTGTCCAATATAGTTTTATTAACGTGCTTAAATGAAGTGAATTGAAATAAATGTGCCAATCAAGTGATTTTTTCGTTGCCGCCAAAACTCCTTGATAAAGTCTTGGTAAGGCAGCCACTGCTTTATTAACGTAAGAAAAAAAAAACAACCAAAAATAGTACTTAAGACGACGCTGGAAAAAGCGCGGGAAACTTTGGGATAGGCGGTCGCGTATTTTTTTATTCTATTATAAATTAATTAATTTTGTAAATATTAGTTATCAGTAGGGTAAATTGTTTTGTACATTTTGTAGTTTAGTGTTTTACTTTATTCATTTTCATTTTGGTAAGTTTTTGAACATATATAATATTATAGATTAGTACTTATGAATTTGCCGCCTGATCCGGGGGGCTTTGTCCCTCCGGCGGGCCATTTCATCACTATACAGACTGAAAAGTCAAACAATTATGTGTCTGAATCAGGCATGGAAACAGATACGTCGATATCAGCCCGACCGGTAAAAAGAAGTCGCCGACTTGTTTGCAAGCGCTGCAATAAGAGGCGCAGAAAACACGACTCCGGTGATAATTTACCCGGTTGTGATTGCGAAGATCTTACTCAGTCTCCCCAATCACATCCGGCTAACAAAATCACTACCGTAGAAACCACAGCAACTCCCGCGCAAACTGTAGGTAGGAAGGTTTATGATAGTTCGGATAGCGCGCCCTTCGTTATTCACGTCCAAAAAAATATTATTCAGGAGAACGACTCTACCACATTGCATCCGCTTTCATTTGGAAGATTCCTACAACGTGGAAATTTCAAAAACATTATCAACGGTAGTGTTAAGAAGATTGGCAGAAATAAAATAGCTTTGGCTTTTTCCTCATTTATTGACGCCAACTCTTTTATTACTCACGAAAGTCTAGCTAAATATAATTATAAGGCATTCATTCCCTCCTTTAACGTAACTAGAATGGGTTTAGTGCGTGGGGTGCCAGCTGAGTGGACCCCGGAAGAAGTCATAGAAAATACATCGGTACCAATTGGCTGTGGACCTATCTTAAAAGCACGCAGATTAAACTATAAAACTTTTGTCGACGGCTCTGTGATGTGGAAGCCCTCACAAACGGTCGTATTCACTTTTGATGGCCAAGTTCTACCAAAACGCATTTTTATGTGTTACAATGCCATGCCTGTAGACCTTTATATATATCCTACTATTCAATGTTTTAATTGTTGCCGATTTGGCCACACTAAAATACAGTGTCGGTCCAAACCAAAATGCTATAAATGTGGCGATAATCACTCTGGGGAATCTTGCGAGAGGGACGAGCGCAATGCCAACTGTTGCTTATGCTCGGGATTCCACTTTGCTACTAGCAAAGTTTGCCCCGAATTCTCAAGGCAAAAACAGATAAAAACCCATATGGCACAGAACTCTGTATCTTATGCAGAGGCCAGTAAATTACTTCCACCTGTTACTAGATCTTTTGCTGATACCCTTATATCCCAAGCTCCCAGAGAACTGGACACTTCTTCACCTATCACATTCAATAAACAGTCTCAAAGTTACAAAAAAACAGTCTTCCGTAAACCTCAACCCCCCACAAGCCCTCCTAAAGGGTATAATAAAGAAGCCCACAATGCTTTATTAAAAGAGTTTAGAATTCCTGACCCCACTAATGGCTGTGCCATCAATAATTCATGTAAAGATGAATCAGTTAAAGAACTTAATGTTATAGAACTTATTACAGCTTTGTTAAATCTCTTAACTACATTTAACACTTCACCGTCCAACGTTGCCTTACTTCAAAATGTTATCTCTTCTTTCTTACCCCAAAATGGACAGTCAAGTTCAAAACATAATTCAATGGAATTGCCGCAGTGCAATAAATAAAAAAAGTGATATTATTTATTTATCTAATAAATATGAACCATTGGCTTTTGCATTGTGTGAAACATGGTTCAAATCTAATTATGTATATAAAATTAATGGCTACAACACTATAAGAGAGGACAGATCTGATGGGTATGGCGGTGTCGCCATACTTGTGAAGGATTCAGTTCCCTTCACAGTGGTTTCTTTACCTTCACACAGTGAAGAAATTTCTATTGTAGCCGTAATTGTAAATAAAATCTATCTTGTTTCTGTATACATTTCACACCCTTCTCATTCTATACTCAATGAAATCAACAATATTCTTTCCTCCCTTGCTTATCCTTACATTCTCTTAGGGGATTTTAACTGCCATCACCAATCATGGGGTAGTTCTACTTCTAATTCTTATGGGGAGAAACTACTTGATATTTTAGATAATAACAATTTATGTATTTTAAATTCCGGTTCCCCCACACGCCGCAGTGATCCCAGTCATAATAATAGCGCTATTGATTTATCGATCTGCACTCCGAATTTTGCTTCTTACCTGTCTTGGTGCACCCTTTCCTCAACGTTTGGTAGTGATCATTTCCCTATTAAAATCTCCTTTCCATTCCCAATCACATACTCACAACACAGAAAATCTCACTTAAGGCATAAACTTCCAGATAGTAATAGCAGCATGTGGGTAAACTATAAGAATAATGTGGACAGTCAGATTTCTTCTCTCCCCCTTGTCAATAATGGTAATGAACAGGCCTGTGCAAAAGCATTAGCTCACATTCTTCTTTCTGCTGCAGATGATGCATTCCCAGTCAAAAATGATACATCATTTAGAAAAATCCCAATGCCACCGTGGTGGGATTCAGAATGCACAGCCGCAGCTAAAAAACGTAAAGTAGCTGAAATGGAATATAGGTTTAACATGACACAAGAAAACTTTGCATATCTCTCCAGCATCATTAAACAAACTCGAAAACTTTATAAACAGAAGAAAAGAGAGGGTTGGCATAATTTTTGTTCCGGCATTTCACCGAACACACCCCCTTCAACCGTTTGGCGTAACATTAGGAGATTTCGGTCTGCCTTCTCCAACCACACAGCTTCCCGTATCCCGGATAACTTAGCAGGTGACTTCGTGGATAAACTGGCTCCTCCTTGGGTACCACAAGAAGTTACTCTTCAACCGGTAATCCATGTGGAATCTAATATAACCCCCGATTCCACGTCGTTAAATCTGCCTTTTAACATGGAAGAATTAAAAGGTATCCTTTCGAACACTGTAGACTCGGCTCCAGGCATTGATGGCATCCCATACTCATTTTTATCTAACGTTAGTACCACCGTTCTTGCTTATTATTTATCTCTTATCAATTCGATAATGGCAACAGGAAATATTCCTCAGGAATGGAAACGTCACGTGGTGTTGCCAATCCTCAAACCTAATAAAATTCCGTCAGACATTTCGTCATATCGCCCTATCGTTTTAAGTTCGGTTTTAATGAAAATAGCAGAGCATCTTATTAAGAATCGACTAGAATGGTACACAGAAAATAAAGACTTACTGGCAAAATCTCAATACGGTTTTCGAAAAGGCAAAAGTACATTAGATTGTTTAAGTATTTTTTCTACAGATATTCGTTTATCCTTCTCAAAGAATTACTCAACAGTTGCAGTGTTCTTGGATATAAAGGGGGCTTACGACAACGTCGTATTATCCATCATGAGTAATAAATTACAGTCATTGGGAGTTCCTGTAAATCTTTCAAATTTTATAATGAACATTTTATACAATCGTTCCATCAGCATCACAACTACGTCTCAGATGTTAACTCGCCATGTATGGAGAGGACTTCCGCAAGGCTCAGTACTTAGTCCTTTGTTGTACAATGTTTATACCTACGACTTGGATCGCTCTATTAATAACGATGTCCAAATTTTACAATATGCGGACGACGTACTTCTATATTATAGCTCCCATTCAGTGGAACACGCTTGTTTAATTTTAAACTCTGCTCTTCAATCTCTATCTCTTTGGCTTCACCAAAATGGCTTAGACCTCTCAACATCTAAGAGCGCAGCGGTTATATTTTCAAAAAAAAGAAGTCCCCCAACAATTAACATTACTTACCGAGATATTCCAATCCCAGTTAAAAACAATTTTAAATATTTGGGTGTTATATTGGACTCTCAACTTTCTGGTACTCCGCACTGTGATTACATTGCTAGTAAAGTTGAGCGTCATATTAACATGCTAAGATGTTTATCTGGTGTGTGGTGGGGCGCTCATCCCCAGTCTTTAAGACTTGTTTATAATGCTATTATTAGAAGCATTTTTGATTACGGTTCATTTCTACTGGAACCAGGCATAGCTTATTCTCTTAAAAAGTTGGATAACCTTCAATCAAAATCACTACGCATAATTACAGGAGCAATGAAATCTAGCCCTATTAATGCAATGCAAGTGGAGTGTTGTGAACCTCCACTACATTACAGAAGGCAATTTCTTGGCGATAAATATTTATTCAAAATTATACAATTTTCCACCCATCCCCTCTTTCCGCTACTTGAAGCTCTGTCTACATACTATTCCACGCTACCTAGTCACCGTTTGCGCAAAACTCCATGTCTAATTACAAGTTATCATAAACTCTGCTCAATCCCTGCCCCCACTCACCGGTTTAATAAATTCCCACTATTTATCAACAGTTACAACTCTTTAATTTTGTCTCCCAGTATAATTTACAACTGTATCAATAAAACTGCACCCAACATAAAAACTGCATTTAACTCATTCCTCGAGGAACATTTTGAGGGCTTCCATCACTTGTACACAGATGCCTCTAAAATTTCAATTTCGGAATGTATTGGGGTTGGTGTTTTTCACTCTCAATACAAAATTGTTCAAAAAATTAAGCTTCCCCCGGAATCATCTGTTTTTACTGGTGAATGTTTTGGTATACTTAAAGCCATAGAATATATTCTTTTACTTAAATTAAACAAGGCTGTTATCTTTTCCGATTCGCTAAGCGCGCTTCAAGCTATCTTTAAATTCCCTTTTAAATATAATGGCATTTTGCCAGCAATTCTCCGAATTAGAGAGTTGGCGTTCAAATGTATTTCGAGGGGATACTCATTACATTTTGTTTGGATTCCCAGTCACTCTGGAATCAATGGTAACGAAATCGTTGATAAACTTGCCAAGGATGCGGTGCAGAGTGGTGATTTATTCCCATTTAAAAACTATAGCCAAGACCTACAATCATTGCCGAAATCTTTTCTTCGTGACTCTTGGACAGAAACTTGGTCATCCAGTTGCTTATTGAAGGGCCGCTATTACTCTGTCATCCAACCTCAGATCCCAACGAAACCGTGGTTTTCTAAGGTTAAGTTTGGCAAGGTTGAGACGTCTATACTTATTCGTATTAGACTTGGTCACACTTGTGCCCCTGCTCACCTTGCCAGGCTCAATATAATAAATAACCCTTTGTGCGCTTGTGGATCAGATGTCGGCGATTTAAATCACATTCTGTTTTCTTGCTCTCAATTTGACCGCACACCTCTGATTCGATCCCTTCTAGACCTTCGTATTCCTTTTCCTTCTTCTATCCTCTGTCTTCTTAGTACTAATAATTTTAATGTGTATAAATGTATTGCATCATTTTTCATTAAAAACGACATAAAACTGTAGATATTTCATCCTCGTCCATCATTATTGTTATAGTACGTTTACTGTTATATATATATTTTCTACCTATTTAGATATTTTATGTACTGCCTAGCCCTTTCTTTTTTCCTCAAACCCTCCTGATAGTCCTTTTTTTTATCAAAATTTCCTTATAATATTATTTTAAGTCAAATAGTTTCCCTACCTTTGTCCTATATAAGTACATTCCTAAAGAATACTACAAAGGCAATATCAAGATGCGCAAGCCAACAATTATAACTTGTCTTTGGCTAAATGCACAAGACGTGCGAAGCCACGAAGAAAAAAAAAAAAAAAAAAAAAAAGACGACGCTGTATGGGCTTGAACCCTTTGCCTTCCCTATAAGGGAAAATTATAAAAAAAATAATCATAATTTTTCTCAGTGTTGCCGTTTTAGCGCATTTAGCGCTAGATCTAGTGCAATTCTAGAGTCGTTAGCGCTTGGTTTTAAATTGGTTGAAAAATTTAGCAGTTGTTCATATTATAAGCATAAGTGGGGTTGTGGCGAGGATATCACGCTATCTCTTTTGTACGCACGTAGCGTTTTTGACACTTGATGTCGTCATAGTCCTGTGTTATAATTTTAAATGTAAGCTCCGTAACCGGGTGTAGGCTGAAACCATGGAGGAAAGAGAAGAATCCCTGTTCTGTGGCTGAAACAATGAACTCCATTAAAATGATGTCATAAACAATTGAAAATCTTCAGCAAAGCTGCCACACTTACATCCTGTAATGTCTGCATGGTTGTGTGCGTGCGCTGCGTATGCGCGGGGCGCGCAGGGGTCGGGCAGTCTCGAGTAAACCGCGTTGCGAACTACACGTTGTTTTATTGGAACACCTCACTGGCGACGAGGCGGGTTTTATTTGCGGCCGATTTACTAAATAATTTAAGGCATTATGTCTATCGGGAAGTTAACGGAGTTCAACTTAAGGTCGGGAAATTGGACTATGTACGTAGAACGTATGGAAATGTTTTTTAAAGTGAACAAAGTTACGGAGGATCTTTGGTTACCCACTTTGATTGCGGCGATGGGGGATGAAGCCTACGAACTGTTGAGTAATCTCACGAGTCCGGACAAACCTAATGCAAAAACGTATGCGGTGGTGGTGGTGGGTGGCAACCCAAGCCGTCGTTCATGGCAGAGAGGTACCGTTTCCGACAGAGAAGACAAAATGCGGGTGAATCAATTTTACAATACATTTCGGAGTTGAAAAAAATTTCAAAATTTTGCGAATTTAAGGCCGTGTTAGAAGAAAACCTACGTGATCAGTTAGTATGCGGGTTGCGAAGCGAGCCGATAAGGCAAAGACTGTTTACAGAGGAAAACCTGCAATATGCAACCGCCGTTAAAATTTCATGTGCGATGGAAGCGGCGGAGAGGGACGCAGCGGCAGTGGAACAGACGGTCGGGAGTAACAACGATCCGGGCGGTGGCGGTGAACACGTGGCGGGCGCACTGCATGCGGTGACGGGGAGCTGGCGCGGCCGCAGAGGCCGCGGCGGCCAGCGCGGGCTGTCAGCGGGGCGCTTACGGAGGAGCACCGCCGAACACTCTAGAAACAATAATTATTGTTCTGCGTGTGGGTCTGCGGATCATCATAGTGACGGATGTAGATACAATCGTTTTATCTGCGGTAGATGTAGGCAGAAAGGACATCTGCGTCGAGTATGTCCGATGCGTTCAGGAGGTAGGCAGCCGCAGGATCGATGCGAGACCAACATGGTGGCGCATGTGCAAGAAGCTGGCGAGGCAGCGTGGCAGCTTAACTCCGGAGACCAGTACGGGGAGGACGAGCCTCCTTTGTCAGATGAGGAAGAGAGGGAGGCAGTAGAAGATTTACATCAACTCAGTTTGAATAGCTACAAACCGGTGAGCTTAAGTGTATGGGTTGATGAAACCCAACTACCTATGGAAATCGACACAGGTTCGCTAGTATCATGCATAAGTAAGGAAATGTATTATAAATTGTTTAGCCATAGAACTTTACGTAATTCGAATTTATTATTTCGATTCTATGATGGTACTGTAATAAAACCAATAGGGGTAATTAAGCCATTAGTAAAATATGGAAGTAAATATAAACATTTAGAATTGTTTGTGATACGGGGGGGAACTACCTCATTATTAGGTCGACAATGGCTCACGGAACTGGACATAAAAATTCCGTTGTACCAAAATAATGTATTCACAATGAATACAATATGTAATGAGTCATGTAATAAGCAGTTGACAATTTTACTTCACAGATATAAAGATTTGTTCACGGAAGGGCTGGGCCGGTTCACGGGAGGCAAGGCTCGGCTACGGGTGCGGGAGGGGGCGACGCCGGTGTTCTGCCGCGCACGGCCCGTACCGTACGCACTGCGCGAGCGCGTCGAGGCCGAGCTGGATGGCATGCTGCGCGCCGGCGTCATCGAGCCGGTGGACACCGCGGACTGGGCTACCCCACTAGTACCTGTGCGTAAGGCTGATGGTGGACTCCGTATCTGTGCTGATTATAAAGTAACATTAAATCCAGTTCTATTAGTCGACAGATATCCTTTACCGCGTATTAACGACTTGCTAATTAAGTTAAACGGGGCTAAGATATTTACAAAAATTGATTTAACGCAGGCATACAATCAAATAGAATTAGACGACCCTGATAACTATACGGTTATTAATACTCACAGGGGACTTTTTAAGTATAAAAGGCTAGTTTATGGGTTATCCTCAAGCCCGGGTATCTTCCAACGCATTATGGCGAATCTTTTTAACGATATTCCGAACGTAGAAGTATTTCTCGACGATATTATCATTGGGTCACAAAATATGAGCGAACATTTAAATACTTTAGATAAAGTTTTAGGACGGTTACATAGTAATGGAATGAAGCTTAAGGAAAAAAAGTGTCTGTTTATGACTAGGGAAGTCAAATATTTAGGATTTATAATTTCCGCCGAGGGAATTAAAGTTGACCCTGAAAAGGTGGAAGGCATATTAAATATACCAAGCCCGAAAAATATCACAGACTTAAGAGCGTTTTTGGGTACAATTAATTACTATGCCAAATTTGTTAATAACTTGAGCACTATATTGGCACCTTTGTACAGATTACTTAAAAAAGGAGTTGTATGGAAGTGGGACAGAGAGTGTGAGTCAGCATTTAGGAAAATAAAAACTATCTTAATAAGTGCCGACGTCCTAGCTCATTATGATCCAAACAGACCGTTATTTTTAACGTGCGACGCAAGCGCTAGGGGTATCGGCGGCGTTTTGAGTCAGATGTGCGAACAGGAGGGTAGCTCGGTCGGTACACGGGAACGCCCGGTAGTATATGTGTCGCGCGCGCTTAATACGGCTGAAAAACATTATTCACAAATCGAGCGGGAGGCTTTGGCTATAGTATTCTGCTTAGAAAAATTACATCAGTATCTATACGGACGACGTTTTACGTTGCGCACAGATCACAAACCGTTAGTCACTATTTTTGGGCCCAAACAGGGCATACCATCAATGGCTGCTAGTCGATTGCAAAGGTGGGCTATTAAGTTATCAGCCTATACATATGATATCGAATATGTTACATCTAAGCAAAATGGGGCGGACGGCCTATCACGGTTGCCGGCTCTTTTGGTAAGTAAGCAAACTACTTATATTCCAGAACAAACTCATCTTCATTTCGCACAAAATGCGATGTTATTGGATTATAATGAGATTAAGAGGCAGACCAGTCGGGACCAGTTACTAAGTCGAATCTTAAGATATTTGCGAGATGAATGGCCATCTGATAATGAAATAATATCACTAAAGCCTTATTTCAACCGTAAAAAAGAACTATATGAGGAGTTAGGTTGTGTAATGTGGGGGCATAGGGTGGTCGTGCCGGCAGCATGTAGGAACAAGGTTTTAACTTATTTACATGAGGCCCATATGGGCATAGTTAAAACTAAAGCTTTTGCGAGGAGCTATGTCTGGTGGCCGGGTATAGACGAAGACATTGAAAAAACATGCCGTAGTTGTCGGGTCTGTGCGTTGGAAAGTGAGGCGCCACCACGCCATATGCCCGTTCCTTGGCCGTGGCCAGATAAACCGTGGGCTCGGGTGCATGTTGATTTTTTAGGCCCTATTAGGGGACGGATATTTTTAATAATAGTTGACGCCAGAACAAAGTGGTTGGAAGTTAGTCAAGTATCTAGTACAGCGGCGAGTCACACGATCAGCGTTTTAAGTGACTTATTCGCACGTTTTGGGCTACCGAGGCAAATAGTTTCAGATAACGGTCCACCGTTTACAAGTAACGAGTTCTTACAGTTTCTTAATACAAACGGTATCGAACACATATTTTCGGCGCCCTATCATCCGGCCTCAAACGGGGCAGCGGAAAATGCGGTCCACACAGTCAAAAGGGCAATTAAAAAGGCATTCAGAGAAAATTTAAACATACATTTATTTTTAAATAATTTTTTGCTATATTATAGGAACACAGAACACTGTACTACAGGTGAAACACCTACGTCGCTCATGTTCGGCCGCAGATTGCGTACTAAGTTCGATGCTTTAAGGCCAAATAGGCAAAATAAAATTAGGGATGCTCAGGAACGACAGCAGAAATATGCCGCAAGTGGCTCCCGCCAACTAGATCCAGGTGAAGAGGTCTGGTTGCGTCAGCACAGGGGAGACGATAAATGGATACCAGGAAGGGTAATGGATAGGATAGGGTCGACTGATTATAAGGTAGTGGATGCTTTAGGTAGGGAATCTCACAAACATATCGATCAGCTAAAGCAACGAATACGGAGCTCATTGATCTGTCCTTCTAGCCCTATTGGTGATAACACAGATGTGGCGGAGGTGACTCGTAGCCAGGGTCCGCCCAGTCCGGGTGGCCCGCGGGCCGATGCATCGCCTGCAGCGAACACGGAACAAGGAAGCCGAGAACACGAACTCATTCTAGATGGCATAGAGCCGCCGCCGGTTCAGAGTACAACACAGCCTTCCTCGCCTTCTCCTGAACCGACCCGGTCCCGGCCCATTCGACAATGTCGTATAAATAAGCCCATTAATTATAAAATTTAAGAGCAATGAATAAATAAAAATGTTGTCGTTACCCATTGACAATATTATATTATAGTTTACCTTACCTACATAGATTACTTGTTTGTGTTACACATAAATAAATTATACATAAGTCTTAAATCCTAATGTAAATGTAACCGTAAAAATAATTTATATGTTATGTAATAGTTTAAGGATGAGGGTGTAATGTCTGCATGGTTGTGTGCGTGCGCTGCGTATGCGCGGGGCGCGCAGGGGTCGGGCAGTCTCGAGTAAACCGCGTTGCGAACTACACGTTGTTTTATTGGAACACCTCACATCCTACCTGAAAATGTCCAAGACAAAGTTACCAAAACTGTAAAAAAGGGAATTAGCTAGTGCAGGGTCATCGTCGGCATTAATGAAGACATTGTGAAATTGATCAACTTATAGTCCGTCCTACCCAAGGTCCTACCATTTATTTAACTTTTGACATATGTACCCTTATAAAATTTTATAATTATTGACAAGGAATCGAAAACAAAATAACGCTCTTCAACTCTGTTATTAATTAGGTATCGATCGATATTCGTTAAGCCCACTGATTGTATAATAAAAATAATTCAAAACATTTTCATTGAAAAACAAAACGTGGCAGTGTAAATTAAATATTTTCTATTTTTGTATGCGTAAGTGTATACTTATATTATTAGTTCACTATTTTATTGGTTATCGTACGATTACCAATAAAATAAACTATTACAGTTAGTATTGACAAAATTTGTATTGGATATAAAATATTTACCTTTAGAATAAATTTATATTCAGAAAATATACACATTCAAAGTCTTGTGCATGTTTATAAAACAATACAAATTTTTGAGCAAAGATAAGATTTCGATGTGTATAATCAATTAAAACTTCTTCATAAATTAAATCGATTATAACAAGAAATCGAATCTATAACGCATCAGTACATCTCTTACAGTACAGATTTCATTGCGCGGTAATGACTGGTTCGATCCCCGGGTCGAACAAAGTGATAATGGGTTTTTCTACTCAGTATCAACCTGAAGTCAGGAATATGTGCCCGATATGTCGATAGGCTCGCCCCCTAAGGATCCATTATGGAACACGAACAGAATACGCACGGCAATTGCCGAATAGTGGGTACACTTGTTGTGCCTCTGCTTACCCCTTCGGGAATAAAGGCCTTAAGTATGTGTGTTTATACCTTTTTCTGATACCTTATTTTTATATTATTTAGCGTAATCTAGTGCATTTTGGAAGCCAGGTTTTCACAAGATATTGCGCATTTGTAACATGGGCTCAGTGCATTTCATTTTCCTCAAACGGCAACACTGATTTTTCTATAATTGCAACATTGCACGTTTTGAAGCAGTTACGCCAAACTGTAATAATTTGCTAAAAAACTTTACCGATGTGCCGATTTTATTATTGTATTAATTGAGTTGTTTAAAATTTTGTCAAGTGTCTTGTTATCCCTTGCAATATTAAGTGTTTTGTTCATAATTACTCTCGTATTGGGATTTGAGACCTCCAAAGAGCATTATAATCATACGGAAAGAGACCTCCCTCCAAGCGTTACTCTGACACTTTTCAGAGACGCCATCATATTATAATGCTCTTTGGACGCCATGTTTGTCACGTTTTTGCCAGTGGTGAATATATTTAAGCAGAATTTCAATTTGTATTAACTTCGTAACAAATATTTGCCATCCAGTGTAACATATTACATCCACAATGAATACAGTTTTCTCAAGAAACAAGGAAAAACGGCCCCGGTCATCCACAAGCGAATCGAACAATGTAAGTTTGTAACGAATTCCCGCTCTCTGATACGACGTCGTTATAATTTGCGTTTAATATGCGCCCTTATACGTTGTTATTAGATTATTTTTACGTGTAAGCTGCGGACAGCGATTGGTATTAGTCTATGCGTTTTATTTGTAACAAATAAACATGCACATGATTAAATATCGAAGTGCATGTAGCTACTGCGATTTTTTGTCTTGTCAAAGTCCATGCTCTAGTCGTTTTGTAGCGGCAGCTACATTGGAAAGATGCCCATGAAATGTTTTTTTGGTAGTTATTTCAACATAACTGCACAAAAAGTTTGTAGCTTTATGAGACAACTTATTAAGTATTTGCTATTCACTCCTGCATGTGTTTGACATATTTTACTAATACAAATTACCTTAACAGTAATTTATGATTATCCATCATAATAAAACTATAGTGAACATCTATCAAATCTAACCTACTTTGACTTGTCAAGCCCCGCAACTGATGCTGACCTCCATATATATAGGGTTTCCCCATACATCTATATATATATATAAGCGGGGCTAGATGGGTTAAGATCTCACATTTTTAATAACTGCACTTGTTATAGGTATCCAATAAAGAAAAGAAATAAAGTTTAATACTTGTTCATAATGTTATTTTGTTCCTATAAATACATATTTGTACTTTGCATAGAACTTGGCACTCATTTAGATCTCTACTCTTTTTGCGGCGAAGCCCACAGCCAAAACATAATTTTGATTTGAACTTGGCTCTCCTTTTTTACATTAAAGTTTTTGGTGGGATTAGTTCTTATTGTTTGCACCAAGTTCTACAATCTGTAATGCATATTATGGGTAGGGATGAAGGAAAGATTTTTAATTTTGAGCAATGGATGGTAAAAGACACAGACATTGATCAGTATTGTTAGTTCTAGGCCAGACTTTTCAGGACAGGCTCGCATTTTCATCCAAAACTTATTACCAAATAATAAGCTGCTTTCATTTCTGATAAGTCTGTGTGCCAATATATTTTCGATGATTCTAGAACAAGTGGTAAAATTATTAAAACGGTCTCTTGTAGAATTACAATAGCAATGAGAGGTGTGATTCAACCGATGAATTAGATATAGCTGATAGTGGATTAAAATCATATACTGATGAAAAATAATGTTACTAGGTTACCACAGTTAATGTATAATCTATACTAATATTATAAAGCTGAAGAGTTTGTTTGTTTGTTTGAACGCGCTAATCTCAGGAACTACTGGTTCGAATGGAAAAATTCTTTTTGTGTTGAATAGACCATTTATCGAGGAAGTCTTTAGGCTATATAACATTACGATGCAACTATTAGGAGCGAATTAATAGTGGAATATGTAAAAAAAAGCGGGGAAAATTATTCATCCTTGAGGGCTTCCATTGCGCGCGCTGTGAAAACGGTTCAAGATACCAAAAATATATGTATGAAAGAATTATTCCTCTTGAAATGATCTAAAAAAATGTTCGCCACAGTATATGTCTATCTTTTAAGATTAACTCACTAGAACCGTTTTTATGGTAATCAAATTTGGTAGAAATTAATGCATTATTTGTTAAGAGTTGTATCAACGTCATAATATTAATCTTTATCCAAATAAGTGTGTTGGATAGAGTGATTCAACAGGAAGGTTTTTATGTACTTTTAGCCCGGAAAAACTTATTAACGCGGGCGAAGCCGTGGGCAAAAGCTAGTATAAGAATAAGACCCAAAATATGAAGATACTTATAGCAAAAGATAATGGCTCAAGTTTTATGGGTAGAAATTGGTTTTCTTATTTGGGAATAATTATTCATGAAATAATCAATATTAAGTTGACTTCAGATGACAAAGGCAAGAAGTCTTTATTATTAAATAAATATAAGCAGGTGTTTGAGAGTTTTAGGACAATATACAGAACCATGGTGAATATAATACCAATTGAAGGAACAGTACCAAGATTTATAAAATGTAGACTCATTCCATTTGCTATAAGGGAAAGAGTTCAAAGAAATAGATTAGTAAAAGAAGATGTACTTGAACCAATAGCACACTCTGAATGGGCCACAACCATGGTCCCAGATTTAAAGTCACATAGTGGGGTAAGATTATGTGGAGACTATCAATCCACAGTTTGCAGTTACAAACACTGATACATATCCATTGCCTACATTTAATGGAGCATTTGCAGAACTGCAAGTTGGGTAGTATTCTATAAGATTGATTTAGAACAAGTATATACACAGGTGGCTGTGGATGACAAAACAGAATACCCCTAAAGGTCTTTACAAAATGTAACATTTGACTGTTTGTGTTAAAGCATGCCCAGGAATATTTCAAAGGCTGATGACCTCAATACTAGCTGACATCAAGGGGATTGCAATTCTATTAGATGATATATGTGGCAGCAACGTAAATCAACATAATGAAAGGCTAGAGTGGGTATTGCAGAGATTAAAAAAGCTGACCTTAAAGTGAACCAAGAAAAATGTGTGTTTACAGTGCCAGAAGTTTAATTTATGGGATATGTTGTAGATGAGTCTGGCATACATCCTAGGATAGAGAAGATTAATTGCATTGAAAAGACAGAGGCACCTATGCATATTTAAGAATTAGGCCTTCTTAGGGCTACTTAATTATACTGATAGATTTATAATACATAAAGCCACAATATATACCGGTTATTAGAAAGAGAATTAGAAGTGGATGATAGCCTAGTTGCGAATGGAATGGTCTGCCTTGACTTGAGTTTTAGAAGTTAGGGGGGGGGGGGGTGTATTGTTACCCGACTACTTTTATCAATTATAATTTATGACTATCTATTATTATTTTTCTGATGTCAAGCATGACATGGTTGTATTCGTAATACTTGTTATAATAGACCTCTCACTTTGTTGATGAAGTAGCATCCATGAGCTTATAGTTTTGTTATTTATGGTAAGATGAATTCTAACAAGGGAGTGATTCGCAACTAGCAGATACTTTTGTCTAATATGTATATGGCGGTAATATTAATGCTGTACATACATGAATATTGAAATACCTGTTGAATGTCTGAAAACTGTGTTCTGGGAACGGACAAAAAAGCTGGCTATGCTGTTGTGCATGTCGTTGATTAGAGCTGAATCTAACCATGCAGAATTGAAATTGCATTTATTTTGTATGCTCAATGATTCTAATAGCTATCTATGTGTTACATGTCCACTCAAATTCCATAGTAAATGTGTAGATTTAAAGCAAATTGATTGTATTCAACTTGCTGAGTCTAGTTGAAGACAAGCCTAGCATTACAAACCTTGAAGAAAGAACCTTTATGGAGTTAATGGTTGTTAATTAATGCCTTAGATTCTTTAGAAGGTTTTATATTGGCGATTGAAATATTTGTATAGATGTTATTGCTCTACTCTGCTTATAATTTACATTCTACATATTGCGAAAGTTTTAATAATAGCTTAAATCACAATTTTTTATATGTACTTGTATTTTTTTCATACAAGTCAAGGACCAGCAAGTTGCTTGCCTGGTGATAAGCACAATCAGTCTCCATAAACTGTAGCAATACCATCCTGAATTTTGAATTGCACAAAAATGCATACTGTTTGTCATCCTGAGACATTACATTTTAAGTCTCATATTGCTTAGTATTATACTATAACACTGGTAACAATGTCCTGGACAAAGGCTTTTTAATATACATCATTGTAAAATGTACAAAGATCAGTGTGTTTTTTTTTATAAATGTAAATATGATTTTAGTGAAACTTTCTTACAATTAAATTTTAATACAGAAACAAAACATTTAAATATTGCTCATATTATTAAATTAATGCTTTAATAAAATTTTAGTTAAAGCTAAGTTTGTTCCTACCATCAACCTTCTCAATTGATACTATTAAAATAATATATACAATGTATACATTATGTGTTTCACATCAGGCAGAATTTTCGGAACTAGTTAAATCATCATAAGTAAATACACTGTTTTTTACTGAGAGTCTGTCTGGGTGGCACCGCAATGTCTATTTCTACTGCCAAGTAGCAGTGTGCATGCACTGTTGTGTTTTGGTATGAAAGACATTGTAGCCAGTATAACTACTGGACATAATGAGACTTAATATCTAACGTCTCAGGATGACGAGCGCTGTGGAATGCCACACAGTACTCTGTAACTCAAGTTGCCGAATCGTGTTGCTACTGTTTATGGGTAGTGAGTTTCGTTTATCATCGGGCGAACAGCTTGCTCCTCTTGTTATTCAATACCATAAAAAAACTAACTTGGTGAGAATTCTAATATCTGGCCAACTTCACTAGGGACTTTTATTTAAACTTGATAATATAGATTTCTGGGACATTTTGCAACTCTAAATCTTTTGCTGTTAATAGGATGGCCAGGAATGAGTTATTGGATCTAAATAATAAACACATAATCACAAATCACCAGTGCTTGGCTGTCATACTCTATTTATTGTTTTATTCTAATTATACCACATTGATAGAACGAGATGTTATTAAGATTAGAGTTCCTACTCACTATTACTTGCTGTTTCTTTTATTTCTATTATATAATTACACTACACAATACATTATTGTCAATAATAAAAATGTAACAATTTTTTGTTTGTTTTGATATTATTATTTACAGGAACTAAATTGTATCGAATTTACACCCCTTTTATGTGATAATTATTCCAGCATTCCATCACATTGCCCTCATCCCTATGGGCCTACTCTTTCGGCATCACCACACTTCTGCTAATTGCCAAATGTTTCTGGTTTAGATGTTGCTGTCATGCACATAAATTTTATACAAGCGCTGGTGTAAAGTCACTTATTAAACAGACAATGATCAATAAATACAAAGCTATTTTTTATTTCAAGCTAAGCATATGTTATTTGCGCTTTATATACAAGGTTGCTATGATCCAGGGGCATTAAAATGGACAGAGTACTCCATATGAGCTCAGAAATAATTCGAAATTGTCAAAAACTCGATAAAGATAAAAATAGAATATCACTTTTTTCTAACAAATTGTAGCAATTTAATACGCAAACACCATTTATAAATATTTACACTAACCTGCGGTCATCTGCGTAACAAAACGGCAACGTCGCATTCTGTTATCTTTCATTTCGCCGACGCGATGAGCTGACCGGCTAATACAAATAGATAGGTAGCGCGGCGTATAGGCGGGTGGGTCTCAAGTACAAATTTAACCGTCGTTAACACAGTTTTACGAGCACAACACAATTTTTAGACATAGAGAATACAATATTTAGTACAAAATTATTATTAACTACATAAATCACCTCAAATTTTTAAATTTTCAATATGTCCACCATTCTCATTTATACACAACTGATATCGACGTATGATATTGTTTTGTAGTCTTACACCGAATGTATTGTCCGCAACCAAGCTTTTTAATTTATTGAATGCTAAAATTACTCTATTTCGCAGTTCGTCTATAGTATTTACGTCCGTGGCGTACACTTCCCTTTTCACGTAACCCCACAAAAAGAAGTCCATAGGTGTTAAGTCCGGAGATCGAGCAGGCCATCGTACGGGACCGAATCGGCCAACCCATTGCTGCCCAAACATATCAGTGAGTCGTGCCCTGGAAGACACCACTGAATGTGGAGGCGCACCGTCGAGCTGGTACCACAACCGCCGATATTCGGCAACTGACAGTTCATCTACGTACTCACTAACAGGACCATTTAATAAGTCCAAAAACTTTACCGCGTTAAGGGTGCCGTCAATAAAAACAGGGCCGATGACATTATTTTTATGCATGCCCGCCCACACGTTCAGTGAAAAACGGTATTGGTGTTCGGACTCTCGACACATGTGTGGGTTTTCTTCACTCCAATATCTACGGTTCTGTCTGTTCCAAATACCGTTGCGCGTAAATGTACTCTCATCGGTCCAGACGATATTTGATAAAAAATTATCGTCGTTACTAACGCAATTTAACAGCCACTGGCAATAACTATTCCTAACCGGCAAGTCTCGCGACAATAAAGCTTGGACTTTTCGAAATTTATAAGGTTTGCGCCTATTACGTTTTAAAACCTTATGCACGGTGCCATGACTTACTCCGAATTGTCGGGCGGCCCTGTGTAGGCTGGATGTAGGGTTACGGGCGAAATGCTCTAAGATTTGTTCTTCCCGTGCGGCGGGTATCTGCCGTGCAGGTACTCCCTCTTGATGCGGCACTATGGGTTTATTTTCCCGTATCCTTTGTACTGCCTTTACTATAGTTCGGGAATTGATGGGACATGAGCGGCTGTCTCCATACCTTTCTCTGTATGTTCGCAGCGCTAGAGCTGCGTTTCCGTGACATTCCCCGTATATCAATAACATGTCAGTGTATTCAGACGACGTGTACGTGACGCGAGGCATTTTATTGCAATCAAGTGTCTAATCACAATAAAAACAAATATCACTATTATCGTACGTGTCCCTGTCACAAAGTTAAAGAAACCAAACACAAACATACGAAAGATCGGTGCTCGTATCACACAAAGAAATAAATAAACACTATCGCTTTTAATACCCACTTGCACAGTACCAAAAAAAATATATTTACATTAGTGTCCTATCACATAAACAAAAAGCAATATTTGGATATTCTCAAAATGGCGCGTAAGTTATAATAAGATTGTACCTACGAAGCCGCTCGGGCGCTTTCGCAAGGCGTCACATGTGTCCCGGAACAATTACGGAGACAAACTAAAAAAACTAAAACAGTTCTTTTAATTTTTTAAGATTTGAATGACCCAAGCCTAATCCCTTTCAAGTGTGTATAGTAACACATTGTGAACTATTTCTTTTTCTTTTACGCGTATTGAATTAGGACGGGACGTTTATTATGATTTGTTCACTCTCTCATAAAGTCAAGTGTATGTATTGGTCGCTTCTTTGTTTGTGTTACAAAGTTATGATGTAATGTTATTGTGTTTTCGTTCTTATTGCACTAAGATTAAGACTCACTTTGACGTGATTATTGGCTGATAAAGCGGCAACGTCTCCTAATTTTGTTGATATTTAAGGTCACGCACCTTACATGACCTTAGACAACTTTGTTTAGACTCTTGGTCAGCTGTTAGCGCAGATATACATCCCGTTGTAGTTTTGCAAACACGAAAAATCTATCCTGTGGCTAAACCATTGCTCCTATTGAACTGAAATTTGGTGTAGAGCTTGTATGTGGTACATAACATATGTAGCTAGAAAAAAAGCCTCACCGTTTAATCAACTTTGTATATATGTATATGTATATATGTAACTAATGTGGCTCCAACCGGATCAACATCTGCACACATGGGACTGCTTACAAGAGTTTGCCGAAGTTGAACCGATATACAAATCCACCTTGCGATAGTTACGGAAAATGTTGATCCGATTTAAATGAGCCAATCAGAGCACAGCAAACAAGCAGATTCAGATCAGATTGGCTGAGAGCAGCCGTGACGTTTTAAACACATCCAATTAATGATATTTTTTTCATAGTATCAACATTTTACTAATACGGTGAACCTGAGCCCAATTGGTAATCACACTAATATTATAATGGCGAAAGTTTGTGAGAAAGTGTGTGTGCATGTTTGTTACGTCTTCACGCTCAAACGGCTGGACCAATTTTGATGAAATTTGATATAGCCGTAGTTGACACCCTGAATTAGTACATAGACTAACTTTTATTCTGAAAAGTATTCCTGCTGGAATTTAAGCCGCGACTAACACCGCGGAGCGCAACTAGGCAAAGTATAAAAAAAGTGATGCTATCTGAAGTGTCGTAGATTGTTTTATACTCCATGTGAAAGAGATAATTTATCTATATTTTTTGACTGTATTTTTTACTGTGTGATACAGGACTCTTACATTCCTTCAAAAGCTATTCAACTTCGTTCTGCTCCAGGGTACAACGCCCGAGGCATGGAACAGGAGTGTGGTGGTATTGTTCTAAAAAAAACGGTGATAACGCCTTTTTTAAGAATTACAGACCCATCTTCTTGAGCCATTTTTACAAGCTGTTCTCAAAAGTCATCACGAATCGTCTCAAGCGCTGGCTAGATGACTTCCAGCCTCCCGAACAAGCCGGATTCCGTGAAGATTATAGTACAATAGACCACATCCATACGCTGCGGCAAGTTATACAAAAAACTGGGGAGTATAACTTGCTACTTTGCTTAGCGTTCATGGACTATGAGAAACCCTTAAATTCGATCGAGACCTGGGCTGTGCTGCAGTCTGTACAGCGGTGCCACATTGATCATCGGTACATCGAAGTGTTGAGGTGCTTGTATAAAACGCCACCATGTAGGTCCGAGTACAAGAACAGAGTTCGAAAGCTATTCCACTACACAGAGGCGTGAGACGGATATGTTATCTCTCCGAAACTGTTCACTGCCGCGTTGGAAGATGCTTACAAGCTCTTGGACTGGAAAGGACTCGGCATCAACATCGATGGCGAATACATCACTCACCTTTGTTTTGCCGATGACATCGGTGTACTGGCAGAATCGCGGGAGGGTCTGACCACAATGCTCAACCGAGTTTCTCAACTGGTGGGTCTCAGGATGAACATGGACAAGACCGAGATCATGTCGAATGTTCATGTTGTGACAACCCCGATTATCGTTGGGAGCTCAATTCTCGAAGTTGTAGACGAGTACGTCTATTTAGGTCAAGTAGTCCAACTTTGAGAAAGAGATCAATCGGCGAATCCAGCTCGGATGGGCAGCGTTCGGGAAACTAAGCAAGGTCTTCTCGTCCAAAATACCTCAGTGCCTGAAGACAAAAGTCTTCAATCAATGTGTGTTACCTATGGTGACATACGGCACTGAGACGTGGCCTCTGACTATGGGCCGCCTAAGACGGCTCACGGTCACTCAGTGAGCTATGGAATGGGCTTTGCTAGGTGTTTCTCTACGCGATCGAATCAGAAATGAGGAGGTCCGTAGAAGAACGAAAGTCACTGACATAGCCCAACGGATAAGCAAGCTGAAGTGGCAATGGGCAGGGAACATAGTTCGAAGAACTGACGGCAGATGGGACAAAAAAGTTTTCGAGTGGAGACCACGTACTGGCAAGCGTAGCTTCAGCCGTCCATCTGCAAGATGGACCGATGACTTGTTAAAGGCTGCAGGAACGCGCTGGATGCAGGCCGCTTTTGATAGGTCCATCTGGAAATCTTTGGGGGAGGCCTATGTTTAGCAGTGGACGCCATACGGCTGATAATGATGATGACGATACCGGATGATAGACCTCGATGATTGTTCTGTGGAATTGGACTCACAAATTTGCTGCATGAGAATGGACGTTTCATTTTTGTCTCCCACGAAAAGTCGCCCCTTTCTAACACACTAAGTTGTTTTAGTTACCATCCGCTTTAGACTTGAAAATGTGTTAAATGCTCATAAAACGTTTTTGCAAAAGAGAAAATGCTTAATTATAAATGTGTTACCTTTTTTTTCTTTGTTTTCGCGGAGAAAGTGACTTATTACTACCGCTCAGCCTTTAAGGGGGGCGACTGAGCGGTTATGTTGGGTTCACCGTACCTTACGACCCAGCGTTGAGCCGCCGGGCCGAGTCCCTAACCTATGTACACCGCTCGGCATACCGACTAAAACTCTGCGGTTGCCTTCTTCGGCGCATTAAGGATGGCTGCGGGTTTCCCCAGACTAAGAGTGTCTGAGTTGTCGTTCGCAGCCGCCCCTGCGCGGTGCCGTCTAATACAGCCCGTCTCCTGCTGGGGGGGGGGGGGGCTCAGAAGCCCCCGCGCACCGAAGGACGCCCTCGGCGTCAACGGCAGCATGAGGCCTACCTGCCACACTGCCGTCCATCACGGGGGTCGCAGCAATGTGCTAAAAACACGCACAAAACTAAAGACGGACAGCCGACAGGACGACCCCCGGTGGCCCCTATTAGTCGCCTTTTACGAGAGGCAGGGGATACCGTGGTGGAATTTCCCAAACGCCCCCAATCCACAGGGCGGAAGACGCCGGTCAGTCGTCCACCCGGCGCCTCCTACGTCTCGTTTGGCGGCGGGACGGATCACCGCGCCTCCGATCCCTCTCGGCACTCTCCTGCTGCAAGAGGACCATCTCACAGAAGTGCGCCACCGCACGCCAAGACCTCCGGCTATCGACCATGGAAGCGACCACGACCGGCAGCGTGAGGTCTCCTCCGACGACTGCTCTGAGAGCTAGTATTATACTAAACTTAACCTTATAAGAGACTGAAATGTCAATGTTAAGAAGTTCAAAATAGCGACCTCTTTTCTTAAGTCTAATATTAGATTTGTCTTTTACTATCAATGGCATGCCCAAGTATCGATTTTGACGTCAATTGTCCTTAAAACAAAGAAATTCAAAATGGCGGCCACTTTTTTCAATTATAACATTGGATATGCCCTTTGTACCTAAGGCCATGCTCAGGTATCGATTTCGAGGTCGATTGGCCTTAAAAATAAGAAATTCAAAATGACAGCCACTTTGTTCATTTCTAAAATTGGATCTGCCCTTTGTATTTAAAGCCATTCCCATATATCGATTTTGAGGTCGGTTGGCCTTAAAACAAAGAAATTCACAATGGTAGTCACTTGTTTGAAATCTAACATTTAATCTGCTGTTTATGATAATTCTCCCGTGAGAAAATCTTGTCACACATGCGCGCGCATCGTAAAACTTCACTCCCATAAATTTTTCATAACGCGCCTAAAGAAGTATAACTTCAAAAACAGTAGAATCAGGAATTTTGCAGCTTTGTGTTTCAGTACCTATTCGTCAATTTTGGCTCCGGATCAACTTAGTCATTATATATATATATAGAGATCTCTTGACGGTAAATGTTGATCAGAGGCGACTTCACGCGAGCACTTTGTTGATCCAAAAATCTATGTTGATCCGCCGCCTTTTGTTGATCCAATATGCATTTCTGGTAACTAATGTGGCTCCAACCGGATCAACATCTGCACACATGGGACTGCTGACAAGAGTTTGCCGAAGTTGATCCGATATACAAATCCACCTTGCGATAGTTACGGAAAATGTTGATCCGATTTAAATGAGCCAATCAGAGCACAGCAAACAGTCAGATTCAGATCAGATTGGCTGAGAGCATCCGTGACGTTTTATACACATCCAATTAATGATATTTTATTCACAGTATCAACATGTTACTAATACGGTGTCACTGAGCCCAATTGGTAATCACACTAATATTATAATGGCGAAAGTTTGTGAGAAAGTGTGTGAGCATGTTAGTTACGTCTTCACGCTCAAACGGCTGGACCAATTTTGATGAAATTTGATATAGCAGTAGTTGACACCCTGAATTATTACATAGACTAACTTTTATTCCGAAAAGTATTCCTGCTGGAATTTAAGCCGCGACTAACACCGCGGAGCGCAACTAGTCAAAGTATAAAAAAGTGATGCTATCTAAAGTGTCGTAGATTGTTTTATACTCCATGTGAAAGAGATAATTTATCTATATTTTTTGACTGTATTTTTTACTCTGTGATACAGGACTCTTACATTCCTTAAAAAGCTATTCAACTTCGTTCTGCTCCAGGGTACAACGCCCAAGGCATGGAACAGGAGTGTATTGGTATTGTTCTTAAAAAAAAACGGTGATAACGCCTTTTTTAAGAATTACAGACCCATCTTCTTGAGCCATTTTTACAAGCTGTTCTCAAAAGTCATCACGAATCGTCTCAAGCGCTGGCTAGATGACTTCGAGCCTCCCGAACAAGCCGGATTCCGTAAAGATTATAGTACAATATACCACATCCATACGCTGCGGCAAGTTATACAAAAAACTGGGGAGTATAACTTACTACTTTGCTTAGCGTTCATGGACTATGAGAAAGCCTTAGATTCGATCGAGACCTGGGCTGTGCTGCAGTCTCTACAGCGGTGCCACATTGATCATCGGTACATCGAAGTGTTGAAGTGCTTGTATAAAACGCCACCATGTAGGTCCGAGTACAAGAACAGAGTTCGAAAGCTATTCCACTACACAGAGGCGTGAGACGGAGATGTTATCTCTCCGAAACTGTTCACTGCCGCGTTGGAAGATGCTTACAAGCTCTTGGACTGGAAAGGACACGGCATCAACATCAATGGCGAATACATCACTCACCTTTGTTTTGCCGATGACATCGGTGTACTGGCAGAATCGCTGGAGGGTCTGACCACAATGCTCAACCGAGTTTCTCAACTGGTGGGTCTCAGGATGAACATGGACAAGACCGAGATCATGTCGAATGTTCATGTTGTGCCAACCCCGATTATCGTTGGGAGCTCAATTCTCGAAGTAGTAGACGAGTACGTCTATTTAGGTCAAGTAGTCCATCTCGGTAAGTCCAAATTTGAGAAAGAGATCAATCGACGAAACCAGCTCGGATGGGCAGCGTTCGGGAAACTAAGCAAGGTCTTCTCGTCCAAAATACCTCAGTGCCTGAAGACAAAAGTCTTCAATCAATGTGTGGTACCAGTAATGACATACGGCACTGAGACGTGGCCTCTGACTATGGGCCGCCTAAGACGGCTCACGGTCACTCAGTGAGCTATGGAATGGGCTTTGCTAGGTGTTTCTCTACGCGATCGAATCAGAAATGAGGAGGTCCGTAGAAGAACGAAAGTCACTGACATAGCCCAACGGATAAGCAAGCTGAAGTGGCAATGGGCAGGGCACATAGTTCGAAGAACTGACGGCAGATGGGAGAAAAAAGTTTTCGAGTGGAGACCACGTACTGGCAAGCGTAGCTTCAGCCGTCCATCTGCAAGAAGGACCGATGACTTGTTAAAGGCTGCAGGAACGCGCTGGATGCAGGCCGCTTTTCATAGGTCCATCTGGAAATCTTTGGGGGAGGCCTATGTTTAGCAGTGGACGCCATACGGCTGATAATGATGATGACAATACCGGATGATAGACCTCGATGATTGTTCTGTGGAAATGGACTCACAAATTTGCTGCATGAGAATGGACGTTTCATTTTTTTCATTTTTTGTCTCCCACGAAAAGTCGCCCCTTTCTATCACACTAAGTTGTTTTAATACCCATCCGCTTTTTTTTGTTTTTTGTAAGGCCATCTTCGGCGCATAAGGGACGGCTGCGGGCTTCCTCCGACTCACGTCTAAGTTGTCGTCCGCAACCGCCCCTGCGCGTACCGCTGTTGCGGTTCTTCTCCTGTTGTTACCGTGGTGGAATTCTCCAAACGCCCCCAATCCACAGGGCGGACCCATCCGCTTTAGACTTGAAAATGTGTTAAATGCTCATAAAACATTTTTGCAAAACAGAAAACGCTTAATTATAAATGTGTTACCTAGTATTATACTAAACTTTACCTTATAAGAGACTGAAATCTCAATGTTAAGAAGTTCAAAATAGCGACCTCTTTTCTTAAGTCTAATATTAGATTTGTCTTTTACTATCAATGGCATGCCCAAGTCGATCGATTTTGACGTCAATTGTCCTTAAAACAAAGAAATTCAAAATGGCGGCCACTTTTTTCAATTATAACATTGGATCTGCCCTTTGTACCTAAGGCCATGCTCAGATATCGATTTTGAAGTCGATTGTCCTTAAAAATAAGAAATTATAAATGGCGGCGAATTTTTTTTAATTTAACATTAAATCTGCCCTTTATACCTAAAGCCATGCCCAGATATCGATTTTGAGGTCAGTTGGCCTTAAAACAAAGAAATTCACAATGGTGGTCATTTTTTTTAAATGTAACATTAAATCTGCCGTTTATGATAATTCTCCCGTGAGAAAATTTTGTGTCACACATGCGCGCGCATCGTAAAACTTCACTCCCATAATTTTTTCATAACGCGCTTAAAGAAGTATAACTTCAAAAACAAGAGAAAACAGTAAAACCGATTTTGCCGCTTTGTGTTTCAGTACCTATTCGTCAATTTTGGCTCCGGATCAACTTAGTCAAAGTAAATATCGCATATAAGTTAAATATATTCTGGATCAAAGTAATCACATTCAGTATCATTTTTTTGACCGTTAATGGATCCACAAATGTTGGTCAAAACGTCGACGAGTATGTTGAAAACCTGTGAGTGCAGATCCACCGACGTCACACGCGCATCAAGCACGGATCAAAGTATATCAGTTTGCGAGACTTGGAGCTGAGTAAACAGGCAAAATAGGTGGATCAACATTTGTTCTAACTTCACACTGGAGCAACATTTACCGTAAAAGGATCATTATATATATATATATATATAGTATTCTTCAACAGTAGAACATAAACAGATAAAACTGTCTTCATTTCAGTCATTTGTGAAGAATGTTACATCAAGAGTATTAGGTTTGTTGCCAGCCACAATCACAAAATGGTTCAGTAGCCCCAGCTCTTCAAATGCCAATGGTTCAGCTCCAGCTGCGGATATCTCAGACTCGTCGACTGAGGATGAAGCTACGGAAAGTCCAGTCTCATCACAACCACCAGCTAAGCGTATGCGCTACAGTACACCAGGAAAACTAAACCGTTTTGGTCCTACAGATGTGAGTTACATACACATCAAAGTATAATCTAAATTTTGTCTAATATACAGGCTGTAACATAATAAAGTGCCTTACTGAAGTGAGTCGATGGAGGATTTTAATGTGCATCGATTTAATGAAACCCATGTATGTTGGCCGAAGTTGCAAAGTTTAAAAGTTATTTAGATTTTTGTTATTGTAATTACTTCGTAAATAAAGCTAAACTGTTAAGCCAACCATCTTGATTATATTATTGAAACTAGCTTTTGCCCGCGGCTCCGCCCGCGTGAATGAGTTTTTCCGGGATAAAAGTCCCGTTTTATATTTTCCCGGGATAAAAGATAGCCTATGTGTTAATCCAGGACATGACCTACCCGTGTGCAAAATTTCATCGAAATCCGTTCAGTAGTTTTTGCGTGAAAGAGTAACAAACATCCATACATCCAAACATCCATACATTCTTACAAACTTTCGCCTTTATAATATTATTAGGATTAGGATGAACATACTTATATCAAACATACATTCCAACATTTATATATTATTATAGCTTTTGCCTGCGGCTCCGCCCGCGTTAAAAAGTTTTTCCGGGATAAAAGTCCCGCTTTATAGCCTATGTGTTAATCCAGGACATGATGTACCCGTGTGCCAAATTTCATCGAAATCCCTTCAGTAGTTTTTGCGTGAAATAGGAACAAACATCCATACATCCAAACATCCATACATTCTTACAAACTTTCGCCTTTATAATATTAATAGGATTAATAGACCTGTTTGATTTCCAAAGATAAATAAATGTTTTAGCATACCTACTCGATTAGTAGCAATGTAACCACTGACATCATTTTTTTTGCAACGTTTACATAAGGCAAGTTTTCACACCGTCGACGATAATATAGACATGTCGTGTATATTATTATCCACGTAACACCTTATATTAACTTGAATTACATAAACGAAACGTACCTAACATTTTACATTTATACCACTCGTCGTCAATCTAATCTCTAAATTACATAACATCATTAAATACGACACTGACACGAAACTCTACGTGCCCTATCGACAATTTGTAATAGATGTCAGAAGATTACTAACGCGCACGCGAATTTGAACTTTATGCAGCGGTAATAAATTACACCATTTTATTTAGAAAACGTTTGTATGGGAAATAGAAAAATGCTGTTTTGAGGATTTTCCCGGCAATTATTTGAATTTTTCCCACCTTTTAAACCTTCCCTAGACCTTCACGAATAATTCAAGACCAAGATAAGATAAATCCGTTCAGCCGTTCTCGAGTTTTAGCGAGACTAACGAACAGCAATTGATTTTTATATATATAGATAAACACTTATATTATTGAAATAAACACTTATTTCAATAAAATAATCATAGTAATAGTTCGCTTTTCAAATAATCATAACTGCTGGATTCAGTGTTTTAGACATTTTAAAACAAACGAATATTTTTTTTATTTTTATTAGGTCCACTAAACCAGCCAATAACACAATATATAAACCTACTTCAAAAGTAAACATAAACATAGCTTTGTGCACGACTTCTCAGAAGTGAACACTACATGCATTAAAAGTAAAGTACCTAAGTTACACTGATTTATTATTATCTTTACGAAAGTAAAAAGTAAAAACGATGAAATGAAAATTTCACTGACTTCAACCTATTTCAAAAACTGTTTTCATTCACGGACATTCATTTTAATTGTTGAGCCTATCGCCATATCTGGCACAAAGTTTAGACTCCATTCGACCGCGCCAAATGGAGACGGCCGCGACGGAGAAATTAATGTGAAATTCTACAGGTAAGTTCATTGTAATCAATATTGTGTAAATATTATAATTTTATCAATATTTATACGAAATGTAATAAAATACGTGAATATTTTATAAATGAACTGTAGAAAAATATCGCTTAATGTGATTTGCTTTATATATGACTACTTTTTTCAAATTAACGTAATGTTAAATGTGATTTTTTGTATTGTAAATATGTATTGTATGTAAACAAGAGGCTAGGATGACCATGGTGTAAGATTTGGTGGACCGGTTTGACGATGGTGCTAGAGTATTTGTAATACTAGCCGCCTTACTAATGAATATTATAAAGCTTATTAATCTTTAAATAATCATCGTAAATAAAAACTGAGGATCAACAGTTACAATCGAGTTCTCAGTGTATCCAGCATTGATTTATTGAAACTTTTATTTAAAATTAAATCGAGTTTGTATTTCTCTTTACAGATTTCTTAAAGATCTAGATAAGCAAAAACGTGGTTAAATACAAATACCATTAAAAGGTCAATTTGATGTCTGCAAGAATTACTAGTCAACATTTAAAGACAGAAGATTATGATTCTGAATGTGATAATGTGTCTTCTACTTCTCGGAATATGGCAGTAGATGTCAAAAATAATTAGATAGATAGATAGATAACACTTTATTTTACACCACTGACATACAAAGAAATAAAAAAAGAACAAACAATATACTTATTAGCTAAATATAGCTAGTGTAACAATGGGCGGTCTTATCGCTAAGAGCGATCTCTTCCAGACAACCATAGGATGAAATTACTTCAAACGGACAAGTTGGAGTGTGGGTGTACATTTACCAATAAACTTACGTAATAATACATAATTATAAAATACATAAATACATACATATCATATTGATATAAATAAACATAAATATACAAATACAAAAATATGTAAATAAAATTATTTAAAATATTAATAATAATTTATGTTGCGTTTAGATAGAACGTGAACACTTGTCTCTTAAAGCTGCTAAGCGATGGAGCCCGTCGTATAGGCACCGGTAGTGCGTTCCAGAGACGAACAGCTTGGACAGTAAAAGAACTATCAACGAAGCTACTACCGTGCAGGGGAGTCTTGAGTGCCAGGTTGTCTGATGACCTTAGTGTTTGAGAGTGAGAGCTATGAAGAAAAGTAAAGCGTTCGGAAAGATAGCGTGGAGAAGATGGATTGAAAAGAATATTGTATAGTAAGGTGAGAATGTGAGCATTCCGGCGAAGGCGGATAGGGAGCCACTTGAGCTTGGAACGAAATTCAGAAACGTGGTCATATTTACGTAAGCCAAATACGAACCGAATACAGAAGTTTTGAAGTCGCTCAAGCTTATCAAGTTGGGTTTGGGTGAGATCAGGATAGCAGACGTCGGCATAATCAAGTATGGGAAGCAAAAGGGAATGTGCTAACGCAATTTTAGTGGCAGTAGGTAAGAAGTTACGGAGTTTTCGTAAGGAAGCAGCTGACGCAAATAACTTCTTATTTATAGCTGCCAGCTGAGGGCCCCAGGATAAAGAGCGATCAAGTGTTACCCCAAGATTATTCACGGTCTCACCAAAAGGAACCTTAACCCCATTAAAAACTAAATTAGGAAGGAGAGACCAATCTATTTTATTAATTTGCCGAGGACTGCCTATGATGATGGCTTGAGTTTTAAGGGGATTGACCATCAGACCATAGCGAGCACTCCAATCGGTTATACGGGCAAGGTCCGAGTTCATAGCCACAATAGCGCCTTTTAACTCGCTGACTGGGGCTTGACTGTAGATTTTATTTATTACCAGAAACTCATGCTGTAAGTATATTATTTTTTATCATATCACTGGTATAATTATGATCCACTTAGACTTTATTATTTACTAGCTTTTGCCCACGGCTCCGCCCGCGTGAATGTGTTTTTCCGGGATAAAAGTCACTGTTTATATTTTACTGGGATGAAAGTAGCCTAAGTGCTAATCCAGGACATGATCTACCCGTGTGCCATATTTCATCGAAATCCGTTCAGTAGTTTTTGCATGAAAGAAACATCCATACATCCAGACATTCTTACAAACTTTCGCCTTTGTAATATTAGTAAGATTAGTAGGATAGGGCATTAAGCTTGCGACCCACCAAATTTTATAACGGCGGTACATTGGGTGATATCTGAGTGTACTAAATGGCAACTCTGCCTCTATCTAAAATATATAGGTACTTAAATATATTATTATTGATTGATATTTACTTTTTACATTATATGTCAGCGAAATGAATATGAACCACCATTGAAACGTCAAGACTTGAAAGATTTCAATATATCAGTAAATGTGAAGACATCCCGTGAAATAAATTTGAAGGTATAAAAGAAAGTATTGCAGCAGAAGATGAAGAGATAAAAGAAGAAAATTAATGACAAGTTATTTCTTACTAAAGTTGTTCATGATTATACTTTACAGTCTGAAATTGAAAATATTTTGCAGTGAAATTTTGCTAACATTTGAGATTTTTTTTAAAAGTATATTCCAAATAGCAAGCAAAGAAAAATTACATATAGTGATGACATAAAGACTTTTGTTTTAACATTACACCTTTAGTCGCCGAAAACATTTTTGTTTTTATAAATTCAAAGATTTATTTGCCGAAAGAGAGCACATCATGGTGATCTTTAGCAAACTTAAATTGTTTTGTTGGCTTCTTCACAGAAGTTTTAGAATATTAAAAATAAATTTAAGAACGAAACCTCACCCGCAGAATGTAGCGTTAATTTTTGATTCCATGGCTCTCAAACAAGAATTTATTTAGTATAGTATTGTAATTTGTGAAACATCCACGTGTTTATTACTTTTGCTATAAATATCTACACAACTTTGTTTACAATCAACTTACCTATGGAATTTCACACTAGATGTTGGATTGCAAATAATTCTGCAACCATGAATTACACAACTCATAGTAGAATATCTCTAAAACACAATATGTATTATTATGGATAATTACAGAAAAAAAGTTCGCAGAATACTCGCAAAAATTGTAAAATCACACAAAATAGATATTCGTAATATTTCAAAATTACTCACTGAAAATTAGGTTATTAACTTCCTAAATGTGTATTATTTTTTTATGTATGACTAGCTTTTGCCCGCGGCTCCGCCCGCATTAAAAAGTTTTTCCGGGATAAAAGTCCCGGTTTATATTTTCCCGGAATAAAAAGTAGCCTATGTGTTAATCCAGGACATGATCTATCCGTGTGCCAAATTTCATCGAAATCCGTTCAGTAGTTTTTGCGTGAAAGAGGAACAAACATCCTTACATCCTAACATCCAAACATCCAATCATCCATACATTCTTACAAACTTTCGCCTTTATAATATTAGTAGGATTGTTTACTTTTATGAGTACGTCGACGTCACATTTTATTCTTCAGTTTGTTAAACGGATTGAAAAATCCATATGGGTATAAAATTCTTGTCCTGATTACAAAATGACGCGCGGTCTTGGCGTTCGATAACATTCCGTTGGGATTCTGTCAATGTCGTGTTTAGAGCAAGAATTTTATACCCATATGGATTTTTCATTCCGTTTAACAAACTGAAGAATAAAATGTGACGTCACAGCTATCTGCTGTCTCTCTCTTTAGAGTGACAAAGGTTTATTTTCAAAACCAGGACGTAACATAATTAACTGTCCATAATAATATGATATGATATAATATGGCTGCCTCGGTGGCGTAGTTGTATTATGGTACGACTGCAATGCTGAGATCTCGGGTTCGATCCCCGGGTTAGTCGGGTCGGGCAAAGTGATTATTTTCCATTCAGTATCAGCTCGGAGTCTGGAATTTGTACACGATAAGGCGATAGGCTCGCCCCCTATCACAGCATGGAACGGAATAACGGCAAAAAGTGGGTGCACTAATTGCGCCTCTGTCTACCCGGGGGATAAGAGGCGTGAGTGTGTGAGTGTGAAATAATATGATATCGCACCATAATATTTATTTTTATCTCTATAAAGTAATGCGGTTTAAATTAATTATGAAAACCAACTACAGCGGCTAGTAATAGTTGATATTTAAAAAATATAATTTGAGTTAGAAAGTTTATTCCAAACAAAATTGGCATATTTACATACTTTTTTGGTATGTGTAGTTCGGAACTACTAGTTCCACTTACATAAAAAAAATACCTCACCACGCGGTGGTGAATTCAGTGGCGGCCTTGGAGGAGGGGGGCGAACCAGGCAACCGCCTGGGGCCTCGCAGTTACAGGGGCATCTTGCAGCTCCTTGGGGGCCCGTTTTTTGGCATCTTACTTACAAAGCTGTTAAAAAAAATTATTTGCTTCGCACGGGGCCCCGCGTGCTTTTTTTTTGCTCGGCACACAGCCTCACATTGTATATGTTTTACTTTCCCCCGCGACTGGATATGTTCACGTTGTTTGCCGGCCTTTATAACCAAATATGGAGACTGTAAGGTAAGACAGAAAAACATTGGGATATTTATAATAAAAAAAAATAAAAAACATCTCATAAAAGTAAACAATCATACTTAAAAAAATAATACACATTTAGGAAGTTAATAACCTAATTTTCAGTAAGTAATTTTGAAATATTACGAATATCTATTTTGTGTGATTTTACAATTTTTGCGAGCATTCTGCGAACTTTTTTTCTGTAATTATCCATAATAATACATATTGTGTTTTAGAGATATTCTACTATGAGTTGTGTAATTCATGGTTGCAGAATTATTTGCAATCCAACATCTAGTGTGAAATTCCATAGGTAAGTTGATTGTAAACAAAGTTGTGTAGATATTTATAGCAAAAGTAATAAACACGTGGATGTTTTACAAATTACAATACTAAATAAATTCTTGTTTGAGAGCCATGGAATCAAAAATTAACGCTACATTCTGCGGGTGAGGTTTCGTCCTTAAATTTATTTTTAATATTCTAAAACTTCTGTGAAGAAGCCAACAAAACAATTAAAGATTGCTAAAGATCACCATAATGTGCTCTCTTTCGGCAAATATATCTTTGAATTTATAAAACAAAAATGTTTTCGGCGACTAAAAGTGTAATGTTAAAGCAAAAGTCTTTATGTTATCACTATATGTAATTTTTCTTTGCTTGCTACTTGGAATATACTTTTTAAAAAAATCTCAAATATTAGCAAAATTTCACTGCAAAATATTTTCAATTTCAGACTGTATAATCATGAACAACTTTAATAAGAAATAACTTGTAATTAATTTTCTTCTCTTATCTCTTCATCTTCTGCTGCAATACTTTCTTTTATTTCTTTAAACTTATTTCATTGGATGTCTTCACATTAACTGATATATTGAAATCTTTCAAGTCTTGACGTTTCAATGGTGGTTCATATTCATTTCGCTGACATGTAACGTAAAAAGTAAATATCAATCAATAATAATATATTTAAGTACCTATACATTTTAGACAGAGGCAGAGGTGCCATTTAGTACACTCAGATATCACCCAATGTACCGCCGTTATAAAATTTGGTGGGTCGCAAACTTAATGCCCTATCTTACTAATCTTATTATATTATAAAGGTGAAAGTTTGTAAGAATGTCTGGATGTATGGACGTTTCTTTCATGCAAAAACTACTGAACGGATTTCGATGAAATATGGCACACGGGTAGATCATGTCCTGGATTAGCACATAGGCCACTTTTCATCACAGTAAAATATAAACAGTGACTTTTATCCCGGAAAAACATTCACGCGGGCGGAGCCGCGGGCAAAAGCTAGTAAATAATAAAGTCTAAGTGGATCATAATTATACCAGTGATATGATAAAAAATAATATACTTACAGCATGAGTTTCTGGTAATAAATAATTATTTTTGACATCTACTGCCATATTCCGAGAAGTAGAAGACACATTATCACATTCAGAATCATAATCTTCTGTCTTTAAATGTTGACTAGTAATTCTTGCAGACATCAAATTGACCTTTTAATGGTTTTTATATTTAACCACGTTTTTGCTTATCTAGATCTTTAAGAAATCTGTAAAGAGAAATACAAACTCGATTTTATTTTAAATAAAAGTTTCAATAAATCAATGCTGGATACACTGAGAACTCGATGGTAACTGTTGATCCTCAGTTTTTATTTACGATGATTATTTAAAGATTAATAAGCTTTATAATATTCATTAGTAAGGCGGCTAGTATTACAAATACTCTAGCACCATTGTCAAACCGGTCCACCAAAGCTTACACCATGGTCACCCTAGCCTCTTGTTTACATACATTATTTACAATACAAAAAATCACATTTAACATTACGTTAATATGAAAAAAGTAGTCATATATAAAGCAAATCACATTAAGCGATATTTTTCTACAGTTCATTTATAAAATATTCACGTATTTTATTACATTTCGTATAAATTTTGATAAAATTATAATATTTACACAATATTGATTACAATGAACTTACCTGTAGAATTTCACATTAAATGATGGATGCCAAATATATCTGCAACCATGAACTACACAATTCACATTAAAATATCACTAAAACACACTTATTATTATAGATAATTACAGAGAAAATTTCGAAGTGAACATTTATTTGACAACTATATTGACATCGAACTTAACGTTTTATAACAGTGTTGCCGAAATATGTATTCGCAATTACCAATTAAATGAGGAAATTTTGTTTAACTAAAATGTTAATAAGGATAAAAAACCTTAAGGATATCTTATTCAACAAGAATAATTCTGAAATGAAAATAGTACTTATATCATTATATAAGATATGTTGGAAATATTTATGTATATATGATTGAGACGACAATAACGGTATTGATATTTTTTTATGGGTGGGGAAATAATCCGTAAGCTTTGGCAACATAGGTTAAAGAGTGAGTGAGATAGAAGACAGCTCAAAAGGTATTTTTTTTTGTCTTCACAAAAATGTGTGTACCGCGCTCTCCATTAGATAATATTATAAACTTCTTGGTTTAGAGTATACACGTGGCTTTGGCAGGTTTATAGTTTTTATGTAAAATTTCACATTTTTCGCTAAGTTTTTAGTTGTGATTTGTGTATATTATCATTTTTTGTATTTATTGTGTTGTCCTGGGTGTGGGTAAGTAAAATTACTTGGTAGTGTAGTAGTTATGGATGATGATCCCCCTCCCGGGGGAGGGGGATTTGGTCCCCCTGCCTCTGCCACAAAACCGACCAAACGCCCTGCGGATTCGGGCATCAATCCAGAGCAGGCAAAGAAAAATAAAACTCCAGGGGCTTCCACACAACATGTTTATACAGTACCAATTTATGATACTGATATAATTAAGTATTCCGATTTGGATAGTGCTCCTTTTATTGTGCATGTCACCAGAAAGGAGCCAGATCCTGCGTCGGGATACTCAATTAACTTATTAAAATTTGCACTAATTGTTCACAAAGCTAATATACCTGGCATAGTTGATGGTGGTATAAAGTTGGCGGGTAGAAATAGAATAACTGTTGAATTCGCGAATGCAAATTTAGCAAATTCATTTTTAGACTGCTCAATTTTCAAAAATAATAAATACATAGCTACTATTCCTAAGTTTAAACTCTCTCGTATGGGAATTGTCAGGAATATTCCTGTTGATTGGACACTTGAGGAATTTGTTAAAGGAATAAGGTGCCCTAGTCACTGCGGCCCAGTTATCAAAGCCAGGAGACTTAATTTTAAAAGGATTAATGTTTTGGGAGCCATCCACAACAGTTGTTATAACTGTACTTGGCCAAACTCTGCCTGAAAAAATCTATTGTTTTCAATCCTCTCTTCCTGTGTCTATTTATCATCTACCCACCATTCATTGCCGCAAATGCTGCCGTTTTGGGCACATTCAATCGCAATGTAGGTCCAAAGCCAGATGTTTTGTATGCTCTCTAGAGCATATTGGAGACTCGTGCATGGCTTTGGATCATCACATATCATGTGCTCTTTGTAATGGTAAACACAAAGCAATAGACCCAATCTGTACTGAACATTCTCGTCAGAAATCAATTAAACTAGTTATGTCAGAACAAAACATCAGTTTCATAGAAGCCTCGCGACGATTCCCAGTTGCACGTAAATCATATGCTAATGCTACCTCTGTGGAAGTTAATGTAGGTTCTTCCTCTCCCAAAGTCCTCCCCTCACTCTCTCCTTCCCAGTCATCCTATAAAAAATCAATTTTTAAAAAACCCCGCACTCCCCCATCGTCCTATCCCATACAGTATAATATAGATGAGCATAATAATATTGTTCGCACCCCTGCCTCATCACAACCCAATGGTTGTGCTTTAAATCAGCCCATTGGTTGTGAAAGTCCTACTCCACATTCCTCTCCTAATGACAATCTTATAGAATTGTTAACTTGTACTTTGATTAACATTATTTCTAAATTTAGTGATTCCCTACCGTACAATGTCTCTATTTTACTTCAGAACCTACTTGATACTCTTAATGTCAATAACAAACACAATGGGTTATAACTTGTTACAGTGGAACTCTAGGAATTTGAAAAATAAAAAACATGAATTAATCACTATAATCAATAAATATAATCCCATTGTCCTGGCTATTGCTGAGACTTGGTTGAGGCCTAGTCAAACTTTTCGTTTGTCTGGTTTCAGCTGTCTTCGTGATGATAGGGATGATGGTTATGCTGGTTGTGCCCTTCTTGTGAAAAGGTCCATGAACTATCGCCAAATTACAATCCCATTACATAATCCTGATTTTCATATAGTTGCTGTAAGGATCTTGGACTTGTGTGTCTGTTTATATTCCCCATCCAAATTCTATCATTCTATCTCATATTAAAGATATTATTTCAGACCTCCCTGGTCCCCTTCTTATTTTGGGAGATTTTAATTGTAGACACCCAATGTGGGGTTCGCAATGTCGTGATAGCCTATCATCATATCTTATTGATTTGTTTGATGATTTAGACCTTTGCTTACTTAATGATGGGTCGGCTACGCGTAGGACCTCTCCTATTCATAATGTAAGTGCTGTGGATCTGTCTTTAGCCTCTCCTAATTTATTTTCCCTCTTTTCTTGGTCTATACTTCCAAATTCCTTTGGTAGTGATCACTTCCCTATAGTGCTTTCCTTGTCTCGTATCTCTCCCCCGGCTCCCTCTCCTCAACCCCTTTTAAAATTCAGATTACCATTAGCAGATTGGGATAACTTCTCTGCTTTGGTAGATGAAGATGTGTCTTCTCTTCCCCAAATTTCTAACAATAATTTCCTTGAACTGTATCGTATGTTTACGAGATCCCTTCTGAATGCTGCTATTTTGTCTATTCCGTTAAAAAAATCTCCTTCTAACAAAATGCCATCTCCTCCATGGTGGGATTCTGAATGTACCGATATAATTAAGAAACGTAATTTTATAGAAAACCAATATTCTAATAGTTTATCCATGGAAAATTTCCTCATTTATCAAAAGACGTCTGCAGAATGTAAAAGATTTTTGTCAAAGAAAAAGGCTTTGGGCTGGCGCAATTTTTGTGAGTCTCTTTCACCAAGAACTCCTTGTTCCATTGTCTGGAAAAAGATAAAGTCTTTTCGTAGAGTATTTTCAGTTTTTGATCAAAATTCTAATGATCCTTCTTCTTGGCTTCCAGATTTTATCGACAATCTCGCTCCTCCTTTTGTGCAGACTGAGAATATTACTCCTCTTCCTATTTCTACAGTTCTTCCCGCTGATAAAATGAATGATCCATTTTCTTTCCCAGAGCTCCTATGTATACTAGAAAACCTCAAGGACTCCGCTCCTGGCATTGATGAAATTACTTACTCATTTATTACCAAACTCTCAAATTCTGCTAAGGCATTTCTTCTTAACCTTATAAATCATATTTTTCTCTCTGGTAATATCCCAAGTTCATGGAAATCTCAAATTATTATTCCTGTTAATAAACCTAATAAAGATCCAAATCATTCGTCGGGTTGCATTCGTGTCGAATAGACGCATGTTATAATTCTCATTGTGACGGTGCGCTCGAATTTTGCGATAAGAATTGTTGTTTACTATAATCGACTCGGTCGGCCCTCGTGGCCAGCCGGTCGATTGATTTTCAACCTTATTACCTATGGAGAAAGGCTTAGTTTCGAATGAAGACATATATTCACATCAGAGTAATGACACGCTTTATGGAGTAATTGTGAACGAGAATGAATCAGACCAACAAGCTATGGAGGAACAAGATATCACTAATATATCCTCAGGAACCCAAAAAAGAGGACGCGAAGAAGACGAACCACGGTCATGGATAGAAGTTAAAAGGAAGAGAGAAAGGATGTATGAAATTAGAGGCACCGTGGCCATAATTGTATCAGCATTAGAAAAATTTCCGAAACAATTTGCGCTTGCGAAATTATTCAAAAGTCATAATATTAACAACATTGTAAAATTTAAATATATTCATGCTTATAAAATATTAGTAGAATTTGAGAATGACATCAGTTCTGAAAAGTTCATTAACTGCCAGCATTTTATTGATTTAGGATGGAGATTTCAACGTCCCTTTGAAGTGGACCTATCATATGGTGTCATAAAAAACATTGAATTAGACTTGTCGGACCAAGAATTACTTAAATCCATCACTGCGAAAGACGCAGAAGTAGTCAACGTTAAGCGCCTGAAGAGAAGAAAAAGTGGAGAATCCGGTTGGGAAGATAGTGAATCGGTACGTGTTGGATTTAAAGGACCATCGCTTCCGGCTTTCTTATATATATTTGAACTGAGAGTTAGGGTTGATCCGTATATATTTCCGGTCACACAATGTTCTAGATGCTGGCGGTTTGGTCACACACACAAAATGTGTTCTTCGAAAACAACATTGTGTCCCAAATGCGGAGGAAAGCACGAAAATTGTGAGACGATGACTTTTAAATGTATAAACTGTTCTAATGACCACATCGCACTGAGTAAAACCTGTCCAGCTTATTTAAAGGAGAAAAAAATAAGGGAAATAATGTCAGAATTTAATGTAACCTACAGAAAAGCAAAAATTATGTATGTTCCATCTCACACTCCTGTACACACTACTTCCATGCCTACTAGTAATCCCATTGTCAACTCTGGTTATTCTCAAACCGCATGTCAGCGCGACTCAATGTTCAACGAGGAAGCAATACCATATGCTCAAGTAGCATCTACCTCTAAAACTGAAGAAATAGAAGAAAGAAAGGAAAAAGGCAAGTCCAAAAAATACAGCGTGGGTAATAAAATGAAGAAAAAAAATATAGAAAGGCATTACTTCGATCATAATATGACAGATATTGAGCAGTCAACAGATTCTGAGAGGATAGATGAAGTACAAGACACAGACCTAGGATGTAAGAAGGCTAGAAGAGTAAGAATTGGCCAATCATTTAAACAGTTTTTAATTAAATTTAAAAATATTATATTAATGAATAACGTCCCACTTAATGAGAAAATTAGTAATATCATACAAATAGTTTTGGATGACTTAATCTCTTGGATAGCTAGTAATATTTCAAATTTGCCTTCAGTGTTTAACTTTTTTGATGGGTAAAGTCAATTTAAATATTCTACAGTGGAATTCACAGTCCTTGAAACCTAAGTTGATTTCATTTGAGCAAATTTTGACGCAGGAAAAAATAAGTATAGCCGCATTAAGTGAGACATGGCTTAATCCTAAAATTGTATTGAAATTAAAAGATTATAATGTGTTGCGACGAGATAGACCTGACTCTTATGGAGGAGTTGCTATATTAATTCACAAGTCTTACAAAGTTCAAGTATGTAGCATTCCGAATTTTAATTCAGGCATAGAAGTATTAGTAGCTAAAATCTTAAATAGTAATCATATTGAATACATAGTGTCAGTGTATTGTCCTCCCCATATTAACACCTCTCCTTCCGATTGGGATAGAATTTTTTCATTCTTTGAGCGTAACACTTTGGTTATGGGGGACTTTAATGGTCATCATTCGAATTGGTCAAATAGAACAGATCCCAGAGGCATACAAATATTTGACTCCGTAATTGATCACAACTTTGTTAGTTTAAATGATAGAAACCCGACCAGACTTAAATTGGTTAGTAATATTCTACAACAGTCGTCGCCAGATATTACTTTTGCATCGTCTGATATTGCTCTATCTCTAGATTGGAAGGTTACAAACGAATGCTTGGGGAGTGATCACTTAATTATTAAAATAACTACCTCCGTCCAATATAGACCTACATTCAAAATTAGACGAAATTTTAAAAAGGCCGATTGGGAAAAATATAGATTAATTATTTCTGAAAGAATGTCTAATCTAATATTACCGCCTAATCCGCAAATAGCATATAATACCTTTGTGGATATTATAAATGAAACTGCAGATGTCTGTATACCACCTATCAAAATTTGTCTAAACCCTAATAGTAAATTTAAACCAAAACCTTACTGGTCACCTGACTTGTCTAAAGTTGTTGCGGAGAGACGATTAGCCTTAGCCAATTTTAGAAGGAATCCTGGTTCTGACAGCCTAGAAATTTTGAAGGAGAAAACAAAAGTGGCACAAAGATTAATAAGGAATGCCAAAAGTAAAAGTTGGTGGCAATTTTGCTCTTCTTTAAGTGAAACTCTATCTGCCAAAGATATGTGGCGTCGTATGCGTTGGTTTAAGGGTATAAAATATACGGCGCCTTATATGGATAAGCCCATGGTAGATGCGATGCTTCTTTATTTAACCCCTGATTTTGTAGAACCCCCTCAACCCGATTTTATTTCTGTAAATCCAATATTAGAAGTAGAAATTTCTATCCAAGAACTAAAAAACTGCTTAAAACCTAAAGATTCGGCTCCTGGTTATGACAATATCTCCTATTCAATGATCTTCAATCTTCCAGAATCGGGTAAAGCTATTCTGTTAAATTTATATAATATGTTTTTTTCATTTGGCTATGTTCCTACCCAGTGGCGGAAGGTTAAAATTGTTCCTATTCCAAAAGTCAGAAATGAAATTAATGTGACTCCTTCTCTTAGGCCGATCTCTCTTATATCCTGTTTATGCAAAATATTTCATAATATTCTGAATAAAAGACTTGAATGGTATATTGAAAGCAACAAACTTCTAGCAGAAGAAACCAAGGGTTTTAGGAAAGGAAGATCGTGTCTGGATAATCTCTCAGAGCTGGTAACAAACATTCAACTTGGGTTTTCCTCTGATAAGTTTACTTTTGGGTGTTTCCTAGATATAGACAATGCCTATAACAATGTTGATATCGCAAGCCTTTTAATAAAAATGGATCGATTAAATGTGGGGTCTAAATATTGTAGGTATTTTTGGGAATTCCTTAAAAGTAGGGACCTCTCAGTTGAATGCAGTGGATTCAATTTATGTAGGAATACAGGACGAGGTACTGCCCAAGGAGATCCGATTTCTCCCTTATTATTTAATATTGCAACAATTGAAATTTGCAAAACGGTAAAAAGCATGTCCAATGTTAATGTTTCCCAGTATGCCGATAATTTTTTAATTTATTACTCTTCAAATAATGAGTTAGCAGCTAAATACGAAATTGAACAAGTCTTACAAACATTGAATGAATTATTTAACGCCATAAATTTAAATATCTCATCATCAAAATCCAAAATTTGTATATTTTCGAAAGGATTCCAAAGGAAAAATATAAGCATTCAAGTAAATAACATTGTGATGGAAGCTGTGGATACTGTGAAATATCTTGGTATATGGCGAGATAGGTCCCTTAGGTGGCATAATCATATTGCCAAAATGTCTCAAAAAGTTTTAAAATATCTCAATATCTTTAAAGTTCTTTCAGGCTCAAGCTGGGGGGTACACCCTAAACACCTGCGTAAGCTTTATATAGCTTGTATAAGAAGTAGACTGGATTACGCCTCTTTCCTATACGATAGCTCTTGTAAATCAAATGTAGCTAAGCTAGATATACTTCAAAATCAGGCAATGAGGATAATCGGTGGCTTCTTGAAGAGCACCCCTATTCACGTTATGGAGAACGAACTTTACCTATGTCTTTTAGATATAAGGAGATATTATTTGGGTGCAAAATTTTGGCTTAAAAATAGATCCATTAGCGATAACGAGTGTGGCAAGAACTTACACAAAATAGTAAGTCTCTTCAGTAATAGATATTGGGTCAACAAAAAGAAACCGTGTTTGCCATTAGTCCATCAAACCTTATGCTCTCTGCCGATGTTAGAATTCGATAAATTACATATGTTTTCATTAAAGACATGGGTAGCGAATATTGATATTTCAAAGTTTATTAGCCTGGATATTGAGGAAATTTGTACCTCGAAAAGTCAATTTCATCCTATAACGTTAAAAAATTTAGCAATTAATTACCTAAATACAAAATATTCAAAGTTCCTCAAGGTTTATACAGACGGTTCTAAAGATCAACATGGAGCAGGAGCGGCGTAGAACGCCGCTCCTGCTCCATATGATAGATATGCTGATTGTCATGCTAAATTCAAAATTATTTCAGATACGTCTATAATGGAAATAGAACTTTTTGCGATTTCTGAAGCGTTGTCCTACATATTATCATCCAATTATTCAAAGGTCGTTATTTTAACAGACTCGAAAAGTGCTCTTCAACATCTGGCTCGGTGTACCTCGACTTTTCGAGGGCTACCTGTAGCCTACACAATATTACAGCTTCTATTGAACTTTCAAACTGCATCCAGAACCATTGTTTTGCAATGGATCCCCTCCCATATCGGACTTGACGGTAATGAACACGCTGATATTTTAGCCAAACAGGCAATAGCAGATGGTATTCTGATAGGCGTGACCCCCTCTCACTTAAATTATATAAATTACTTAAAAAAGCAATGCCACAATAAATGGAAAGTATATTTTGACGAGCGATCCAGAGAAAAAGGAATATGGTATTATACAATCCAACCTCACTTATTAAGTTCACCATGGATCGACACTTCATTATTAAATAGAAAAGAAATAGTAACAGCTTTAAGATTAAGATCTGGACACATTCCTTGTAATAAGTATGCTTATCTAATGCGTAAAGTTCCTTCTCCTAACTGTCAGGTATGTAATGTTGTCGATGATGTTTACCATGTTTTGATGGAATGCTCTAGAAATGCTCAAATCCGGATCAATTGTGGTTTTAAGGTCTCTCAAATGGGAATATGTAATAGCATTCTATCCGAACCGGTATCTAAGGACGCCAAAAAGTTATACAAACTTGTTTTTAGGACTGATTAATTGACTGGCAAGTGATTAATTGTTTATTATAATATAACTTTTCTGTGTAATTCTTATAGGGCGATATTATCGCATGAGCGACAAAGCCCATAAATAAAAAAATAAATAAAAAAAAAGATCCAAATCTTTTTTCTTCTTATAGACCCATCGCTTTGTCGTCTGTTCTAGCAAAAATTCTAGAACATCTCGTGAAAAATAGATTAGAGTGGATTCTAGAGAATCGGGGTATAATACCCAATTCACAGTTTGGTTTCAGGAGAGGAATGGGAACCATGGATAGCCTGAGCAACTTTATTACCGATATCCGATTAGCTTTCTCTAATGGTCTTCATACTCTTGCAGTTTTCTTGGATATAGCTTCTGCATATGATAATGTTGTGATTCCGATACTCAGGCAGAAAATGCATCAGCTGAGTATTTCTGTGAAGCTCATTAACATTATTTGTAGTCTATATTCAGAACGAACAATAGTAGTCAGGTACCAGGGTTCCCTTTCCTTACCTAGAAATATCTGGAAAGGTCTGCCGCAAGGATCAGTTTTAAGTCCTCTCCTTTTTAACCTATACACATATGATATAGAAAGATGTGTTAGTGATTTTTGTCAGATCTCTCAATATGCAGATCACTTAGTGCTTTACGTCTCCTCGAACTCTGTTTATGATGCCTGTCAGAATCTTAATTCAGCTTTACATTACTTAGGCAACTGGTTGGATGAACATGGCCTATCTCTGTCAGTAGAGAAAAGTTCTGCTTTAATTTTTTCTTGTAAAAGGTCTATCCCTATTCCCTGTCTTAAATTTAAAGAGTGTCATCTATCCTTTAAAGATAATGTTAAATTCTTAGGAGTAATTTTGGATTCAAAATTAACTGGTATTCATCATCTTAATTACGTCATTAATAAATGTGAGAAAAGTATAAACATTCTCCGAGCTGTATCAGGTGTCCGCTGGGGTTTCCACCCTAGGACTTTAAAACTCTTGTATAACGCAATTGTTAGAAGTCATATAGACTATGGTAGCTTCCTACTGGAAGCATGCAACAAAGCAGTTTTAAAAAATATAGACAAAATTCAATCCAGATGTTTACGCATCATATGTGGTGCAATGAAATCATCACCCATTGCAGCTATGCAGGTGGAATGCCTTGAACCTCCACTTCTGTTGCGTAGGCAATTTTTAGCAGATAGATTTTTTTTCAACCTATGCCATTATAGTTCAAATCCCCTTATCCCTAAACTCCAATCTTTATCGCAATTATGCTTGTCATCCCGTTATTGGATTCATAAGTATCCACCTTTAATTGTAAATTCATTTAATAAATTCGACAATCTACAATTCCCTATTCGGTCCATTAATCGTAATCCAATTTTTGAAATGGAGTTTGATTCTTTGTTGTTTCAACCTAAAGTTATTTTCAATTTTGGTATTAATAAAAACTGTCCTGTTGCAGACCAACTTTTTCATGCTATAATTCAAAATGACTGGCCTGATTGGTTACATATTTTTACTGATGCCTCTAAGTCTACTAACGAGTATTCTGTGGGGGCAGCTGTTTGGCTGCCTAGATATAAAATTATCCTGAATTATAAGCTTCCACCTGAAACCTCTATATTCACTGCCGAATCAATCGCTATTTTAGAAGCAGTCCATACATAATATTCCAATATATGACATATTTCCTAACAATGTTGCCCGTCCTTTAAATTTGAACTGCCTGCTGACTTTGGACCACCTCGATTATGTTAACATCCTAGCAAAATTTATAAAAATAAACAATATTTATCTATAGTATTCCTCCCCTTCTTTTAACTTTTAATCCCTTCCGCGCCTCATTCCCCCCCTTTTTTTTGTTGTTGTTTGTCTATAACCCAAGATAGTATATAGGTACTAATTATTATGGTGTGGGACTAACTTTGTTAATTGTTGTGTGTCCTCAGATATATTCTTGGCGAAAATGTTCATATCTCTTTTTCCGTTTGACACGACTCTAGTGTGAGGACTTTTAGTCATACTTCGACATTGGCAGAATCATCACGTGTGCGAGACGCCATTAAAAAAAAAAAAAAAAAAAAACATTCCGTTGTAATTTTGAAAATAAAAACTTTATGAAGATTCGGATACGCATGATTTCCAAATTATATTGTAACGATAAAGTGCTTTTAAGAGAGAAATAACAATGGATAGTGACAGTGAAAATGATATACTTACATCTAACAACGTTTTTACTTTTCAGAATATGAATACGGTTAGACTTTTGTCTACATAATTTTTTCATTACTAAAACAAATTCAATAATACCTATTTACGATGTTTGTTTATATTTCGTTCATAATGTGTTATTTATGTTTCTTGTAGTCAAATGAATGTATGGGTATAAATATGTACTCTGGACGTATCTCTTCTTATTATTTTGTGTGCTTGTGGACTTCATAATTGGACCTACTTATGCAAACGGGAACCAACCCACACCAAAATATTTTCTAATAGTTGATGTTTAAACTAGAATATTTTTGTTTTACAACTAGTTGGTTGATATAAAATGATTGGCATTTTATAAAGTACCAACAGAGGTATTAGGACAATTGACTCTATATGAAAATAATAAATATTCTATTAATTGTGACCATTCTTTTATGACCAAGTCAAATTTATGGGCTTTTGGGTTGGTTCCCGTTTGCGTAAGTAGGTCCAATTCACAACCTACACTCAACTTACGCTTGTATAATGTTTCAGACGGTCAGTGCCAAAGATCCGAACATGGCTAATGTTACAAGTTTGAGTTTCCGCAACAATGTTCCGACATCAACCATGTATATGCCTCGAAACATAGAAGTTTCCAGAGAAGACCAGAGAAGCATTCGAAGTAGAAGAGAAGTTTCCCCTATGTCCCTAGCTTCTAGAACAAGTGTTAGTGCCATTGACATTGCTATGGCACTCAAAAATACTCAATTTAATAAACATGACCTTAAAATAATATCAGAGGCATATAAGAAATTTAATAAAACTAAAATTAGAAAGAAATTCGAAAAGAGGCGAAATCTCAGATTGTTTCTAAAAGGAGGCAGACGCAGGTCTGGTGGGGAATCTGGAGAGCAAGGAAGTGACTCTTCAATAAGTGATGATGACTGCAGGTCCAATAAGACCTCAATATACAAGGGAAACATGTCAAGTTGTAGATCAACAAAATCAGACCTCACCAATATTAGGAGAACAATGCAAGAAAGTAATATTTACAATGATTGTTCACCTAACTTCAAACAAAAATCCTTCAAAAATATGTTTTCTGTTGACTCTGGTAGTTTAAATTCGAATATATGTAGTAAGCCACATGATGTTCCATTACAGAAAGATCGGTTCAAATCAGGCTTTCTCTTACCATCACAAATAGTTAACAAAACTGTGGCTGGTTCAACAATACATGAAAATGTTGAGAAACAACCAACAAACATGTACCAAAAGTCTGCCAAAGAGAATTTTGCCATGAATGATGTAAGGGCAAATAATTTCATGTCAACAACTGACAGTGAACATGAAGAAATATTTTCAGGGGCTCCTGTTATACAAAAACAACTTAATTCAGAATCACAGCACAAAAGACACCTAGAAATAGATGAAGAAACGCATACACCCCATAAAAAGAGAAATAAGTTGTCACCAATTGAAAACATTTCAGATGCTCACATTTTAAATGATAATAGAAATGATTGCAGTGCCAACAATAAAGATGAATTTATTTTTGGTAAGTCTTCCTTTCCAATAAAAAAAATAGCAAATCTAAAGGTAAAAGAAAAATTAATTGCAAAGTCACCCCATGTTCATAATATATTTGAGAGAAATCTAACTCCAGAGGAAAATGCTGTGCCCCATGTACAAAACACTAGTATAGTTGAAGAAAAAGAGCAGAATCAAAACAAAGAACCTCTTGAAGCAACCCAAAATTGTAACAATGATGTTTCTACACACCGCGCCATTTGAATATGACCAGCATATTTTCCTTTGCTATCTAAGATATCAGACAAAATAAATAAATAATAATGGTACGTATAAACATCTTTAGGCACGATAAGTATAAATATAAACGATCGAACTTCTTAAAACTCGGCGAGTCTTTGTGACGATGCTGGTAGGTAATTATGGCGCGTCACATGAATACGACCATTAAATAAAACACAATTTTTTTTTGTTATTAAATGATATTTATTTAGAAAAATATTGATTAATAATTGAGGCTTTTTCCCTTTTTTTGAATTAAATAAAAAATCCGAGACGGCATTGAATCATAAAGACTTCTTATGTATTCAAACGGCAGTTTGCTCCAACACTTATTTATACCCTTCTCGAGTTCTTGCTTATTGTTATATTGTTTTCCATTCTTATAAAGTTCACGTGACAACCACCCCCATACATTTTCTACTATATTTAGGTCGGGAGAGAGTGATGGCCAGTCGAGAACATCGATATTACTTTGTTGAAACCATTGACGGACATCGTGTGCTCTGTGAATGCTGGCATTATCATGTTGATAAATGAAATATCCATCATCTGTGAAACTGCTAAACTTACATATTTCTTTTTTTAAAAGATTAATGTAGCTTTTAGAATTTTGTCTACCTTGTATTACCACTAAATCAATTGGTCCGTTGTATGATATCGCACCCCAGACCATTACTGAGCCTGCATCATTGCGCCGACGCGATAAATTTATTTAATTTTTTCGTAAATCGTGAAAATAGTAAGAATACCCGTCAGGGCCATCCGAATTAAATTTTTTTTCGTCACTAAATATAACTTTATGCCACTCTTTAGTCCAATGCATTTTGTTTCGAGCAAACCGAAGACGTTCCGTACAGTGATGCTCTTTTAAACATGGCTTTCTCTTCATTTTCAAACGTTTTAAATGTGAACAATTGCGTATAATCCTTTGATCAGTCCTCACAGATGCTTTAGTTCCAACATTAGATGTAAAGCTTGCTTGTAATTGCTTAGTAAAGAGATGGTATAACTATGGTGCCTACCTGTTTGGTATGGCCTTCTCGCTTGCTTTTAGGCCCCTGACGTTTGTAGCAACACTAATATCCCTCGGATGATCCTGTGTCTTTTATGACTTGCCTGAATTCAATTTTGAGTATCACATTGGTATTGTGTTTTCATAGGAAACACACCTGCAAAAAATTCAAATAGCTAAGTTTTTTCACGTACCGTCCACGGCTATAATACATAAAATTAAATCAAGTATGTACTTACATCATTGCACACATAACTATTACGCTTTTTTCACTATTATAATATTTTCTGCATGGATGATATTGATGGCTGGCTGCTAATCAAGCGGAGTGAGCGCCCTGCGCCGCCCGCGCGTCGCTCCCGCCCGCTACCCGATAAGTCTATAGCCGTCTCGTATTTCCTTAGGTTTAATTAAATTATTATTTATTTCCGGGCGCTCGTTGCCGCTGCGCCACATGTCTCGCCCGTTGTACTACAAACGATGAACTGACGAATACCACTACGGGCTTTAGTCTAAGTACGGGCTACGGCGCTATTTGCGGCGTAGCAGAGGCGCACCGTATGCCTATAATACATAAGTACTATTATTCATATTTAACTCTTAACTATTTATTTATAGTATTTATTAACTATTTATTTATAGTATTTATTTGCTTCCTTTTCCCACTATTTTGTTTGTCTATTTATTCTTATTTATTTAATATAATCAATCCGTGAGTCACTATCCACTAAGTGAGGGTTCCAGTTGAAAACCAGCGCCAGGCACACCTTGCCTGGCATTTTATGCTGAACTGGATCCTTTTCGACAGTATCATGGGATGCACGTCGCCCACGTGCTTTGTGTAATATGTATTAAGTCCTTTTTTGTTAATTGTTGTGTGCGTCCCTGTATATTGTACGAATAAATGTTTCTTTCTTCTTTCTTTCTTTCTTTCTTTCTTTCATTATGGGCTATTTGTTCGGCTGTTAGCGTAGAATTCGACGCTTCACGTAATATTGCTCAGCGCTCTCTTTCAGTTGTAGCGAATTTGGTACGGCCTTTGAATTTCTTCCCATAATTTTCAGGATCGTCAAGAAAATGACTTATCACCTGATGTGAACGCCCTATTTTTTTTTGCAATTTTTCTTAAAGAATAGCCCTCTTCACAAAGAATTTTTATTTTTCCTATTTCCTCTAGATTCAAACACTTTTTCCGATCCATATTAAATAAAATATCACGTCAAAAACTATTATATCGTCACTACTTGATGTTGTTCACTTAATTACGCATAATACGTGCACACTCTGCCGCGTTTGTTTTGCAATGAGGTCGCGCGGATGGGGAGAAGTCATTGGTCGTATTCAAGTGACGCGTCTAGTATGCGTCGTTTGCGTTCACGCTGAGCGTTAAGAAGTTCAATTGTTTATAGCTAAACTTCACGTGCCTAAATATGTTTATACGTACCATTATTACATACTTATTTTGTCTAATATCTTAGGTAGCAAAGGAAAATATGCTGGTCCTATTTATGTGGCGCGGTGTGTATGAGACCAAGTTTTATAAAAAGAAAGCTTTTTACCCAAAAGGTGGATGTTGCAGACAATAAGGTGATAAATTCAGATCATGAAAATAGTCCAAAAACAGTATATGGTGCCATACAAAAAGAAAAGCACAAAGCAAGAAAATTAGTTACAAATCAATCATGTTTAAGCAGAGATGTACTTCATGATGATAATTATTTGGATTTGATTCATAAGATTGTGCCACCAGACCAAATGAATAGCACCAACCAACCGAACAGAAGTGATAATCAAAGAAATAGTAAAGATGTTGGTGATAAATGGGATGTAACTTCTGTTATATCAACTTATGATCTTGGTAATGTACGTGATACTTATACAGATGAAGATATATTTCATGAGAAAAATAATATTAAAAAAAAAATTAATAAAAACAAGAAAACTGCCACCAATTCTGATGTTCCTAAAAATAAGCAAGAGTGTAAAGTATTAACTGAAAAAGCTTCTGCTGTTGGAAATATGCTTCAGAAAAATGAAATTAAAAACAATCTTAAACATAAGGAACCTTCAAATCCTAACAGTAAGTATTTTAAGTTGGTTCAATATTGGTTAGTACTCCTTAACAGACCGACAGACATCTAGGCTCCCATATGTCAAAAAATATTGGAAGTTAAATTTTATGGCATTGGAAGTTACATTTTATAGCTTAAAAAATGCATGTCCAATGAAGAAAATAGCCAAATAGTAATATATTTTAAAAAATGTAAAAAAATTCAAGAATAAGGTCCCTATCTCAGTGTTACCTCAAATCAAAAAGTGAGTTCTCGAAACTAGATATGCCGCTTTTGCATACTGCACTTGGCATGGCAGTATAGCACATAACTGCCTGCCTGGGTTACCTCAAGGGCATAGTTGTATTGTGATAAGACTGCTATGCTGAGGTCTCGGGTTCGATCCCAGAATGTAATATTGGATTTTCTATTCAGTATCAGCCCATAGTCTGGAATTTGAACCCTATATGACGATAGGCTCGCCCCTATCACATGGGACATAATACGCACAGCGAAAAGCGGGTGCTTTAGTTGCGCGCCTGTGTATACCTTCGGGATAAATGTCGTGAGTGTATATGTATGTTTAACACATAACTACATCTATTGTTTCAGATGTTAATAAAAATAATATGAAATCATGTGCCAAATCATTCTGGGACACTGATTTGGAAAGTGATATTGAGTGCCATAGTACACAAAAAAGAATTATTACTGCCAATGATCCCCCAGTTCCAGGTAACTGCCTGTAATGTTTAACAAATCAGTTCACATTACATTTTAAAATTTATGGAATTTTTATTGAACTACCCCAGTAGGAAAGTGACTATGTAAAATAATCTTAAAACATTTATGTTGATTGATGTATATTGTTTATTAAAAGATATAACGTAATACAATGTAGGTGTTACAATGTTTTTGGGTTCTTGATGCGTCGTCACCGGGTCGCTGCCTGAAGTAGAAGAAGAACGTTGTCGGGGGCTCGCGCGGCGGCTTGGGCTCCCAAGACGCGCTGACGCTCCGCTCGATTGGTTCCCCGCCGCTCCGCCAATGACGCGTGCACGTCGCACAGTGGGCGGAAAATCGGGTCTCCCTTTCGTAGGAATTTAGAAAAAAAAAATTCGAGCTTTCTCAAATCTGAGTATGCAGTATTGTTAATATCGTTGTAACATTAAATATTATTGCAATTTTGAACAGATTTTTAGCTCAAAAAATGAAGAAAGTGGACTTTGAAGGTTTTCAATGTATGAAAACGACTTTTGTTTGCCTCATAACTTTTTTCCATATTAAGATGTAAAGCTGAAACTTTCAGGTGTTGTAGCTTAGATACTACTCAAGCCATGTCATATTTGACCTTGACCCCGACCGTGTCCGTTTAGAAGATATAAGGTAAGTAAAAATGCATGTTTAGCCCATACTTTGACAAAGACTAATATACTTTAAATAAATTAATTTCTCAAATTTTTATATGCAGTATTATTAAATGATAGTTAAAGATCTCCCACCACTTTTTACCTTGACCTTGAAGGACTCCGTTACAAAGATATAAATTAATTAAAAGTGCATATTTTGACCATACTAACACATGGGCATAAATACATCTATCAACTAATTGTCTGAAATTAGCTATCCTCACATTAGCTACAGACCTCATATGACTTTTGACCTTCACCTTGAAGAAGCCCGTTTAAAAGATATGATTGAATTAGAAATGCTTATTTCGCCGATGATACCACACGGAAATATGAACTTAAAATAAAACAATAATGTTCTTTTTCTATGCAGTATTATCATACGATAGCTAAAGACCCTATACGACTTTTCACATTAACCTTAAATGACCCCGTTCCAAAGATATTAATTAATTAAAAGTGGACAATATTATGACCATATTGTCATACGGGCATAAGTACTCACTATTTTAAATTTTTGTTATTCTGGTATTGTTATACTTTAGCTAAAGACCTTATATTACTTTAAACTTTGACCTTGAAGAAGCACGTTTAAAATATATGATTGAAATTGAATTATAAATGCTTATTTCGCCGCGATGATACCACATGGAATTATGAAATTGAACAACACAGTGTCTCAAATTAGGTATTACTGCATAATAACAAAACACTCCATAACTTTTGAGCGTAATTGCCAAGAACTCCATTCTTGGAGTATCAAAACTATAAAAGAGATGTCCGCTTCTTGTATGGGTGCTGGGCATCAAAATTCAACCAGACTTAAACTTTATGGATATTAAAAGGCCAAAAATATGGATCTTGGATTCATTGAAACAATATTTTTAGCCCCTCCATTTAAAACAAACTTTTTTTTATATTTATAACTAACGTTTTTAAGGAAAATAAAACAACATAAATGTCTTCATCGAAGGACTTTAAAATCATACGATTTATTGTAAAGGCCTATGTTTTGGGAGTACTATCCAAAAATATATACGTAATATAAAGTAGCTTGGTTAGAATTTTAGGCTCATTTTTGGACATGACCTTTGCATCATTGACTGATATGAGCATCTAAAACTATTTGCTTGGCAATATCCATTAGAGATCCCATTTCATTACGAAATTTATCTTTGATTGTTGTTTTTCAAGTTCGTCTTCTTTATCTTGACATTTCTTAAAGTTCTCCACTTTACGTATGGTATGCTATGTGTCATAATATCGGCTAAAGAAGCATATAAAATTCAATTATATCTTTTGAACGGAATTCTTTAAGTTCGAGGTCTAAAGTCATATGAAGTCTTTAGCTAACATATAACATATTAGGATAATAAATTTAAGACAGTGAGTTGCTAGATGTACTTATGCCCGTATGACAATATGGTCATAATATTGTCCACTTTTAATTAATTAATATCTTTGAAACGGGGTCATTTAAGGTTAATGTGAAAAGTCGTATAGGGTCTTTAGCTATCGTATGATAATACTGCATAGAAAAAGAACATTATTGTTTTATTTTAAGTTCATATTTCCGTGTGGTATCATCGGCGAAATAAGCATTTCTAATTTAATCATATCTTTTAAACGGGCTTCTTCAAGGTGAAGGTCAAAAGTCATATGAGGTCTGTAGCTAATGTATAACAATATGAGGATAGCTAATTTCAGACAATTAGTTGATAGATCTATTTATGCCCATGTGTTAGTATGGTCAAAATATGCACTTTTAATTAATTTATATCTTTGTAACGGAGTCCTTCAAGGTCAAGGTAAAAAGTGGTGGGAGATCTTTAACTATCATTTAATAATACTGCATATAAAAATTTGAGAAATTAATTTATTTAAAGTATATTAGTCTTTGTCAAAGTATGGGCTAAACATGCACTTTTACTTACCTTATATCTTCTAAACGGACACGGTCGGGGTCAAGGTCAAATATGACATGGCTTGAGTAGTATCTAAGCTACAACACCTGAAAGTTTCAGCTTTACATCTTAATATGGAAAAAAGTTATGAGGCAAACAAAAGTCGTTTTCATACATTGAAAACCTTCAAAGTCCACTTTCTTCATTTTTTGAGCTAAAAATCTGTTCAAAATTGCAATAATATTTAATGTTACAACGATATTAACAATACTGCATACTCAGATTTGAGAAAGCTCGAATTTTTTTTTTTCGAAATTCCTATGAAAGGTAGGCCCGATTTTCCGTCCACTGTGCGTCGGCGCGCCGACGACCGCGAGGCGGCGAGGATTGGTTGATTTGAATTGCCGCGCTGACACCAAGGTTATTGGCGCAGCGCGGCACTCGCTGCTTGCGGCGTAGCCCGGCGACGTTGGTGTCTCGCGGCGCGGCCCGTTGAATCGGGGGCCGCGCCGCGCTTTATTTGAATTACGGCGCCAACAATTTATTTTAATCCCTATTTAAATATTGTTACTTTTTTATTGAAATTATATATTTGACATGTTTGGAATATTTTATATTTTATGTAATAATTACGTCAATTAAATGTACATCATATTTAGTTTCAGGTAAAAATTTAAAAGATGTCAATCGACAACCAAAAAAAGTCGACCTAAAACAGACTGCACCACCAACAGCAAATACTTCGTTACTTAATAACACTACAGCCACTGTTTATGAATTAAACAATACTAGCCTTAGTATCAAATCCCATAGGACCATAAAAAAGAAGAAATGCTGTGACGATGATAATCAATCAAATGCTACTTTAAATCAAACTCAAAATAAACAACTTGTTTCAAAGGATGCATGCTGTCTTTCATACACTGCATTTGCAAACAGCATAAAACCACTTGATGCAGCAGTGACGGTTCCAGATAGTACAGCAAAGAATGTTCGCAATAAACGGTCATGTAGCACTCCAAAGCAAAACACCGAAAATAAATTAACAATTGAAGTTAAAACATCCAATAAAACTGAAGCCAATCGAAGTTTAAGACCAAGGAAAACAGACTTATCAAGTACAACGTTAGATGATGAAATTGCTCCTAAAACTAGATCGAAAAAACAAAATGCCAGTACAAGGAAAGCCAACAATAAACAAATTGATAAGAGCAAGCCTGCCATTAATTCGAGAAAAAGTGATGTATCCTTTACTTTGAATAGAGATGTAAAAATAGTAAAAACAAAACCTGTTGCACCAAAGAAATTAGAAGCAGTAAACAAAAGCAGAGAACTTAAATCTCGGCCAAGTAATGTATCATTTTCTATAACATCAGAATCTCCTATGACGAGAAGTAGATCTGCAACCAAGAGTAATGAGCAAGAAAATGGCCATAGAAGTTGAAGGAAAGTTAACAATAGTGTAAATAAAGATATATCAGTAAATAAGTCGATTGTGGAATCTCCAAATAAGAGGGGAGGGAAAAATGGAGTTATTAATATGGTACAAGATTTAAAATGTAACAAAAGTAAGGTGGTACGAAAAAGATAGATTATAGTTACAGAAAAGGAACATTAAAACACTATTATATAAAAACACAAGATGAACACTCTTATAATATAAACTAACGACTTAAATGTAACAGGAACAAGCAAAACGATGCACACATCCGCTATAGCTGTAAGATGCTCCGACTCGCTTCCACCAACACTAAATGCCGCTAGACAACAACCGCTAAATATGTGTGCAACGTACAAAATATATATATATATATATACAATTAATAACAATGACGTTATAGTCTACAATTGAGTGCATTGTTCCAAATGACATGATGTGTTGGTGTGCAAACGGACCTATTCAGCATGGAGCCGCAGGCGAGCCGCGGCGCGCTGGTCTTCCATAAGGCCCGATGCCATGAGTGCGCACGGTCGTGTTGCATTTAATAAAATATTAAATAATGTCATTATTGTGGATTACATTACAAGAAAGAAAAAAAAAATATATATAAATAAAAAATTGTAATAATAAGAACGTAATATGTAAAATATGCTGGAGGAATATAAAGCGTTTATAATGGAGTCATGTGAAGTGATAGAAAATAAATAAACGCCTCACTTAGGTTCACTATGGCCTCACTTCGCTGCATCCCGATGATGACGTAATACTTCGCCGTGCCATAAGTCTACAACCAATGAGGTAAGACATGTTATACCTACCTTTTTATTATGTATTCTTTTGCATTCGTAACAGTATTTCCTTAAGCCTAAATCTAAAAAGGGTAATTGATTGTAGATTACGCAGAGGCGGTAACAAGACGTTCCAGCATCGAGATGCAGCGAACCTGAAACTGCCTCGGAACTCAACGACGCGAGCTCGCGGCACCACCAACGCCCAACTGGATGCCCGGGTGTGATGTGCGTCGCGCACGTCGCTCTGCCACTGCAGCTTGTCCATGAGATATGGAGGAACGCGGTATTTAACCATATTAAACATCAGGCAGGCCAAATGTAAATCCTGACGATAGTAGTAAGGGATTCGACGGTTGTAGAGCACGTTCGGGGGTCGGTTGGCGCCACTCTGGCCTAGTTCGTCAATAATTTCGATTGCTCCAATTTCGCCGCGTACGGTCCGCGAATTAACCCGCGGATTTAATTAATACCTACCGCGAATTCATCCGCGGATTCCATTTAATATCGCCCGCGAGATACATATAAACCGCGAATTGGAGTTGCATGGTTTACGGTCCCCTCAAGCCTTTTTTTTTTTTTTTTTTTTTTTTCGCGGGGAAAAACGTATTATCGCTACCACCACTGGGGGGGGGTGAGTGGGATGGTTATGTTGGTTTCGCACAGTCTTACAGCCCAATGTCGACACTCGGGAGTATGGCATCATCCGAGCGAGCATTGGACCGAGTCCCTAACACTATGTACCCCCTTCACTGGCATACCAACCAAAACCCGCGGTGGCCTTCTTCGGCGCATACGAGACGGCCCCGGGGTATCTTGTTGCACTAAGATAGCTGCACGGGACCGTCCCTGCGCGATGCCGTTACGGCCCCTCTCTATACAAGGGGGCTAAGATGCCCCCACACTCTAAAGGACACCTTTGGCGTCTACGACAGCGGGAGACCAACCACCCGCATTGTCAACCACCTCGGAGTCGCTTAAATTGGACTGAGCAGCCCCCCGCTGCTCGCCCGGCGACTCTCTAGAAGCCCCCTTTAGTCGCCTCTTACGACAGGCAGGGGATGCCGTGGTGGAACTCTCTATATGCCCCCGACCACAGGGCACGAGGCGCCGGTCAGTCGTCCACCCGGCGCCTCCTACGTCTCCTCTGGCTGCGGGTGGGATCGTTCTGCTCACGATCCCGCCCGGCACTCTCTTTCCGCGAGATGACGCACTCGCAGAAGGAGACCATCGCACGCCAAGACCTCCAGCCGCCGACCATGGCAGACACCACGGCCGGCAGCGAGAGATCTCCTCCGACGACTGCTCTAAGAGCGCTGCGTTGTAGATCCCAGGCTGGGCACTCCTCGAGAGTGTGTTGGACCGTATCCTCGCGGCCGTTGCCACAGTGGTGGCACACGGCGGACTCTTCTTTTCCGATCCGACACAGGAACGAGCCGAAACACCCGTGGCCCGTCAGTACCTGTGTCAGACGGAATGTCGGCGCACCGTGGCGCCTGTCAAGCCAGCTTAAGAAGACAGGTCGCACTGCCGCGACGGTCCTCAAGCCCGCGTTCGGGCTCTCCAGCCTGGTATGCCACTCCTCCACGGTGGCGCTGCGGATGGAGGCCAGTTGGGCCTTGACCTCCCTCGGAGCCAGTCTCCGCCCGAGTCGGGATGCCTCCTCACGCCAGAAGAATACTGACGAAAGGTATTTGGCATCCAATTCCCATGGCAGAGTGCCGGCCAAGACGCAAGCCGCCTCGTGGGAGATCGTGCGGTAGCCCCTGATGAGTCGCTGCGCCACTATACGCTGCGGCTTGCGCAGTAGTGCGACGCAGCGAGAATTCAGAGACTCGGCCCATACAGGACAACCGTATAAGGCCATTGACCGCACAACTCCAGCGTATAAACTTCGGCAGGGGTTACCGGGACCTTCCAAGTTTGGCAATAGGCGTCCGAGAGCACCTGCTGCCCGCAGCAATTTCGGCGACAACATCTGAAAGTGGGCACGGAAGTCCCACCGGCTGTGCAACACCAAACCCAAATACTTCATCGTGGAGCCGATAGGAATCCGCACCCCCTCCACTATGATGTGGGCCCCGTAGGTGGCCTCTTCCGGGGCCCGTGAAAATAAAGGGCCTCGGTTTTGTTAAGGGCCACTTTGAGGCCCAGTCGCCGAATTCTGCTCACCATCTGCTCGGTACCAGAGGATGCGAGCAGAGCAGCCTCCTGGAAGGTCCTGGCCGTCGCTGTCACCAGTGTGTCGTCCGCGTAGCAGACGACAGCGACGTCTTGGGGTTTGGTACCTCGGAGCACCCAGTTGTAGCCGATGTTCCACAAGAGTGGGCCCAGTACTGAGCCCTGTGGAACACCGCAGGCCATTGCTCTTCGGTGCCACCCATCAGCGCCGGGATACACGATGTACCTATCTGATAGGTACGATCGGACCAGGCGCTGATGATATGGTGGCACCTCGTGATACCGCAGTGCTTCGTGTATGCACGCCCAGGGCAGGGTGTTAAACGCGTTAGCGATGTCCAGAGACACCGCCACGACCACTTCACCCCGGGCGATTGCGGCCTCCGCTTGTGCTTTGACCCGCAAAATCGCGTGGATCGTAGATCGGCCATGCCGGAAACCGTATTGGCAATCTGCCAAATCCGGCCCGACCTTCTCAAGATGCTCGACGAGGCGAGCGTGAATAATCCGCTCGAAAAGTTTGCAGACCTCGTCGAGCAGCACGATAGGCCGGTAGGCCGATGGCGACTCTGCGGGTCGACCTTCCTTTTTAAGCAGGACCAATTTCCCAGTTTTCCACCGAGATGGAAAGAGGCCCTGCTCAATGCACGCGGAGAAGAGGCCGCGGAGCCTCGTACCCAGGTGCTTGACGGCTAAAACCCACGCACGACCGGGTATGCCGTCAAGACCCGGGGCCGAGTTTTTAGTCCGCAACCGAAGCACTACCGCCCGAAATTCTGCGGGCGAAACCTCCAAAATGTCCCCTGCCAAACTCTGCGACGATGGCGGCGACGGTCGTGGCGCCATCGGTGGAGGAGTGACATCGTCAATAGCGGGGAACAAAGTCGCGACAACCTCTTCCACCAGCTCGTCCCGGAGACTCTGCGTCAATGGGGGCGCCCATGGGCGGAATTTCTTCATCGCCAGACGATATGGACGCCCCCACGGGTCGTTGTCGAGAGTGCTCCGGGCCTCTTTTTGTGCCGCAGACTTTGCCCTCAATATTGCTACGTGCAGCGCTCTCTTAGCCTCTTTGTAGAGGCCGTGAAGAAGCCGCTCCTGGTCCTCGTCGCCGGTTAAACGAATCCGGCGACGACGGTGCCTGCCAACTCGACGGAGGGCAGCTACGCACGATGCACGCAGCTGCGAGAGCTCCGCCGACCACCAGAACACCTGGCGTTTCTCGGGAAGGCGTCGGACTCGGGGCATGGCCGCGTCACAGACACGCGACATCGTCGCCCCGAACCACTCCGCCTCCTCCTCGACCCGTACTGGTCCAGCCGGCACGGGAATCCACGCCTGGGCCAGAGCAGCCTCCTTCAGGGCCTCGACATCAAGGCGCTTTAGCGCCCAACGCGGGCCGTCCGATCGCGGTGCGATTAAGCCACCACGAGACCGAGGAGTAGGAGTGGGAGTCGAGGAGACGTCGAACCGAATGTATCGGTGATCCGACAACGTCTCCTCGCCCACCAGGACCCTCCAGTCTCGCACACGGTGGGCAAGTGCTGGGGTGGCGAACGTAATGTCCACCACCGAGCCGCGATTGTGCCGCACACATGTTTCCACCGACCCGCGATTCACGACGGCCAACCTGGACGCAGTCGCCCATTCCTCCAGGGCCACGCCACGTGCGTTCGTCGCCGACGAGCCCCAAGCCAAGGACTTGGCGTTGAAGTCACCGGCGACGAGAACGGGGCGAGGCTGACTGCCTTGCACCACCAGGGCCCCTAGTCGAGTGAGGAAATGCTCAAACTCGGCCAGAGGTCTGTTAGGAGAGAAGTATACTCCCACAATCCAAACCCCCCCTAACAGAACCGCCACGCATCCCGAGCCTTTCGCTACTTTTTCGAAAGGCGGGGAGCCGGCAGTACCCCGGGTGATGACGGCCACCGAACCATCCAAGTCCCCTGCCCAGTCATCCCTGGGAGGGACATAGTACGGTTCAGAGACCACAGCCACTTGAATTGACCACTCCGCCAGGCTCTGAACTAGTAAGTCCTGTGCCCTGGCGCAGTGGTTAATATTCGCCTGGAGGAATCGTTGCGCCATATTAATGGGCGACTTCCATGGCGGTCTCTCGGCGGGACGGGTCCGGCTGGGTCACAACCCCGGCGCCCCCTCCGCGATTAACGCGACGGGGGCGTGAGGAGGCGACACATGCCTTGGCGCCCACGTGGTGCCCTGCAGGTTTGCCCTCAGCTGCGCAGATTGCACAGTGTGGGTCTGCAGAGCACTCCCTTGCCTTATGGCCCTCTTGACCGCAGCGGTAGCAGATCCCGCTACGGTCACATTCTTCGGTGCAGCGCATCCGCACATGCCCCTTGTGGAGGCAGCGGAAGCACCGCATAGGCCGGGACTCAAGGAGCCGGACCTGTGCCGATACCCAGCCGATCCGGACGCGCCGGATATCAGGATCTCCCAACATTGACACTGGCAAAACATTTTGTATATACCAAAACCGTATGAAACGATGATATTTATTTAGAATAATATTTTTATCAAAACTAGCAATCTCACTCTGAGATAAACTAGAAATATCAAGCGAGTGGTACATGTCGGTTGCACACTAATCTTAAAAATATAAACGGAAGAAACAAGTGGAATGATTGTGCAAAGATGTCCCAACCATTATAAATACTTGAATTGTATCCCCTCTTCGTGGATTCCCAGAACATGTTGCAACAAGTCTTAACATAATAAAAAATGTTATACTCACGTTTCAACTTGTGTTTGTTCCATTTTATCACAGAGCTCGTAAAGTTCTTTGTCGTATTGTGATGACATCAGGTCCATAGATTCAATGTTCTCGAGAAGTGCGACGAGTTCCATGTTGTGTAAATCACAGCTTGATATTGCATCCATCGTGAGCAATGTCTTCGTAGTACCTTCTTACTTTAATAATAAACACTACCCTAAACAATGCAATTTAACTTTAAACTATTCAAACAATTTATGAATGTTCGTAATAACTTTACAATCGTAAGCATGAACATGAAAAACACTAAAAAGACTTATTACTATTTACATTAATACTTAGCAACAACACAAAGAACACGAAGTAATCTGTTAAGCATGTAACTTAAAAGAGTACAAAGTTAAAATACAATACAATGTAAATTAAATTAAAATAGGTATAGTTATTACAATAATAGTTTCTTAGAATAAAGTATATGACTAAAATTATGATTTTAAAACACTGATACGCACTGGCACTTCGTTCATTTGTCGTTGTCTATAAAATATTTCACACAATCGTCCGTCCTTATTCGCCAACTGTTTAGTTATGTTGTATACCGCGTCCATGATAGATTGCAAGTTTTTGTCACTCTCGGTTTCTGCGTAATATTTAACTCGCACATCAGCATATTTCCATTGTTCCGTCGGTGCGATGTTTTTTATTTTATTAACATCATACACCTCAATTTTTATAAGGTGTGATGCAGAACTGCTGTCATCGCTGTTTGTTTTGATGTATGAAACACCACCACTCGTCGCTCTACCAACACTAGATGATTTTTTTGTCGTTGTCTTCTTTTTCTTAGGTTTTTCTAAAAATTCGTCAATGTTGTTGCATTCCATGGATCTTTTGTTTGCTATTATCGCTTTTTTGACTTTAAAGGCGAGTGTACCTTCTTCATCACTAGGTTCATCTATATCTTCAGCATAATAGTAATTTTTGAAAGTATTTTCCGAAAACTGTAATAAAATGAAATAAAACTGTTAATAAAACAAATCGGTTAAGGAAGTATTATATGATAAATACTTCTAGGTATGCGAAGTATATATGTACACTAAAGTAACATTGATAATTTAATAAGAGATCAAATGTAACGTAATGGATGTAATGGATATTTTTCATATTTGTTATATATAAAATTGTACATCAGTTTTGTGAATCATAATTAAAAAAAAAAAAAAAAAAAAAAAAAAAAAACGAAAAAAAAACTGTAAATAAAACAAATCGGTTAAGGAAGTATTGTATGATAAACACTTATAGGTATGTGAAATAAAATGCACTACAGTAACTTTGATAAATTAAATAAGAGATCAAATACAACTAAAATGCATTAACCCAGTGAACAACACATAACATATACAATTAATAAAACATCTGGTTATAACAATTTTAGATCAAAGTATAAGAAGGTACTTACATTCATTTTATATCAGCTTCAGTATTTACTATTACACTGTTTTACTATCACTTCACTATTACAAACAACTGGAGATCACACTTCGAAGAGAGCACAGAGTGGAATACGATACCATGTGATTTTGAGTTTGGCTTTTATATGGAGAGCGAGTATTGTTTCCTTGCAGACAGGATCCAACATGTTCAACTTTCACTTTGAACGTTCCGTTGAATACGTAACATCAGGAAATGGGAATAATAGGATCCGTAACTGTTGTTAAAAATAATGGACAGGTAATTAATCATTGACAATGAGAAGATCCGAAGGATTTTATTTAGAATTTGAGAAATGTATGGTGTATTGTAACGATTGATTTATGTATTATAAACATAAATCAATCGCTTTTAAGTAGAAACACGAGCCCATAGGAATATGGAACAAAGACATTTGTATTCTTCAAATAAAAACTAAAAAGGGTCGCTGTTAGAAAGTAGAAATACAAAAGCACAACGAAACAAAGGGAAAAGGTACAAGCTTGAGGGGACCGTAAACCATGCAACTCCAATTCGCGGTTTATATGTATCTCGCGGGCGATATTAAATGGAATTCGCGGTAGGTATTAATTTAATCCGCGGGTTAATTCGCGGACCGTACGCGGCGAAATTGGAGCAATCGAAATTATTGACGAACTAGGCCAGAGTGGCGCCAACCGACCCCCGAACGTGCTCTACAACCGTCGAATCCCTTACTACTGATGATACTTCATTTTTAATATATTTGTGCTGTTCAAATATGGGGTAACGTGTGTGCGTGGCGGTATTTTAAAACAAAATCTAGCGCAAGCGTTCTGGACTCGCTGTATAATTTTTTGATAGTAGTAGATTGCATAGTTTTATGCGCATTGGAATGCTTAACGAATCTCTTATTTGGTATAATACCTTAAGTCTATAGAAGCAATTGCTCGCGACACTTATGATGTGAGACTCAAAACGCAGTTGTTCATCTATGACTAATCCTAAATTTCTAGTTTCACATACTCTTTCTAACGGGACTCCTTTTATAGTCAGATGCACTCCCTTATTGGCGATTTTAGTGACCTGTTTTTTTGTGCCTAATATGATGAACTTTGATTTGTTACCGTTTAACACTAGTGAGTTAGCTTCCGCCCAATTAGCTATCCTATCCAAATCACTATTCATTTGATCTACAGCGTAATGTATGTCATTTGGATTGATTGCTTTGTATATTTGAATGTCGTCCGCATAGATGTGAAACCTACAGTTGTGGATATGCGATGTGATATCCGCACTATAGATAACAAATAACAAGGGCTCAAGTATCGACCCCTGTGGGACGCCCCGAGTGACCTTTTTTGGCTGGGAACTTAATTCCTCGCCAGATTCGAACGATAATTCAACGTATTGCTGTCGATGCCTAAAATAACTATCAAACCATTTAATGGCGGAGATATCGAAGCCATAGTAATGGAGTTTTGATAAAAGTAAGGGGATGTTAATACAATCGAATGCCCTGGAGAAGTCCAAGAGAGCTAGGACGGTCCCGTTCCCGTCATTGACATCGGTTAGTATGTCGTCAATCACGTGTGCGAGGGCAGTTGTTGTACTATGCCCTTTTCTAAAGCCAGATTGCAGCCTTGGCAATATTTCGTTGTCGTTTAAATATTTACGCAGTTGGTTAGCGACTATCTTCTCCAAGACTTTCGACATGCAAGGCAATATGCTTATGGGACGCAATTCGTGTAAAGCCGTTGCCGCGGGAATTTTAGGAATAGGCCTCACTACCGCCGATTGCCAAATTACGGGATACGTATATGTTTCAATCGATTGATTAACAATAGACGTTATTACTGACAGAGTTTTATGCAAAGTCAGCATTATCATATCCAGGGATATACCGTCGACCCCAGTGGCGTTAGATGAGAGAGATTTTAATGTCTTTAACACATCCATTTCGCTAACGGTTTGAAGAGTTAAATACTGAGTCGGTATATGAGTGGTATTCAAAATATTTTAGCTGACTTATGTTCGTTTCTATCCTACCTGGGACGCAAAGAAAATGCTTATTTATCGCCTCGGGATCATTAAAAACATGCATGGGCAGTTCGGACTTTACTTTTATGCGCACGTTTTGTTTTATACATCTCCATAACACGCGTGAATTTTGGAGATTATTATTTACATAGTGGTTAAAGTACGCGCTTTTTTCTCTAGCCAAAGCATCTTCAACCACTCGTTTTAATTCCTTATAGAACACTTTATGCCCTTCTTGCCCACTGTGTTTGGCTTGCGTATATGCCTCATCCCTGCGTTTCATTAGCTCCCTTATGTTGTATGTAATCCAAGGATAAGGTCTACTCTTCACACGTTTTGTTTTTAATGGCGCATACATGTTTATTATGTTAAAAATTGCAGCGTTTAACATTTCCACCTTTTGTTCTACATTTTTACAGAAAATGATCTCATCCCAATTTATATTCTGCAAACTTCTGTCAAAGTTACTTATATCAATATTATTTAAAGCCCTATATTTTATTATTTGTGGTTTACATTTTTCTTTGCGTATATTCAATGCACACGTGATAAAGGCATGGCTACTCAGATCATGTATATAATGGACATCAGTAGTTTGCCCTTCTATGTCAGTACATAATAAATCTATAAGTGTCTCGCTATGAGAAGTGAAGTGTGTCGGTTCGGTAACGCATTGTTTCAATTTACAACTTTTTAAGAAATTAAGTAGCTTAGTTGTCCTCGAGTCCTGCTGGTTTAATAAATTAATATTGAAGTCTCCTAGCAAAACAGAGTTTTGACACGAATTAATCGCCTCCATAGTTGCTGATAGGGAGTCTATAAAGAGGTCGATATCCAACCATGGTGGTTTATAAGCTGTGCCGATAGCCAAGCTCCTACCATTGATTGTAATACGCAACCACATTTGTTGGACTTGTGCCGCGGGCGGGTAGGGCAACACTCGTGCCGTGATGCCGCGTCGGATATAAAAACCAACGCCGCCACCGCGCGCGCGCACGCTGGCCGGCCGTGGAATGTGTCGCAAACGATACCCGGGCACGACGGGTGCTCGGCCCTCCTCCCCCTCGCGTAACCACGTCTCGTTGATTGCCATTATATCGACATTGTGTGTAACCATGGCCGCTATGAATTCTTCATGACGCGTACTTAGGGAACCGACATTTAATAACCCAATTTTAAGTTGATTTCTACGGAGAGATTCCATAATATGATATAGAAATTAACCAGCCGTATTTATATTTTAAAGTGGGTATTACGTAAAAGCAATTTAGATAATTAGAAATTGTCGGGTCAGTACTCAGCAATTTAGTGAGCATAATATTATAAAGCAATGTATATGCACGACATAATAATAGTATATTATTATTATCACTACTCCATTCGGAACAATGCACCCTGATTGCAGCATACAAGTTAAAATTAAAATTAATAAACAGAAGATTGTAAGTGTTTACAAAAATATATACAATGTTATATACAATATTATTACTAATTAGAATTAGAATTATTCTCTCGACTAATTGGTTCAATACCAAAAACCCGAGCTAAGTCAGCCTCGACTCGGATTATGTACACAGGGGAGTCCTGGTCTTTGCGGACAAGCACCTGGCTGTCGCGAGTCCATACATAGCGCCAGCCGTGCTCCTGACGAGCATTGCGGGCCCGGTTAAAAAGCGCGCGGTTAGTGCGCGTCAGGCGCTCATTTACGTAGAATTTCGTGGGGTCTGCGCGAAGTCCCAGTCCCTCGGTGTTGAGATGACGCCGAACACGTGCCGCACGCAGGAACGAGTCCCGTGAAGCTCGGCGCGCAAGGCGAACCACAATAGGACGTGGTCGCACTGCACAATTGCCCTCATTCGAGGTTCGAACAGCTTGACGCGTTACTCCGACTCGCATACAGCAAACCAATTCGCGCTCGTCCAGGGTAATGCCAAGTTTATTAGCGGCAGCCAGAACTATGTGGGTCGTGTTCTCACCGGCGTCCTCAGGAATCCCTGAGATCTCAACATCATTGCGCAGTAGCTCTTGGTCCCGATTGTTGAGATCCAGCTGTAATTGCAGTACCGTGGCCTCCAATGTTTGGATGATATCACCTCCATTGTTTGCTGCCCCCTGCGTGTCAATTTGTTTCTCCAGCACCATGACCCTGTCCTCCAGCCGTGCCACCCGCTCCTCGCAAACAGCGAACTTCTCACGCAGCTCTTGCATTTCTAACCGAGCTGCGCGGAATTCTGCTCTGGTCTCGCGCATCTCTACTCGAAACTGGCGTAATTCTCGTGTAAGGTCAGAGTCTGTACTGCTAGTTGTTGGATTGCTGCCTTGATTTTTGAGAGGTTCCTCAAGTACCTGAATGTGCGCTTGCGCCGGCTGCATGAGCGAAGTTGCTTTGCTGTTACACGGCGGACTTGCCTTGCAGTCGGGGCATTGCCAGGTACTAGTGATTGGTGTGTTGCGGTGAAGGTTAACACAGCTGCGATGTTTCACCCGCTTGCAAGTATTACATGCAGCGACATCTACCGTCGACACGTATTTGCCGCACGCACTACACTTTACTGCCATGTTATACTGATAGCGATGTAATTGATTTATCTAATTAGTGCGCGGGGATCTCAATAGATGGAGCTAGTGTACTGCTAGTGTATGAGAGATTATGTAGGTGACAATAGGTTAACAACACCATAAAGCGCCGCACTAAGATTTTCCGAGGATACACACGCACTGGATCGACTTAAAATTCCAGTTTCTTCTTGTATACTGTAAATAGTCGGATAAGTTTTTACAATTGTATCTAGAGTAAGGTAGTTTGTACACTTTTTGTTATATTTCTAGTTCTAATGGTATGGACCGAATGGAGCGGTTCAGCGCGGAGATGGGACTTTCCGTAAACAGGTCCAAAACCAAGATCCTGGTGGTGGATAGATCTGGGAAGTTGGAACTCACTGGTGCACTGGACCTAGAAACAGTGGACAACTTTGTCTACCTGGGTTCCAATATCAGCAACAATGGTTCGTGTGAGAAGGAAGTGCGCAGGCGAATTGGAATGGCTAAAAACGCCATGTCTCAGCTTGAAAGAATCTGGAGAGATCGCAACATATCCGTCAATTTAAGTGGTATAATTTTGGGAATATCTGTTGCATTATAGAAATGTTGACTGTTATTGTAATTAATGCGCAATATATTTCCTAATGAAATGCATTTATATAATCTACAACTTTGCGAACACACAGTGAGTGTTTTTGTCAGGATGAGTAATAAAACTATACAGATTTTTTATAGTTCCTTCACTCAAGTCATTTGTTCTATTTGTTAATTTCTGCTAACTGTATCGACCAATTAATAGTTTACGATCAGATTTTGCTAAGATGAATTCTCAAAATTATTTGTTTATATAATTAATTTTAGTCCAGGATATTTTATATTAAATTATTTAGCATTAGGCCTGTGACTGCAAAAGTGCATTGATAAAAACCATTGTATTTAATGGATCTGGTGAGAATCTAAAATAAATTTATTGAGATATATTTTACTTGCATTTATAACACCAGATTTGGTACTTAAGTTATATTTAATAGTTTTGTAAATTACTTATATTTTATGTATTTACTTTATAAATGAGTATAATGTATTAAATTATTCTTTTATCAGTTATTGGATTTATAATTAGTATTTACGTATTTGAAGTAAACCTCATTTAAGCAAGGTTTTAAACCTTAAAACCTTAAACCTTAACAGCAATGAATTTTTATTATTTTCTCTCCAAAATGTACAGTGAATCGGGACTTTAAATAAAATATGGCCAACTGTTAGCCCATTCTTTACTTTTAATTCTTTATTTAAACAGTTGACGTTAGAACGCATATCACGTGAACTCTCAGAACTCCTCGAACTATTATCAAAAATTATTATTGTAGGTATTTATAATATGCGTTGTCTTGTAAAAGGCAGCTGATAAAATATTGTTTCAATAATGCTTATAGTTTGAACACTATTATTCGTTCAATTATAATTTGAGATATATTTATTGAACAAATAAAATTTATGGAATTGCTTTTCAAAATGAATTATAGTTCGGAAAACTTACTTAAAGGCCCTAAATTTACACGATAGGTACTAAATATTGCCCGCTGCCCCACCGGCATGAAAAAAGGTTTCCAGGATAAGTATTTTTCCGGAATAAAAGTAGTCTCCAGCACTCAGGAGTAATATAGCTTCTTATTAGTGAAAATAATTGGAAATCGGATCTGTAGTTCCAGAGATTAGCCCCTACAAACTCAAAAACTTTTCTACTACAATATTGGTGTAGATTAAAATAGTATGAAATATCATGCCCCTAATCGTTGATGTCTCATCCTCTCTCAGTGGCCGTCCTGAGCCGAGGTTCGTAACCCGTTAGTGGGTTGCCCTCAGCATGGTCACTTAATTCAAAGGGTTGCGAACGCTTTCTGTGTTCACACTAAAGACCGGTGTGGCCAGACAAGCCGACTCGCGTCAGGCTACTGGCAGTAGGGCCGTTAACAAAAAAAAATATCATGAGCATTCAACATGACGACATCAAGTGATTAGAGTTTTAATGTAGAAGAAAATACTTATGATTATATAAGTATACATTATTAAAAACAGTAAATATAATTTAATTAATATTTCAAATTTAACGCAAGCGTTAAATATTTAAATTACACATTAATCTATGATATATTCTCATATTTTTAGACCCTATGTTCATATTATTTCATTAAGAATTAAAGTTTCTTCTATTATTTATTTTGTCATTTTCGGATTTGTCTTTGTTATTTGCTTTAAAAAAGCAAGACATGAACATTATGTTAGATGAAAATTGATAAGGGAGTAAAGTATGCATTTTAAATGTACTTAAATATTGTATTGATTTCTATAAGTTTCTAATATGCATGGAAATAACTGCCATTATTTATCTAGTGGATCTGTAAGTTAGTTTCTATAATTCCATGCATACTCCATATTATGCAGCTCATGCATGTATTTATTTTGATTAATGCCTGTTTTTTTGTATGAATATTCTATTTAGTATTTATAGATTTTTTTTTTTGTATTTACGGGAAGAAATAAAGGATTACTCAACTAATATAAGGATTTTCTTTTTATGTCACGGTGATTCCCTATTGAATTCATTAAAAATTGTAATGCTTATAAGCGATTCAAATCTTTACTTAATATTATAAATGCGAAAGGAACTCTGTCTGTCGCGCTTTCACGCCAAAACTACTGAACCGATTTAAATGAAATTTGGTACATTTTTTAATGCGAAAAAAGGGTTTTAAGCACGAAGAAAAGAAGAAGAGGTTTTAAGGGATTGATATGGGGGGATGAAAAGTTGTATGGGGGTGTCATTTTTAGAGCTTTTCAGGTTGAAACTTATTTTTAGGCTGTTGATTCGATATAAATAAATATGACATTCAAAATTGTAAAACTTTTGCTCTTTAAGGCACATGTCGCCTAGTTCTGTTAACACAATATTTTTTAAATATAGTATTCCTAACGAGATATTAGTTTGAAAGCATTTGTGTGACGAATATTGGTTATTTTGTTACTCATTGAATGCATGAATTATGTAGTTCTAGTTCGATATTTTTTTTATATTAATTTATTTGTGTACCTCTTGTTTGAATGCTATTTCGTGATAGAATTTGACTCTGCTTGTAAGTTCGTGAACTTCGGCCCCTATTTCGGGATAAAGTTTTTTATAGTGAGTAATAATGTATTAAAAAAAACGTAAGTCTCGGTCCTTCGGTGACGTACTGTATTACGGCACGATTGCAATGTTGAGGTCTCGGGTTCGATCCCTGGGTCGGGCAAAGTTATATTGAGAAATGGCTGCATTTCTAGACCGAATGGAGCGGTTTAGCGCGGAGATGGGACTTTCCGTAAACAGATCCAAAACCAAGATCCTGGTGGTGGATAGATCTGGGAAGTTGGAACTCACTGGTGCACTGGACCTAGAAGCAGTGGACAACTTTGTCTACCTGGGTTCCAATATCAGCAACAATGGTTCGTGTGAGAAGGAAGTGCGCAGGCGAATTGGAATGGCTAAGAACGCTATGTCTCAGCTTGAAAGAATCTGAAGGGATCGCAACATCTCCGTCAAAACCAAGACCAAACTGGTACGGACCTTAGTCTTTTCGATCTTTTCGTATGGAGCTGAGACTTGGGCATTGAAAGCAGCAGACTGCAAATGCATTGACGCTTTTGAGATGTGATGTTGGAGAAAGATGCCTCTGTATTCCTTGGACAGCATTTCGAACTAACATCTCCATATTGCGAGAACTCAAAATCGCCTCGCGGCTGTCATCAGAGTGTCTACGCAAAATATTAGAATATTTCGGTCATATTGCAAGAAAAGACGGTGACAACCTAGTGAAACTCATCGTGACCGGCAAAGTAGAGGGGAGAAGACCTCGTGGACGCAGGCCAATACGTTGGTCTGACCAGATTAGCACCACTCTTGACTCTACAATGTATACCGCCCTCCGCACCGAGTGTGACATAAATGAATGGAGAAAGCTCGTCCGAGGGAAAGTGATGCAGAAGGGGGGTCGCGACCCTCAGTACTGAGGAACACGACGCAAGAAGAAGTTGCGCCTCTGCCTACCCCTCCGGGGATAAAAGGCGGGTGAGTCTGTAAAAACGTAAATATTTAATGGATTTAATAATAATTACTTATAGTAAACAGGCCAAAGATAACGATAAATAAACCTTTATTTATGTTTGCAAATATAAATCTATACTATAATATTATAAAGCTGAAGAGTTTGTTTGTTTGTTTGAACGCGCTAATCTCAGGAACTACTGGTTCGAATTGAAAAATTCTTTTTGTGTTGAATAGACCATTTATCGAGGAAGGCTTTAGGCTATATAACATCACGATACAACTATTAGGAGCGAAGAAATAATGGAAAATGTGAAATAAACGGGGAAAATTATTCATCCTTGAGGGCTTCCATTGCGTGCGCTGCGAAAACGGTTCAAGATACCAAAAATATAAGTACGAAAGAATTATTCCTCTTGAAATGATCTAAAAAAATGTCCGCGACAGTATATGTCTATCTTTTAAGATTAACTCACTAGAACCGTTTTTATGGTAATCAAATTTGGTCGAAATTAATGCATTATTTGTTAAGAGTTGTATCAACGTCATAGTCATAGAGTGATTCAACGGGAAGGTTTTTATGTATTTTTAGCCCGGAAAAACTTATTAACGCGGGCAACACGACACTGAATGCAAGGTTTTGTAAGTATGGAAATTGGGGTCACATTTTCTAAAAAATAAAGAACATGTAAAGTATTAAAGAAATACTCGAGGAAGGCTCTGTCATCTAAATGCGTTGATATCTACAGTTACTTTCACTAATTTAAAAAATCGGTTTCCGATTTTACACCATTGGGGTTACACAGTCAATAATATCACGCGATACTCGTATTATCGTACTATCGCGATAATCATGATGCAATATTGATGAGTATCGCAGTATCGCGATAATATCGCAGGTTATAATAATAATAATAATATTTTATTGAAAATAACAAAATTTTGTTTACAATTACAATATGAGATACTTATAAATTACAAGGAAATTATTTAAAACAAGATAACATATTTACCAGGGGTACCCAAAGAACTCACTGGTGCACTGGACCTAGA